>VXAK01017584.1:1580547-1619087 GCA_013399435.1 Arenaria interpres
GCCCCCGCCGCCGGGCCATGGCGGGGCCGGCGCTGCCCACGGGGAAGGCGGCGGCGGGGCTGGGCTGGGGTTCCCTCTCCTGGCAGGCTGGGAGAAGAGCAGCCCGGGAGCGGCCCAGGGTAGGGCGCCGGGGCCTCCCGTTTTATGCTTTTATGCAGGATTTTAAACTCCCTCCCGGCTGGAGGAGGTCAGCCCCGAGGGGCAGAGCTGCGGGAGAGGGTTCGCGGTGTGAGCCCCACGGTGTGAGGGTCAAGAACCGCCGAGTGCAGGGTCCTGCACCTGGGTCACACCAACCCCACGGACGCCACAGGCTTGGGGCTGGAAAAGGAGAAGGACCTGGGGTGTTAAATAAGAGTCAGCAGCGTGGCCAGGTGGCCAAGGAGGCCAACAGCATCCTGGCCTGTGTCAGCCATGGTACGGCCAGGACTGGGGCAGTGATGGTCCACCCTGTGCTCAACACCAGTGAGGCCCCACCTCAAATACTGTGTCCAGTTTTGGGCTCCTCACAACAAGAATGACACAGAGGGGCTGGAGCACTTCCAGAGAAGGGCAATGGAGCTGGTGAGGGGTCTGGAGAGGAGAGGCTGAGGGAGCTGGGGGTGTTCAGCCTGCAGAAAAGGAGGCTGAGGGGAGACCTTCTCGCTCTCTCCAACTCCCTGAAAGGAGGGTGAAGCCAGGGGGGGTCGGTCTCTTCTCCTAAGGAACAGGCCATAGGACAAGAGCAAATGGCCTCAAGTTGTGCCAGGGGAGCTTTAGGATGGATATTAGGAAAAATTTCTTCACCAAAAGGGTTGTCAAGCCTTGGAATGGGCTGCCCAGGGAAATGGTGGAGTCACCATCTCTGGAGGTATTTAAGACATGGTGCTGAGGGACCTGGGTTAGTGGTGAACGTGGCAGTGCTGGGTTAAGGGTTGGACTTACCTAAAAGGTCTCTTCCAACCATAACGATTCTATGAGTCTATGAAAGGAACACAGCCACACCTCTTACCCATTTTCTTGCTTTCATAGTAGAACTCTCCACCTTCCACAGCCACTTGCTCCCTTCCCTTTTTTCTCCTCTCCAATCGCTGCTTACACCAGACTTGAAGACATGGAGAATTACTTCTTAAAACCAGCTTTCCAGGGCATTTACAGTTTGCTGAAAAACCAATATACACTCCCCTGTCTTCTTTTATGGATGGATTACGGGATGAGAAGTCACGTTGCATGAGAGGGCAGGGACAAAACCAGGGAAAGCAGTGACAGTTGCTTGGAACCAACTGTTGTGAATCAGAGCAATAATTTCATTAATATATAAACTCTGTGGCTAGCTGCGTCCCTAACCTTCTGGTGGCACAGCCTCATTTCTTGAAAGCCCTCACCTACTCCTGCTCCTTCAAAACTCTGTCAATCAGCCATAAATTTATATGTACGATATTCCCATAACCAAAGTATCACATCTGTTTATAAAATAACAGTTTAAACGCTTCCAGAGGGCCAAAGGGACAGCTTTGAAAGAAAGATGCAAGCTACTCCTTCCACATACATTTCGCACTGGAGCTTCTGGCCAAAAAAAAAAATCCATTCAGCAAAAAAAAAAAAAAAAAATAATCTGTTTTTTTTGCTTCAGCTGCAGGGTGGCACCACAGATAAACAGCAAACAGGGCCCTGCTTGTATTCTCTGGCTGCTCAGATGGCTTTTTTTTCTAAACCATGTTACAACACCAGGAACAGGTGACAAAACAAGTCAGAAAAAGGGCCACGAAAGAAAATATATTTACGGTTTGAAGTATAAACACCGCAGAAGGGTACAAACCGGATCTATAATTAGGAAGAGGATCGCACAGTTGTTTGGTTTGACTGCAGTCGGTGCCGGTTGACTGACTGGTGTTGATACTGCAGGGAGAAGATTAAGCTTATTGTGTAAATCTGTAGCTGGAATGTGCAAAGTACTCCGTGTGACAAACACAACCATGCCCTTAAAGAAAACTAAACCAAAGAGGAAGAAACAAAAAATTTCAAACGTGCTACTATGAAAAAGGAACGTCCGCAGTGGAAGAAGAGAGACAACCACTTCTGCTAACATTCCAGTAGCACACAGGAACTCTGCAGGTGCCTTGGGCCACCTCCTTTAAAAAAAGCTGCGCCAAGTTGGCATCTAAAGCATGAAGCAACGTAAAATGAAATTACTTACTGTGGGGTAAAAAATGAACAGATCTTTTGGGAAAAGCAGCTTCGACGTTAAAAAGGCATGGAAGGGCAAGACAAAGCACAGGTGGCACAAAGGCTGTACAGAAAGCTTGAGCTGGGGAAGAAATTAAGCTTCACAGTTTGGGTGTCAGATTAAACACAGAATTTTTGGATGTCGAAGTGCAATCTCAATGTTGATATGAAAAAAAAAGGCCTTGCAACACAGACATACACAGAGTTAATGATGATGACAAATCTTTTCTTCTCACCACTCATATCCTTGGCTCTATCTTTGCTGCGCATTGAGCTTCAACATTTCATGGTCACTGAATTTCACTTGAATTTCCATTATTGTGCCTTCCCCAGCGCATTATCTCTGGGAATAGGCTAGATATCAAATAACTGTAAATAAAAATATTCCCAAGCTTCTGAACTGTATCATATTTTCTTAATAACAATCCATTAAATCTTAGAGTCATTTTTACCCAAATGTTGTCCCTTCTTTTCAAAATTATGCATTTCCAGTCTTATGTGAGGCAGCGATCTAAGACAGTCATTATTGCTTCACTTCAACTCTTCGCTTCCCTTGGAAGTGATGTTTCCCTGCTACAGTAACAAACCCACCTCTCCTTGGTTCGCTTTGGCAGAGAGACAAAAGGAGGCTGCCTCGGGGTGAGAGTCCAACATAATTTCAGCAGCTCCTGTATTTATGGCTGTATCTTCTTTTCCACAGTTCACCAACCAAAATGACAATCTTTCCCACAGTGCAATTAAGGACTCCGTGTACACCAGGAGAACCCACCGTAAGCCTTACTGCAAGAAAATAAATACTGGAGCCAAAAAGGAGGACCAAACCCATGGTTTTTTTTGTATAAGATTTTTTTTCATATATTACAAAATTACAATTTCAATAAAGAAGTAGAAAAATAGGCAATTATTGGGAAACTGCTTGCAAAAATACAAGCACTTCCTCAAAAGGCATTAGTTATCCAAACTACTACACAGAAATGATCCAAACATTCAGTGAACTACTGAGATGGTCCTAATCATTATACTGAACACAGAGGTTGGAGTAAAAAATGGAAAAACATATTTTTACTAAAAGGTCTGTCTCAAACTGGGGAAAGCCAGGTCTCAGTTACCGTTCTGGAATCCAGCTTCACTTGTGTCAGTATCGTGTTCCTTAGGTAAGGGGAAAGGAGAAAAAATAAAAAGAATTTTAAGAAGAGGGTAGAAATGACAGTTTTCTGTCTTAACTAGATTATTTGAGAAGCAGGGAATACCTGTGAGTAGAAACAGCTGATGCACTCATATGTTCCAAACAGACTTTGAAGCATCAAATTTACTATAAAGAATTATTTCAATACAATACTGCTTGTGAGTAACCAAGCTGGTTTCACATCTACATTTAGCGTTAGGAAGCACCATGAACATTCATGAGGGCACACTGCTGTTACACAACGCACCATTAATGAACCGTATTTAGCTGAAATTACCAAAACTACACTTGCATGTATTAATCCCCAAATTTAAATAAATGAGAGACTTCATAAATTGAGCACTACACATTCTATACAGATTAACAGTCGTAAGCATTCTGGATTATGCTTCACTGGTTTAACTTATTACACAACAAATGTCTTAACACATCCCTGTACCTCTTGCCGGTGACAAGAGCAGCTGCTACAAACATAGCGCTGATACTACCAACTATTCACTTGTAATTCTGTCATTAAAAATACCTGATTCAGTTTCTTAAACTCAACCACTTGGAAGAAGATGTGCTCCAGGATGTGTTTGGCATCTTGCTTCTCCTTTGGGAGTTTACTTGTCACTCCTAGGATATCGCCGCATTTTCGTACGTAAAACTCCAGGTCATCGTCAGTACCTAAACGAGCGTCCCAAGGAAGAAGGCAGTTGAATATCACACGTATCCGTATCAGCTGGGCAAAAACATACGATGAGTCTCCATTTCCTGTTGACATTCTGGGTAGTTAAGTCCTATAAGTGGACTAGCCACTAGTTCAGTGGACTAGCCACGAAGTATTCCTGCCAGTACTGGCTCATCTTGTTTAGACTTAAGGTATGTTTAGAATAAACTTCACATTTTAACATCAAAGCATAAAAAAAAAATAAGTGAAATAAATCAGCAAGAATGTGCAAAGCAATTTATGCATGATATAGGAAACAGCAGGCAGAGACATAATAAAATGTCATTTAACAAACAAAATAAAATGTCATGGTACATAAAGTCACGTTACCAGTTTCCAAGGCCTTCCAGTTTCTTGGCCCAGGATGAGAGCAGTGCATTTTCTTAAATGCTTATGTTTTAAAATTAAATATAACAACAATTTTTCTCCAAAAACTTGGACTTTATATATAAACGTGTAAACAGTCAGTCTGTTCTGCTTACATTTGTTTGTAATCTCTGCAAGGCGAGCTTTCTCAGAGGAAAAAGTTTCATCCAAGTCAAACAGCTCCAGAGGAGGAGGAGGCAATTCTCTGAAAGCAGGTGGAAAAACCTTGAAGAAAAGAATTAAATGGTTTATTGCCAAGTATTTTTCTTATACCTTACAGATCTCAAAGATGACATTTTTGGACATAGAATGCACTTGACGAAACCTTTTATAAAGTCAAAAGTGACTCCAAAGGCCACAGTACAGAGGTACACCTTTTTAAAAATTCCGTTTATGTTTTGTAAAAATAACATTCCAAAAGAGTTTAGTCCCAGGTATGCCAGAATTATCACCTAGCATCACAACCAGACATACTGCATTTGCAGTCTGGTTTTAGTTTTGCTCCATGAGACCCAGGTGATACCTGAGGTACTAAGCTCATCGTAACAGTTCACCTTGGAAATGTATTCACATTAATTCTGGCAAGGGTATTTTCTGTTCCATGCAGTCACCATTTATCAGCTGTAAGGATCCCAGTGACATTTCCTCAGTGACCAAGGTACAAGAAGGATGCAGCTATGATGGCAAAATTCAAAGATACTTGGTTTTCGAAATAAGTTTGACACCGCCATAGCTCGTGTAGTTGCTGCCAGCCCAAATCTCAGCTGGCAGAAGTTTGGCCAGCCCTTGCTGTAAAAGACCAACGCTCCACTTTCTACTTCTCCAAAGGAGATGGGAGATGGAACAAGAGCAGGGCAGATGGGCTCCTCCCCGGGCAGCAATCAGTACACTGCTTACAGCACCGCTGCTTTCTGAAATGCCGCATTCTGTTTTCACAGTGAAGGCGGAACCAGCACCTCACAGGACTGGGAGCAGCTACTTGGCTGAAGGCTGATATACACAAGGCATCCTGTTAGGGTACTAGATGCTACATTTTCAAGCTCTGTTGATAAAAATTAAAAGCATAAATAAGTGCCCTTTCCTAAAAGATAGTCACAGAATCACAGAATGCTATGGGGTTGGAAGGGACCTCTGGAGATCATCTAGTCCAACCCCCAGCCAGAGCAGGTCCACCCTGAGCAGGTTGCACAGGAACATGTCCAGGTGGGTTTTGAATGTCTCCAGAGAAGGAGACTCCACCACTCTGCCATCCTCAAAGTGAAGAAGTTCCTCCTCATGGTTAGATGGAACTTCTTATGTTCCAGTTTGTGCCCGTTCCCTCTTGTCCTGTCACTGGGCACTGCTGTAAAAAGACTGGCCCCATCCTCCTGACACCCACCCTTTAAGTATTTATGGGCGTTGATCAGATCCCCCCTCAGCCTTCTCTTCTCCAGACTAAAAAGACCCAAGTCCCTCAGCCTTTCCTCATCAGAGAGATGCTCCAGGCCCCTCACCATCTTTGTAACCCTCTGCTGTACCCTCTCCAGCAGTTCCCTATCCTTCTTGAACTGGGGAGCCCAGAACTGGACACAGTGCTCCAGATGGGGCCTCACCAGGGCAGAGTATTGAACTGCAATGTATTGAACTCCCAAGTGATTAATTATTACAAGTGCATTTATCAATTTTTTTTTTAAAGAACTGTAGAAATGACATACAGAGGCTTGACATGAAAAAGGAGGATTCTCCCTGTGCTGTATGAGCGAGGAGGTGTACTCACAGCTGGCTGGAGAGCAGGTAGTGGGGTCTCAAACTGAGGCTGAATGAGTTGGAGGGGTTCGTGCTTCACATTCAGCTGTTCGTAAGCTCTGCAGCACGGAAAAAAAAGTGTGAGAGAAGTAGTCATACAATATCCATTTCCACTTGCATGCCATAAAACCTATAGAGATGAATTTTTATGAAGACACCAGGGTTACCATTATGCACAACCGTATCATTAAAAAAAGGGGATGTCTAATTTTGGAAGGACGCCAGAGAACTAGATATCATTAATAATTGACTTCTACAGCAAGCAAATTAGATAAAATTATGACAGACAAGAATATAATGATAGGTGTATGTATAAGATGAGAAAAAAGAAGGAAGTCACACCTCGGTTCTTCAAGCAACTTTTAAAGGGATGAATGTGCATGAGCAAGAAGGGATCCAGTTCAAAAAGAGCAGACTTGGGATTTCAAAAAAGTTTTTCAGGAAGTCCATAACCAAAAGCTATTTTTAAAAGTTCTTTTTATGGGATGAGAAGAGAGATCCCACTACGAATTCACATCTAGTGAAAATACAAAACCAACAGAGTAAGAAGAAAGAGTGTCCACAGCAGAGTGGAGTTTCATGGAATGTGTTAAGCCTGCTGCTATTCAAAGTGTTCATGCGTGCTCTGGGTAACGGATGAGTTATGAGGGACAAAGCTGCCAGCGATACAAAACTGGTAAAACTGAGCAGCAGATAAATCTCAAGACACAATTATTGGGAAATGCAAAGACAAATGAAATTCAGCTTCAGTAAATGCCAAGTAATTCAAAAGTGCAAAACCAACCAGCACTCAGTTATCACTCCAGAAAATATCCAACATAACTCTACACAGTCCTACTAAAAGTGTCAGTTCACTGAATCAGCAATAGTCAGAAAAAAAGCAGAGAGCCATGTCAGGACCTACAGCTAAGACAAGAAGCAAGAGAAAACATCACTGTCACACTGTAGAATAATCAATCTTCTGGTGTAACTGTATTCAGAATGCTGCCTACAGCTCAGCCTCTTCCGCTCTTGAGCGGACACAGTTAAGCACAAACAGAAAATGCAGAATACACAATGGAATAATAAATAAATAAATCAATAAATCACAGATGCTGACTTGATAACTGAAGGGAGGGCAGTTGTATCCAGCTGATACAGGGCTGTATCAAACAGCTTTGTGAAGTCTCTTGGGTTCTCATCTCCTTCTTGCAGACAGACTCGCAGTTGCTCTGACAGCGCCGCGGTGTCTGGAAGCATGGTATAGTCTGAAATCTGAACACACACACACGCAGAGACACACATACTGATTTAAGAAGACTAACCCATTGGCATAGTCTCTTTCTAGTTTGTATCTCACCTGAAATCTCATCTGGAACTAATTATTTCCCTCTTTACCAGCTACGACAGTTTGCAGTGCAGCTTAAAGCCCCTCACCACGTGGACACTGTATCTGGATTTCTGTTAACTCTTTAAGAGACAGCTTACTAGACAACTGTGCCAAGACTGTTGTTCCCTTTATGCACACAGAGTATGCAATTTTAGCACAGATGATATTTCCAAATAAAAATAGCGTTTGCATACACCAGTTAAAATAACAACTAAAATTGACAGACAGGCTGATCCCTACTCATACACAGAAAATCTACCTTCACTCACCTTCCTTTTGTCTGAAGACACAGAGCAAAGTGCAAACTTATTAAGCTGGAGCAGCAAATGATCTCATACACGTGGGCAAATTGGGACGGGACTTTCACAAATGAAGTCTGCTTGAGTAGTAATGTAAAGCTGACAGAGATACGATACCATTATTTTTTATGCCTAGTCCATCTGTCTACTCCATCTCAAACCCTGAACAAAGGGTCTGCCACAACAGCAGCACCCATCTAGCTGTCAACCACTTTGTGCTAAATACATGGTTTGCCAAAACTTGTGCTGCTGGATCACGCTATTATTTACTTCCTTGTGATGGACCTCTCTTACCTCAGGGTCCTCCATATCCATCTGGTTTAAATGGATATCTGATGTTGTGAGCCACTGGAAAAGCACATCCTGGAGAACGACAAGACTTAATTAATTTCTAGAGGGTCCAAGTAATCTATTACAATGCTTAAACATTTGTATTCTATCTATTAAATAACACACAGCAATGAGGAAGAAAAAAATAGGTAATAAATCAAAGAATATCTGTGGAGAAAATACAAGCTTTATTTGTATTTACATCTGGAAGCACTGATTCATGGCAACGAGCATACTCTGTATGAGGCACATACTTTCAGGAACACCTCAGCAGGGAACTCCCTTTCTTACACATAACAACGTTACGTACCCCGCTTTGGAAAGTGCATTGCAATCTCCAGGTATCAGGAGCTATATAGGCAAACCTTTCTTATTAATCGTGTAGCCATAATCAAGTGCTAAGGAAGCTATGAAAAAGTAGTAAGCAAAAAATACCCTACTGACTATTTAAATATTAGTAACAATAAAGTAGCAAACAGAAGTTGGAAAAGCTTAGTCCTATAACATAGATAATAAACTACGTCTTTAAAAACTCCCTCCTGCTACTTGTACTCTAACAAATTCCTCAGGACATCAGTATTGGGTCAGAATCTTCATACTGAACCCACCGCATAGCTGTCTTGCTCTAAACAAGTGAGCCTGGATTTGCAAGTGCTGTGCATATCTACTAAGAAAACTTTAAAAAACAAAGCAAACAACTTACCATGATTTTGCCATTTTCTTCTTTATCTAAATACTGATCACTGAACATGTGGGAAGATCCCAGCGCTGCCATCTTTCCACCTTGACTCTATCAACAAAGAATACAATACAGTAAAAAATCCGTCAATAACAAAAAGATCACAATTTTAGAGGCAGTTGTTAATGCTGTCTAATTACAAAGTGATTTAAAGGAAGAGGAAATTTTGGAATAAATAGTGACAAAAGCAGTTTCAAGCTTGGCAAACTCACAAGAGCGCAGCAGCATCTTAAGTCTATACGCTCTTAAGGCTCATAAATTCATTTAAAATACCGATCTGCACTTCATAAGAGTAGACAGACAACTTGCTGGCAATCAAAAAAAGCCCCAGAGAACATCATCAACAATAGCTGCACTTAGGTTATTGCTGCAGGAAAAGAACACTCTTTTTTCAATCAAGTAAAAAAAGAATTAAGAATGCATTATTAACTTCCTGCAACCCATTCTTCAGTGTTCAGACTGTCAACCTGGCGGCTAGTGACATGCATTTCAATACAGCACACAGCCATGTCAGGTAATGAGAGAAGAGTTTGGGAATTGTATTATTTGTAAGATAAAATGCAAAACATGCAGGTCATGATATTTTAATTTAGCTAAGCTAAACTTGCATGAAAATGTATTCATGAAAAATCTTTGGAATACTTCTCTGAGATTAGCCCTTAATCCTTCCACAGGGACATACATAAGAAATAATAAGTTTTGAACAGAACAAGAAACCCTGTAATGTTCCCCGCATCAACTGTGAAACTCACAGCATAGTAGAACAATGAATAATGCCGTAACAAATCTGAAGATATATCAAAGCAAGCTCCAGTTTGTTTAATGAATTTCTGAGGTTTCATATTCCATGTTTTGCGAGGTTTTAACCTGAATTGTACGTGCTTCACACTGATTAGGTGGACTAGGTACCACCCTCTGCTCTTACTTTCCGTTCCTTCACCTTCTGTTGCTCTTCTTTACCATATCTCTCCTTCTCTCCAAGAGCTCTTGTTTTCCTTCTACCAAGTTTCTCTGCTCTGCTTGAGAGACAATCCCTGTCTCTGGCTTCATCTTCTACCCTTCTACCCTCTTCCTTGAGCTAGATAGGAAAAATGATGCCATCTATTTGACATTCACGTCATGGTATTACGTCAAACGAAGAACTACCAGTATGATGTGTAATGGTTTCCACTGCACAAATATATCACACTTTGAGATCAATCCATGCAAAACTCTTCATGGAGGTGCAAGCAAGTTACATGGATTTCACTCACTGCTTAATTTAGTTGTTATAATTCTTAAAACACTTCTCTCCACACTGATTAGGTGAAGCACACGAGACTCTACATAAACAGGCACATCATGGATGCAAAATTAGACATGAGTCTATGGGTCCCTTGGATCTATGTGCAAATACTGTGTGGGTGGAGGGATTTTATTGCATCTTAGTCTGACAGCTTCAGGTAAAATGTGAGCAGTAAGTGTACTTGTAAGCTCATTTCACGCTGCTGAATTGTCTTTGATTTATAGGGCTTATTTCAGCCGCAACATGGGGGGGATGAAGTTGGGCATCCTCAGGGAAAAAAAATCACCTTCCTACTGAAGATATCAAAAAACCCACAGTAGTGTTAGAAACTCATCAACATAGTAAAAATGTGTTAATGTGTTTACGTTCACTAACAATATTAATTCTTTGTTTGTACCCATAAGATTTCTGATTAGTACTTTTTTTATAAATTATCAGGGCTGGATGGGTAAGATAACTTAAAAATCTACTGCTTCCAAGGTGACACTCCTCTTCCTTAACTCAATAAGGCACATTTATGAAGCTAACAATAATCTTTCTTACTAAGCGATCACTAAAATACCCAAACTTTAAAGAACTAAAAATATTAATCTGTCAACCAAATATATAATCTTTGCTGACCATTAAATTAATTCTCCTCTGAAACCCACGCAAAGAAGTTTTCCATACAAGAAGCAGGACTCAGTAGGCTCATCTGGACTTTGCAGATGCATCCATAAATAGCAGTGTGTTTGGAAGTACCCCCAGAAAAATACACTCACAATGTTTGTGTGGGGCAGGGGGAGAATGCATGGTTTGTTACGTGCAGAATCATACCTCGTGCTGATAAAAAGCAAGAACAGGCCTGTTGAGGGGGAAGCAGACAGATCCTGTCGACAGAACAGCCACCGCCGGTTTCATCACATTCAGTGTGGCACCAAACGGGTACACAAAAGTGAGTGCCCTGCAGGAAATACAGAAACTCCATAAGTACCTGCATGTATCAGGTAGGCTTGATGTTTAGAACACTCGGTCTGTCCACCTAAACTGCAAACTCTACTTGTGGAATGCCAACCGGGATTGCGGAATGCCATGAGGCACGGTTTCAAACCTTCAGATCATTATAATGACATTTTGGTCTCTTTCCACAGATTTTCCAGGTTGATGATTTGCCTTCAATAAAAAACAAAGAACACTCTTAATTCCTGTCCGCACACTTTGTATCCGAGAGAAGGGTAGTTAACTCACAGAAGAATCCATATTCTGGACCAAAACTACATAAAATGTTTTTACACTTAGGTTTTTCCTTGTAATCAACCACATGGTCATTTATTAGTCTAAAAACTAGCTGCAAGGAAGAACACAAACATTTCTAGTTATTTTCAGAAAAGCTGCGTTCTCCTCAATGCTTTTTCACCCCTCTGCAGCAGAGATGGATGGAAAGCTAAAAATTGCAGTAAATGTTTATTTTACCCTGGATTAAATCTCTTTCAAAAAGACCTGCGGCCAAACCACTCACTATCTACAGGTTATTCATATTTACATTGTTTCATCAAATTAAAATCCACAGACAAGGGACAAAAAAGATCTGGTCAGGAGAGTAGTAATTCCCTTCAAAATCTCTCACTCTTGCTCCTTCCTTGGTTATCAAGCCTTACTAAACAGATTCTCCTTGAGGAGCAAGAAGCTGATGTAAAAATACATTAGAAAACCTCAACACAAGCACAACACACTCCCATAGATTACAAACCCGCTAAACCCGAGTTATTCTACATCTTTTCACATCAGCTTCCTCAAAAGAGAACACTTACTGTGTGTCGTGTCCACTTCCATCTTCATCTGTTGTCTCCAGCAATGTTTTTCTTGCAGCTTCACTGATTCCCCTGTAAGATGTTGAAAAGCAAAACTTACTGAAAACAATACGGATTCTAAGAGTTACTGTGAAGATTTATACATCCCAAATATTTACCTATTCAAAACTCCATCAGAGATCAGTGCTTCTTTCGGGTGGTGGTACTTGTAATATACATTTCGTACTACAGC
The DNA here is from genome assembly GCA_013399435.1 of Arenaria interpres. Taxonomy (NCBI): domain Eukaryota; kingdom Metazoa; phylum Chordata; class Aves; order Charadriiformes; family Scolopacidae; genus Arenaria; species Arenaria interpres. The sequence continues at coordinate 1,592,843 of VXAK01017584.1, forward strand.
ATCTTGAGGAAAGAAAAAAAAATAAAGAAATTTACATCTTAGCTGATCGGTGTGCTAGATACAGCAATGAAACGTGAGTTTAGCTCTCGCAGTCCCTGGGTGTTTGCTTCTAACACCACAAAGCTGGCAGGTGGCTCCCAGCAGGGTTCAGAGCAGCCTTCTCTACTGTTCCCTTTTGGACATAGGGATTTAGAACAGGAATATATCTGCAAGTTCAAATAAAAATAAGTACATCTCCATGTCTTTTGCAATACAGAAAAGGCAGAAGGATGATCCAGTTAAAAGAATACGTATTGTTTTATAAATTCAAATTCTTTTTCGATACATCTTCAAAAAGCATGATGAATCTAATACTGTTGATGCAAAAACAAAACACAATCTAGAAATGCCGCCAAAGACCCTAAAAATATTTTATGTATGCTGAGACGCAGTCATTTTAGTGTTTTTTTTTTTCTTTTCCACATTGACAGAACAAAACCTAATGAATAGCAATTTATTGGTCTGTTAAAGAAAAGAACCACTGTTTATTGAGGGTGAGTATGAAGTGATTCAACCCATTAAAACACATGGAAATAATGTTTGAAATGAAAGGCTTTCTAACAAGAAATGCCACCAGAATTATTTTTTGTTAGAAAATATCATTAAAATTGACAACCACAGCAAAGGAATGGAGATGGCCAAGCTGTTATCAAGGTGCTATCTCCGTGGAAAACCTTTGTTGTCCTTCAGTTTCACACTGCTGTGCACATTTAGGCTTCAAAAAAACCCACCTCTTGGACCAACAGGTGCTTTGCGAGGGGGATCTGCTTGGCTTATATCTACAAAGGCTGACCCTGCTCTTTAGATTCTGCTAAAAACAGAAGAATAAAAGGTATCAGTGAGCCCCATTACCATTATTGAAAACAATTCCATATTCTTCTAACAAGAAGTTAATATTTGTGCCATATCGGGTCTCTCCACCTTCTCTTAGCATCACCAGGATGGCCCCACCATCCTCCAGGAATTTCTTCAGAACCGAGAACTAGAAGACAGTAAAGGTCCAGATAAAAATACATGTGAAAGAATCTACATACAAGACTGAAGGAAGTTATATGGAGACGAGGGAAGGTAAACGATTCTCTCTACTCGCAATGAACTTGATCCCATCAGAAAAGCATTCAAATTCCAATTTGTGTAGATTCACATAAAGCAGTACTAATGCAAGTTCGTCTCTGTCCTTCTTCTCTATTTTGCATTAAACAAATCTTGAAACATAACAATTTGCAAACGACTATTGACTTCTTACCTCAGCAGCACTGAACTTTTCTCTTGGCCCAGCTGTAATCCACAGTTTTACTCCAAACAGTTTCTCAGATGTGATCTCATCTTTTAAGCTATGAATAGATTAATAAAGACACGCCTTATTCTTGGATATAGTCCTGAACTGAAGCTTAGTTTCATTTTTTTTAAATGAATATCAAATCAACACAAAGCAAGTAACTTCAGCCACTTCATATCCTTTTACCTGGGTTTAAAGTTGACAATTCCAGTGAAAATAATCCTTACATGTTTCAACCCATTAAATAGTAAAGCTTCTCTAACAAGGTACTGTGGCAGATCCAGAACTGGTACAAACCATCAGAGCTATTAAACTTTGCACATGATGAGCCTCCTCTTATTCTTTATTTTTTCCTTTTTGCTCTGTGCACATTTTCTAGTGGATAGATAGGCAATATAATACCTACAAGGGCTGACTTCTATTTATCCCAAACTCTAAATCAAGACAGTCTCAAAAACATGTAGTGGGACTTTCATCCTTATAACTTATCCTCCATCTGTTCCACAGATAAGCCAGCAGAAAGCCCCAAAGCCAACGATGCACAGCATCCGACAGTGAAATTACAGCTAATGACACAGAGAGCAGTCAGATCTTCGCTTACGACAGCCGTTCCCCAGGACAATCTGGGTATTGGATGCAAACCGCGGACGAGTTTTGGGCTCCCCGGGGACTGCAGGGGGAGACACCCCGGCCTCCTCCCTCGGGAAGAGAAGGTGAGGACCGGGAGGTGAGGCCGATCCCCACAGCCCGGGCCGAGGGAGGCCTTTCCTCCACCAGCTGCCTGAAGCCCGGGCGCCATTGCGGCCCCGCCGGCAGAGGCCCCTCAGACCCCAGAGACGCGGCCTCTCTCCCGCCCCAGCGCTCCAGAACAAGCTGCCGGGAGGGACCGGGACAGTCGCCCCTCACCTCTGGATCTTCCAGTTACCGCGAAGCCTTTTCCGCAAGGCTTTGTAGTTGCTGGCGAGGGTGAACGCCTCCCCTTTGGACGCGTTGAAGGCGATGGCGTTCCGCGGGCCCCTCTCCATAGGGTTACCCGGGGAGGGGGTGCGCTACGGAAGGACGCCAGCTCTGGGGAGGGGAAGCGAGCCTCCCACGCCCCGGCTCCCCGGCAGGAACCCCAGGGCCAGGAGTCGGAGCTGGGCGCCGGGTGGGACCCGGGGTCGGGGCCCTGCCCGCCGCAGCGGCGGGGAAAGCGTTACCCGGCCCGCTCCGCCTAGCAACGCTCCGGCCGCCGGGGCGCATGCGCAGAGGCCGCGGCTCCATTACCGGGTGTGGGGGGTGAATGTAGACGGTACCACTGCCGCGGGCTCGGGGGGAACGGGGCTCCGCGCACCGCCCTCGGGCAAGGCAACGGGCTCCGGCTCGGGCGTCACGCAAGGCCGGGGGCTGCCGGGGCCCACCCCGGACTAGGCCTCGCCTGCTAGCGGCACAGGGCAAGGCCCTGACCCCTCAAGGCAGCCGCACCCGCCTAGGGGAAGGTTTCTGGTCCTACGTAAAAGCAAAAATCTTAATCCTGTTAGCTTAAAGTAGAGAGTTTCTATTTAATTTATAAAAAAAACACACAGGCAAGTATTGGGGTACAGCCCCCTCTACTCTGCACTGGTGAGGCCACAACTGGAATACTGTGTCCAGTTCAAGAGAGACAGGGAACTACTGGAGATGTAGGGCAACAAAGATGATTAAGGGATCGGAGCATCTCCCTTAGGAGAAAAGGCTCAAACAGCTGGGGCTCTTTAGCCTCGAGAAGAGAAGGCTGAGGGGAGACCTTATCTAGGTTCACAAGTTCCTAAAGGGTGAGTTGAAGGATGATGGAGCTGGGCTCTTTTCAGTGGTTTCCAGTGATAGGATGAGGGGCAACGGGCTGGAACATGGAAAGTTTCACTCAAAAATGAGGAAGAACTTCTTTATGGTGAGGGTGACAGAGCACTGGAACAGGCTGCCCAAGGAGGTTGTGGAGTCCCCTTCTCTGGAGATCTTCAAGACCGTTCTTGATGCAGCCCTGAGTGATGTGCTCTGGGCAACCCTGCTTAGCAGGGGAGTTGGACTAGATGAACTCTATCAAATCTGTGAAAGCTGCTGACAGGCACAGGATGAAGCCAGTGGCCCACCCGTTCTCCTCACCCTCCTGTACACACACACACACAACAGAGGTGGACACACATTCATATATGCACTTTAATATAAACCATGTCATGTTTCTGATGACTTCAGCATGTACAAGATAAGTCAGGAAAAAAAAATAAAAAAATTGTTCCAGCACAAGCTTCCCAACAGTTTGAGCATCATCACACAGCTTCTAGAAACCCCTTGTTTACCCCTCTGTGGCAGGTGGAAGCTCTTCACCCCCTTCCTCCTCCCCACAGCAACAAAAAACAACTTAAAAAAAAAAGGGGAGTGACATTCAGGGAGTATACCAGCATTTAAATTAAGGCAGAATAAACAACTCTTCTACATCAGTGATGGGTGTTTTCAGAGGGGTGCTGGAGGCCTGGTGTGAGGGCCCAGTGCTGCTCATTTCACTAGTGTTGATGTGTCTTCTATGTGCTGTGAAAGGATCCCCACCCCAAGCAGGGGTTAGCCATAAGGTTCTTTAAGGTTATAAGCAGCTTTTTTTTTTTTCCCCCAACCCAGTTTATCTGGGATTTCCCCTCCACACACACACACTGGCTCCTTCATAACCTCCATAACAGCTTCTGTGTTGCCTGGAAGAGAGGGATCATCCACACATCCTGGGGGGAAACTGGCTGCCACGAAAGGCCACAGGGCAGCTCAGGATTTACAGACCTGAACAGTAACCGATGAACGGTTTCTGAGCCCAGCTCAGTCTGGGGTGAGCGGCTTAAGTGGCACAGTCCGCTTAAAGGAAGGAAGCCACTGCTCTGGGTAGTGTGAAGAGTTTCCCTCTCTGCTTGGGGGGGGACATAGCTTGGAAAGTGGCCAGTTAAAGGGACCCAGGTGTTGATGTGAATGATGGTACATGCCTCAACCATAAATACAACCACAGAGTGAATACAATTCTGCCCAGTAGCACAAAACACTCAAGGGGAAAATAATAATAACAACAACAGTGTCCCACTTTCCCTGCCAGGGGAACAGTCATTCAGAGGGAAATTCAAACATCAAAAGTTAAGAGCTCTGTTCCATCCCCACCAGTTAGTGTATTAGTCCCAATTTCCTTAAACCATGAGCAAAGGACAGTACCAATCCTTTCCAAAAAAAAACCCAAACATAAAACCACATTCAGTTAAAAAATGGCTTCTCAAAGCCTTTATAAAAGCTAGATGTCCTCTTCAGTTGGTGCATAAGAAAATCCTAAAAATGCATCTGAGGCACTGGAGCTGCTGGCTGCTAGGTCAGGCGTGTGGGTGATAGAGGTGGAGATGGCTTCTTGGGTGAACTCCGGGTCGAAGTGTCGCAGATCAGATGGACCAGCCTAAGCCAAGGAACAGAGAACATCATAATTTCCAGTGAGCAAACCCCAACCAACCGCTCGTGTTCAGACAGTATAAACTCAGCTGCTCTTCCAAAAGGGTCACCACCACTGCGTTTGCAGTTCCTAACCTGCACCTCAGCATCCCTCAGTGTCACTGTAAGACATGTGGAGAGGATTCCTTTTGTACCATTATATAATGCACACCAGCAGAAACACCCACTTACCACATTGGGGTTAAACGGAGGAGTAATCCTCTTGTGGTACAAGTCATCCCAGTTTATTGGGCTGAAGAATACATGGTTCTTTATCTCAAGCTGCATAGAAAGTGAGAGGGGAAAAAGAGTCACTCTTCTGCCAACCCTCCTTTTCCATCACCTCCCAGATGGTTTCACAGCATTAAGCGGTTGAAGCAAGACTTGGAGTTACCACATATCCATGTAGGGGTTATGTGGAAAATCCTTAATACGTGAGTATCATGGTCCAGTAATCCCTTGAAGGGAGATGGCACCATCCCATTGGTGTCCTAGCTTGCCTCCACACCTCTCCCTTTGGAAATCCAAGTCAACCCCATAGGCCCCTTTTAGAGGGCTGCAGAGACATCAAATGCATGGAAAGCATTTTCCAAGGTGGTGCTATTATCACAAAAGAAAAGCTCAGAATGGAAAGGTTTCCTGTCCATCCTCCCTCCTGATCATAATGGAAGCCACCTACAAAGTCTGTCTTGGCACCCAGCCTCCTCTTCTGGTCCTTGTGGAGAAGTCCCTGGAGAATGTCACAAGCTGCCACAGTCTTGGTTCCTTGTATTTGGAGTGGCTTGTGAAGAATGTTGTCATACATCTGAGACACATCCCGGCTGTAAAAAGGAGGCTAATTTGAAAGAGAGGAGAAGCAGCCTGGTAAACCATAAGGAACCACCCATCACAGGTCAAAAATGAGTCCTGCAGTAAGTAGTGAGGGAGACCTACCATATCTCTGTTCAAAAGGGCAATGGTATTGTTGAACCAGGTCATCTAATTCAGGATTCAGTTGTCTGCATCAGGTGCCATGTGAACACCAGACCAACCTCACACTACAACTTTTGAAAATAAATTCCCCACCGTGTAAATTAAAAACAGACAGCTTCCAAACTTACCAGTCCAAACAGCATCTCATAGAGAACGGCTCCCAGACACCACCAGTCTACTGTCCTGTCGTACGGCTGCTTCTTTAGCACCTCAGGAGCCAAGTACTGGGAAGAATCAGAAGCAAATATTCAAGTCACATTGTAAAGCAAGGGCTTTGCCCTCATAAGTACACAAACCTGGCTGCAGTTCAGTTCAAGTGGGTTTGAAAGACAGCCACTCAACCCCCCCAAAGTGTTTTTTTCTAGGCTACAGAAGGTTCTCTTCCTATAGAGGGCTTCTACAAGGGTTTGCAACCCACCACAACTCAGCCAGCAAACCTGTCCCGCGCTGACACATTACGCCTCCAAGAGCCTGCTGTGATTTTGAGAAAGCTGTGTTTTTCAGTCCTAATAAGTCCATCCAAGGCAGCAAAACCTACCAATAATCACCACCAAGAAGCAACAGGCCAGAACTCAAGCAGCCTGTAGAACGAGCAGCATAATCAAGGCTGGTCTTGCATGGGATTATCTCTGTGTGCTATCAGGCTCCCTATCTGGGACAGGAAAAAACCAACACACCAAAAAAACACAAAACAAAGCTCAAACATTCCTGCTTGGTTCATGCCGTACTATTGCACAACTGAGTCCCCATTACAAGCTGAGTGCCACCACCAGGAAATTCTGCCCACTTCTACTGAGCTGGAATAATGAAAGATATCTTGTTTACAGGCCCTTCCTCAAGCCACCTGAGGAAGGGCAGCAGGACCAGGTCTATTACCTCAGCCAAAGTCCTACCAAAACTCCTTATCTCAGAAGCAGGAAAAAAGCCCTCAAGAAGCCAAATTTGAGATAGGTTTTAGCAAAACCTATTTGAGGTGCATTGGAGAAAAAGGCATTTCCTCTCCTGTGAGCAGCGTTCACGTTCCTGAGGAGAGCCTGGTCCTCTCTTGTGGTGTTCCACGGGGTATTTCACAGCTCCTGCATGCCAAGGACATGCTGAAGGGGACAGCGAGGTCCTGCGTGTCAATACCAGCAGGCTCCATGGTGTCAGAGCAGGTAAACAGCTTGCTCACAGGCTTGCTCGTGGGCTCCCAGGGTCAAGGTTGTCTCCACAGCCACCTGGAGCAGCTCCAGTTTCACAAAGCTGGCCATTTCCCAGTGCAGGGTTCCCTGCCCTTGACAGCACAGTGAGTTTGGAGCTGTTACAGGTAAAACTGCCTCTGCTGAGTAGGGCTTATCCAAACTCCAGCTAGTTAGTTGTCCAAGCTGATGACCTCAAAGAGCCCAAGATGGTCGAATTCACAGAGGCCATGTTTTGAGATGCTGAGCACCCATGCAAGTCTGAGACCCAGAGCAGCAGGTCTCTGAAGGCTTTCTGTCCCCAGGTCATAGCAAAAACCCCGCACATGCTGTACCTCAGGAGTGCCACAAAAAGTAGAGGTTGTCTCCTCTTGCTCCATTCCTTCTTTGCAGAGTCCAAAATCTGTCAATACTATGTGTCCCTAAAAGAAGGGAGAGAAGTTTCAGCTTGGCCCACTCTTTCTGGAGAGGAGACAGGATTTCCAAGCATTGACCTTCACATCGCATCTCATGTATGTTTTAGTTCCCCACTGCTCTCCTGCTTCCCCTCCCTCACCTTCTAGACATCCTATAGTATAAGTACTATAGAGAAGTATAAGTACTATAAGCCTATAGAGAAAGTAGAATCTAGGTATTAATTTTTCATAATATTTCTTTTAAGAAGTATCTCGACAACTGCATAGCTTTGAAGAGATCCAACACTGCTGTACTTTGCCACTGATTTATCCCAGAGCCAGTGTATATGATTTTATAAGGTGGTCACCCACCAGAGTAGCAGCAGTGACTTCCTCTTAACATCCCCGATCCCTGGCCCACAAGCCAGGTGCCAACTCTTGGGAAGAAGTTGAGAGGTCCCCAAGGGTGCAGCTCTGCCGAGGGCAGGCTTGCTCTCTCTTGCAGGATCTGCACAGGAATGCAGTGGTGTGTATATACAGAACCCAGGCAATGAAGTAAGCTATAGCCCAGCTAGCAGAGCCATAGCCCTCTCTTTATGGTCCTGATGCTTTTAAAGCCAGAAGGAAGGCAGTACAAGCTGTGAATATACCTGGCAATCCAGGAGGATGTTCTCAGGTTTTAGGTCCCTGCAAGACAAAGAGGGCTGTTTGAGCAGATTTGGCCAGATATTTAGAAAAGCCAGATCTGAAACAGCATCAGGTAAGAACAGGAGCTGACAAAAACTTCCTAATCCAGTCCACTGAGACTTTCCCAAAGTGTAGATTCCCATCACTGTGGGATATCAATATACAACATACGCAACCACAGAAAGACTTCTGTCATTCCAGGTCAGGTTGGACAGCACTCTGGGCAACCTGATTGAGCCACAGATGCCCCTGCTCAAGGCAGAGGGGTTGGACTAGATAGTCTTTAGAAGTCCCTTCCACCCCAAACTATTCTGTGATTCCATGAGGTGTTAACCTGCATTTTCCTGCATTATCTAAGCATAAATTGCTACTGAGAGACAATTTCCTACTTATTGAGCTAGGTTTATTTTAGATCTTTATGTTTAACCCTTTTTTCTCCTTCCTGTTGTCAGGTTGGGAGTATTTATTGCCCATCAGGTCCCGTTCAGAGAGCACCCCTCTTGCAGGATAAATGCCAGCAGTGCACTGTCTTATCTGGGGTAGGAGATTCTTCAGCTACTCCAGTCCTGCATTTTACAGGGCCTCAGTGAAGCCCTTTTCCTCCCCAGCATCACCCACAGCCTGGCTGGGTAGACTTGGTGCCCCTGCCGTCCCCAGAGAGGACACGTGCCTTACCTGTAAATAATATTTAAAGAATGCAGGTACCCAATTGCACTAGCGACTTCTGCAGCATAGAATCGGGCCCGGGGCTCACGGAAACAGCGCTCCCTTTGCAAGTGGAAGAAGAGCTACAAGCAGACCATAAGGGTGATCAGTTTTTTTAGAGAAGAAAATAAGGACATCAAGAACAAGCTTGAAAGCCAGCTGCTCAAGTGAAAACTGTTGTGCAGCAAATAGCATGTGAATAGCACCAAGTAAGCCCAAATGCCTTTCTAGAAATTGCTTCATTTGTCCTTTTATATCACCATCTCACTTAAGAATTCATTCCCCCAAAAATGGTCATCTGCTGATCTAGCTGAACTTCCTAGCTTACTACAACCCACAGGCCAGTTATAGCGGTAGTCTGGCAACGAGAAGCGGTCCTTGCAGAGAGATGAACCCTCTAAGGTCCCCAATATGAATCCTATTTGGGCAAGCCACCCCTGTTAACAATGTCTCCCAGCCAGTTTCAGAGAACACAGAAAGAGACAGCTGGAAAAGGTCCTTCTGCAGGACAGAAGAAGAAATCTAGCGTACTGCAATGGCATCACCCAGGCATTAGACCAGGATCCAGAGCTGGCCCACGGGTGGGTTTTGCCTAAATCTCACCAACATCAATATTTCCCATATTCTCCATAGAGAATGCTTAGCATCCTTGCCCTGGGAATCATCTGACTGAGGTCATAGCCAGCAAGATGTTCTCTCTCCTGTAAATTGAGTGAAGATGCCACCTACTCCTGGATGGTCCTTCCCAGCAGTCAAAGCAACATCCTACTTCCACATCATTATGTTCTGACAAGAAACAGTTTTACACAATAAAGCAACATATTTGGGAAGGACCAAATAGAGGATTAAAATAAAGCCTGTAAGCGCACTCACCTCTCCTCCATTGACATAGTCAAGCACAAAGTAAAGCTTCTCTGAGGTCTGGAAGGAGTAATGGAGTCCCACAAGGAAGGGGTGCTTTACATTTTTCAGGAGCACGTTGCGCTCTGCCATGATGTGGTTTTGCTATCAAAAAGTATGCAAGAGGTTAGAGTTTCAGGCAAGAGTCTAGTCCAGTCTGCCATTGGGGGTCACTGCTGTTTTGGAAAGAGGTGGAAGCCCCAGAGAGTCATCCCCAGCCCCAGAAAGGGAACGACAATCAGACCTTATACATCTCCATGTTCCCATGGCACAGAGAAACCTAACACACGAGTGGCCTGCCAGCCACCTCAATTGCGTTACCAGGATTGCTCATACACTGACCACCATTTGCAGAAGCGGCCAAGGACAGCAGACGTACCTCCTTTTTCTTTAGGATGGTTTTCTTATGCAAGACTTTCACAGCGTAAAAAGTCCCATCGCACTTGCGTTTGGCCAGGAGAACCTGCAACAGAAAGTCCAGGTCACGGGTTTGAGTCTCTCACCTTCTGCTCCTTACCATCACTACGCTGAGCACAAAACACCTCACGCTTCTTTCCTTAGAGGTTGCAGGACAGCTCAAATTAAGAATGGACTATGAAAACTCTCTCTCAAGTCTCATCTGGTCTTATTCCTACTCAGGCTAAACTCCTCAGGAGAGGTGCAAGCAAAGGACATAGCTAGAAAATCCTTCAGCAAGGAAGTCTTTCCAAGCTGCTTCTAAAGAGCTACAGCCCACCTGTACAAATCCACTTACTTTTCCAAAGCTTCCTTTGCCAATAACCTTCAGGAAGTCAAAGTCTGTTGGCTTGGCACTGTTGGGCAAGAACGAAGCAAGTTAATGTTTCTGGGAGAGAAATATGCAACAGCGACACTACCGTCAAAGCAGTGGTCCTTCTTGGAAGCGTGAGTGTTTGTGAAAGGGATTAAAGGGCACTGGATGGGTGACCCTCGCTCCCAGCTGTCAGCGAGTGAGGGATTCACACTGTGTGTGTAGGTGTGCCCAGCAGAGGGTGAGCAGTCCCTCAGCAACCCACCCGCTGAACACAGCAGCAGGTGAAAACACCTCCCAGGACCTTTACAGGGTACTCAGTTTATCCCCATTTCTAGAGTCAGGGAGCCAGCAATGATGAGGAAGACCTTCCTTTACCGCCTCTCAGGAGAGCTGGGACAAGGGACTGCAGATATGATCAGGAGAGGACGATTATAACAGGGACCAGACATAAAAATGCATTGATGATGTTCATGGTATTAAAGGCCAAGGGATTTAGTTGTTAGGACTTTTGTGGACACCACCCATGTGAGACACAGGGAGCAACTGCATTCCCCTGCCAGATCTCTCACTGCAAGCTCTGGCTCCCATCCTACCTGGCTTTTGCAGGGAGCTTACTTTGGATTAGCAGAAGGTCCAAGGTTGATGTTGTCAGTTGACGTTGGAGGCTAGGGAGGATAACAATAACATTAGTCACAAAGGCCTCTCTGCAGGTCGTGCTTTCCCTTCCTCAGTGCAGCATCACTCGCACAGAGCCACTGATAAACACCCATCAGCAAAAGAGAGAGCGGATCCTTTGGCAAGCTTTTAAGTGATGGGGAAAGGGAGAACACAGCTATTCACTAAAGCAGGGTCATCCCCAAGCTGGAAGCTGTACTGAGCTAGAGTCTGTGCTGAAATCCTCATCCCGTACTTGTGCAAAGAGAAAAAGGAGTACTAAGCAACTGGTTGGCTCCTGACTGGAGGCTTTCAATACCTGCTGTGCTGCCACAGAAGAAAGGCACTGTGTGGCCCCGTTGCTCACCGCAGCACGGAGACAAGAAGGCACTCCCCCCAGCCTGCACTCCACAAGAAGCCCTGTGCACAGCTCAGAGAGAGGAGCACTCCTGCAGCAGGACATCAGCTTATCTGCAGAGCCTGCAGCCCCCTGCCCACTCCCATTAAGCCCCAAAACTGCCAAGTCTGAAGCCTTGGAAGCAGCCTTATGCACACCCTGCACCACAGAGCTGCAGTCTCCCTGTGCATCCATCCATATGTACATTCTTCCTCCTGTTCCTGCCCAGAATCATCCCCTCCCCAGACTCCAGGAGCATTATGCGTTGTCCAAAAGGCTATATAGGGTTCTATCCGCTCTCCTTTTTGTCCACCCAGCATCACCCACAGGGACAAGGCAGCAGTAAGACTCCTACCGAGTGAAGGCAGGCTCTCCTCCTTGCCTTTCTCCTGGAGGCACCCACCCCTCTCTTCATCCCAATGGTGAGGACTTGCTGGCTCAGAGCCATGATCTCACCTGGCTGCTTTTGTCCGGGCTCCGGGAACGATCCATTAAAAAAGCAACTCGTTCAGCACTTGGGAAAAGAAGAGCAAGCCGGTGTTGGAAACAAAATCCACGAGAGAAAGAGCTTCACATCATTAACCTGCCAGGGACCAGCGCAGATCCCAGAATATGCTCCCCTCCATCACAGGAGACCTCAGCTCCCCGTTGGTAGCACTGCTGCTCCCAAGGGGGAANGCTGATGGAGCTGGGGAGAAAGGTTCCTGGGTGCACAAGCATATTTAATGCATCAAGTAGCCCTTGATTTGCAATGGCAGCAACCGGTTAAGGCGCTGACACCTGAAGACCAGCACAGCCCCAGCAGCCACACAGCATCAGGGCCAGACGAGGTTGCAGCCCTCCTGGCCGTGGCCAGATACAGCCCCCACCCCACCACACAGGGATGCTGCAGTCCCCAGCCCTGCAAGCCAACGAGTGTCCCCACAGGGCAGCCAGGAAGGTCCAGCTGGGTCCCAGCATAATGTGCCATCCAGGCTGGCAGCACTTAGGGGCTGCTCCCCGAGGGCAGGGCGGACCAAGTCAGGTTGGGGCTGTTGACATTGCAGGGAAGAGGGGCTGGCCGTGGCAGCCAGGGAGGGCTCAGTGAGCAGCAGCGTTAAAACACAGGGCTTTCATCTATCCAGTGCAGCTGGGGCTGGATAAGTTGGGCTTGAACACTTGTTGGTTCAGACCCATCCTGCTTGAACATCACAGGGGAGGGACAGGTCCTGCCACCCAAGGGGTTCCTCCCCCTGGTTTTAAGGATTCGCCTCCACACTCCTTGAAAAAGCTGGGATTAAATAGATGACAGAAGAAAAGAAAAAGAGTTCTGTCCCCTTCTCCCCTACTCCAGAGCGCTCTCTCCATCCCCCCTCAGCCCCACCAAGCTCTCACACAGCAGGGAGGCTCTGAAGGCTCTCAACCACCCTCTGCCCTGCCCTGCCCTTCCAAAAAGGGCACCCAAAGATCCCAGCGACCTCCGCCAGACCTCACCTGTGGGTGCTCCCCCTCTCCGTCCCCACGCGCCACCAGGCAGAGACCCACAGCCATCCCAGAGCCCCCCTGTTCCCCAGCCGGGCTGACCATGGCAGGAGATGCTGGGCGGCAGCGGATGCTGGCGGCGGTCCCTGGGGACTGCCCACATCTGGCTGGTGCCAGCCAGCTCCATTCACCGCCCAGCCAGCCCGGGGGTTATCAGGCTGAGCTTTTAAAGGGCTCTCGCCCCACGAGGAGCCTTTCGTACTCACTACGAGCAGAGTCGGGAGCCGGAGGCCTTGATGGTTTGTCCTATCCTCTCACGGCCGTGCTTGATGAGTTCTGCGAGGAAAGTTGGAGCACCGATGCCGATTAGCTGGCGGCGCGATCACAAGCGCACAGAGGCACATTTGTTCTTCACTGACCTTGCTCTTCTCTCCACAGCTGCCCTCCTCCCCCTTCCACCCACATACCAAAATAACCAGGAAATTATAGGAACCAGGACAGCTCCCCTCCCAGCCCCGCCAGCAGCCCTCAATAGCTCACAGGACAGGGAGAAGTCCCACAGAACAGACACCCTCTCCCATGGCAGAGGGGTCTCAGGCTAAAGCATCACCGCCAAGCCTCCCTGAGCCACCCCTGGGTCCCCAGGAGGGACGAGGAGAGCGCTCACAAGGACGATGTTGTACTGGGATACGTCATGCACTTGGCACATCCCCTGCCCCTTTCATTCAGGACTCTGCCAGTAATTAGGGACATGAATGAAACCTTTCAGGGCTCTGCAGGAGGTGAGCCAGCACACACACGTCGCAGCAAGTAAGTGACTTGCCCAAGGACACGCAGCCAGTGCCAGAAGCTGGGATTCCCACCGAGGAGCATCCCTGCTGCTCAGCCCTGCAGGCAGTTGCCACCACCCATCATCATCATCAGCTCTGCCCTGAGCCTGCTGCTCCCAGCTCAGGGCGAGCAAGAGAAGAGCCTGAGAAGTGCATGCAACCTGTATGGAGGAGTTCCTTGTTTTGCTTCGGAGCAGATAACAAAAATATTCCAAGACTGGGTTTTACTCCCTGGCTCAGCCCTAGTTTTGCAACTGGAAGGAAAGAGAAAGAATCAAAACATTCACAGAAACCTACGCACACACCAAAAAGGTGCCGTTGTAGACACAAGCAAGTTTTCATCCTGGAATAGTTCTTCTACAGACCAAGGGCTTTGGCGGCTGGTGCTGCCAAGTCCATCTCCCCATGCAAGGAGTTTGTAGGACAAATTTTGAAGTAAACACAAGCCCATTTACAGAGCCCTTCCCACAGGATCTGCCAGATGGAGGGACCTGCACACTCCGCAGAGCCACTGAACCACCAGCAGCTCTGGGACCTGGGGGCAGATTTGATGAGGAGCCAAAAACCAGGCTGTGGGTTTAGAGTCTCTGCATGGACAGGGAGGAGAAAGCAGGAATTTAAAGAAAAACCCACAAACCATTCAGTGAGTGAGCTTACAACATCAGGCTGGTCTGAGACCCTGACCTGGTCTGGTATTTTGCCCTGCAGCAGGTAGGAGAACTTGTCCCAGCAGGCACTCACCAGTTAGGGACAGCATGCGGGCAGCACCCAGATGGATCAATCCCCATCTCCTCCCACTGGGCATAGTCCTCGTTCCCCCGACAGTCTGGCTCTCCCCAGCTCACCGAGGTCTACTGAAGGTCATCCAACACCTGCCTAGGGGCTGTGTCTGTCCCACAGGCTGCTCAACAGACCAGCCAATATCATGGTCACAGCAGAGGGACCTGCCTTTCAAATCTGAACCCCTAACAAGCTTGGGTTTGGCCCCAGGGTCAGCTTGCTGCCACAGACACTGTTCTCATCCCGCACTCAGGGGAAAACAAGAGGATTCCTTCAGGCACAAGTGGGCACGTCACAGCTTGGGCATCTTGAGGAGCACATGGGCAAGCCTCAGACACACATCCATCTGGCTTGGGGGTACTTGCTGGCTGCACAGGGTACAGGACAAGTTCCTGGCTTACCCTGAGGGGCTTGGACAAGGCTGCTTTAGCAAGGTCTCCACAACCGCAGCGAGGCAGGAGCATCACTGCCGAGCAAAGCTTCCAGAGCCACAACCCTGCAGCCCCTCCATGCTTCCCTCCACCAGCTACATTCAACTCCACTGCTTCTTTGCTGCAAGTGAAGCCACTCAACAAGTCCCTGCTGACCAAGGGCAGCATTTTCCAACAAAGCTATTTCATTCAATGTACTTACTCTAAGGCAAGACTTTCTGCGCTTAAGCACCACGCACATTTTTAGGATACGTATATCCCCATCCCCTACCACTTTCTCTTCAATCTCAGAGCTGCCTTCTCCAGCCTGAGTCCACCTTCAAAGCCAGGTCAGCTTCTAGTTTAAGTCTCCCGAGCAGCCAAACAGACTTTTCCTTATCACTAACAAACCCTACTCCCCCTAAAGCACAAAGATTTCCTGAGCGCACACACACACACACTGAACAACAGAATCAGAACTAGGTCACGAAAATACGTTGGAATCCTTGGTTAGACATGCCCGGCTGCATCCCCCGTGTGCCTGCTGGGGCAGCAGGGATGCTCCAGGGCCACAGAGAGCATCAGCAAGCAAACCTAAGAGTTTCCTGATCTGATGTGACTATTACACACCAGCAGCAAACCCCTGCACCCCACACCTCCCTCCTCAAAGGCCGTTTTCACCCCAACGCCCAGACCAGAGGCGTCCCCCAGGCAGCAGGTACCCGCTCGCGCAACGTAAAGCTGCTACTTACAAGTTGGAGCCGTTACTGCTGCTAAATCTCCCCCCCCACCACACATCCCTCGGTAACATACGTTTTCTTCCCAGCACAGCACAAGCAGCTCGCTCTTCCTCCACCAGTTCTGCCAGCGGTGACCCACATTCCCATGCTAGCCCAGCGTTATTTGCTACAAACACATTACTAATGCAACGCGTACCTCGCACGGAGCGGCAACCTCATAGACTCGTCATCTGCGAGCTGCCTCCCACCCTCTTCCCTGATGTCACCGCTCCCGGCATCGTTTCCTACCTTAACCTAGATTGCAAACCCCTCCGAGCGAGTGCCTCGTCCTCTCCCGCTCTGGCAAGGGCTGGTTGCCAGCGTGGAGAGGCCAGGAGGCCTGGCAGACTGTCACCGGGACAGGAGGCGATGCTTTGGAAGAAGCCCGGGGTTTGGAGGAGCAAGGTTGAGAGAGGGGCAGCGACGGCAGCCCCTCATCCAGCAGAGGGGCTGCACGCAGCATAAGGGGGAGATGCCCCAGTTTCAGCTCCGAGAAGGAGCACAGGGGGAGGTGGGAAGGAGGATTCCTGCAAACACATGCTTTTACTGGCAAGAAAAAAAAGCTGCCCAAGCTTTTCCCCTGCTAGAGATCTAAGAGATAGCTCCAGGCCAGTGCTGAGCTCCACTTTCATTCCCATTGAGACACTACAGCAAGTCCAGGAAGGGGTTAGGAAAGACTTTAAAGGACTTCTTCGCTTGGGGAAGCTTTTTTAGCTGCCCTTTGCAGAGCTCCTGGCTTGTCCAATTTTCTCTTGAAGATCCTTTCCCCTGCACCCCAGGGACACTGCAAACCAGAGCAGGAACCCCAGCCAAGCAGCCGTGAGCAAGCTGAAGCCCACAGACAACCAACCTTCCCTACTTTAGAGAAAAGCTACATGCAGAGCTGGGGAAAAAAAACCTAAACCAGTAGGTGGCTAAATCTTGCAGCATTTTGCAAAAACCAGTCCCGTGAAAATAGAGAGTAAAGCATCAAACACACCTGGGAGCACATCTACCAGCAGAGGCTGGGTCCTGAAGCAGGGGAAGCAGTTCACAGCCAGCGAGCACAGACACCCCTCGTTCTCCACACCTCCCATCCTCACACCAGCCCACCCCACCAGACCAGAAGCCCAAGGCTTTCTCCTAAACCTCAGAGGGGAGTAGCTTTGTTTCCTGCAGCAGTTCATTTAGCCCAGGAACACAAACACCCCCCCTCCCACCTGCCGAGGGTGATCATGCCACATGCAGCCCTTTAAAGAGAGCAGGAAAAGCTCATCAGCTGCAAAAAAATGAAGAGACACCACCCAAGGAGTGATAACTTAAGTGGGGATGGTAGTTTTGGGTGAGGAGAGAGGGGTGCAGGTGGTGGGTAGGAGTCAATTACATCCTGGCCGGCATCTCAGGTGCTCAGAACAATTTTTTACACCTGGTAAGAAGGTGCACATTTGTCCACTGTCCTGTGGTTTGGAGGAAGGTCAAAACTGTCGTTTGGTTCAGGTCAAACCCAGCAGAAGCTGCTTCTTCCAGCATTCTCCACCGCCCCGGGAAGGCTGCAGCCCGGAGCAGACAGACCGGCGCTTTGCAGCGGTATTAAATGCAAACATAAACACGTGTGGAGGGGGGAACCTGGAGTCAGAGGCATGCAGTGATTTGAGAGAACAGAGACTAAACTCTGAGCAAAAGGAGACATTAGAGAAGGGCTGGTGTCTTCTCTCTCTCTTCATTAAAAATAAAACATTCTCTTTTTGCTTCCGTTGTCGTTTCCTATAAAATCTCCCGTGTGCGGCTGCAGCAGGAGAAAATCCAGCTTCCCTGAGGGAGCAGAGGGGCTGGTCACTGTGGGACAGGTCCTTAATCCCAGACTACACCCACCAGGAGGAAAATATCTGAAACATCCAATGTGCTCATTGCTATGTGGAAGGAGAGAGGAGAAAGCAGCACATTGCTTGAAGTATCATTCTCTCTCAGGTCAAAGCCTGAATTTTCTGCTCAGCCGACATTCTCAAGCTATTAGCATTGTCAGCTTTTAAAAGTATCTCCTGTTATGCTTTTATTTTCTCTGGCTTTGCCTCAACTTGCATTGAAATGGTCAAGCTTCAGAATAGTTTCAGCAGCTAACTTACATTTTCAAATCAGTATCTTCTGCTTTTGTTTCTTTCAATAAAAAGTTTATGTACAAAATCTGCTTGATTTTATTTCCCACAGAAAGGCATCTTTAATTAAAAACCCAGGTTCTATCCAAAGAAGAGAAAGCAGAAGGATCCTGGAAGGGAAAATTTTTGCAAGCTAGAATACATAAAATCTCTAATCTGGAGTGTGGCCTGTGGTGATAATGGTTACTGATGGACAAAGCAATGGCTGGGCTGGTTTTGCCCATCCTGCCCGCTCCATCTGTAAGGGTCACTGGCACACACGGGCTGTGCACACTCATGACCAGCCGTGTGATGGGAAACTGCCACCCCCATGTCCACAGCCACCTCCTGGGCCACCCATGAGGTCCTCAGGAGCTGGGCTCCGGTGCAGCCCATGCTGGAAGGGCTGACCCCCACCGGAGCCCACCTGGAAGGTGTGCAATGGGGCTCTGCCCTCTGCCAGCTACTCTGCAACCCAATGCTGGCAGGAGACCTCCGTAGGGAAGTCTCCTCCGTGCCCTCACCGTCCCCGGGGGGTTTAGTGACACCGTACCAGCCAGGAGCATTACCCTTCGTCTTCCCCAGGGTGGTGGAGGTGGGTTCCATCCAGGCCACGTACATAAAGCCAGCCGAAATAGTCCCTTCTCCTTACGGCTGGGGCAGCCACTGGCACTGGGCGTCCTTGGGAAGCAGAGCACGGAGAGCCCCGATGTTTCTCCAGCTGCAAAGGTGAAGGGCAGAGGCGTAAGAGGAGAAACAAGCCCTCGGGTGCAGCACTGGCTGCCCGCCAGCCGGGCATGGCTCCGGGACATGGGGCCGGCTCCCTGACCCTCGTCTGGCCACCAACCACCCGACGCTCGGTCTGGTGGAGATCATCGGGGTCCTCTGCCACCCCTCCGGTGTCCCTCTCTTTGCACTCTCCTGGAAAGTGCTCTGGGACTGGCAGATGGAGGGCACTGGAAGAGAGCTGGGTGGTACTGGTTGGCTGTTTGACTTCTGTATGACAGAAGAAATTTACCCTACGACTGTTAAATTCACGGGTTTCTGCTCTCGGGAAAGGATTTTGTTGTTTGATGCTTTTGAGGAGCTGAGACTCAATTCGTCCTCCCTGTGCTCAGGGTGACTGCCCTGGCATCATGTCTCTCTGGCACATGAGAAGGCATTCTCTAGAAGCACAAGGACCACCAGTAAATCCCCAGCATAGGGCAGGTCCTCACCTTGGGATTCAACATCAGATACCTGGGGCAGCTGCAGGGGGCTTTGCCCAGGAGAGCCCCGTGACTCTGCCTGGAGAGGTGCCCCGGGCAAGAAGTTGTCCCCATGATGGAGGATACGAGTGGGACAGGTAGATGTGAGCAGGGTCAACCTCCTGTGTGCTGCCCACCCAGGCAACCCTTCCCACGTGCAGTGGTGCCCCTTGCCCACCACAGGACACATTAGTGTCACGTTGAAGGGGCTGCTGGATGTGGGAGCGCTCTCAAGGCACATATGTTAGACAGGCACAGGGGTACCCATCCCTACAGGTTCTGCAGGACATGGCCACCCACCCCTTACACCAGACTGGGCTTGGCCCGTTCCCCTGCCCAGCACCCACACACTCCAAAATTAAACAATTCTAGTCAAGCCAGAGGCCAGCTTGTGTCCGTGTTGGCCTTTGCCAGCATTGCTGTCTTCTTTGGTGCAGGGGTGGTGTTTCCTTGCCCTCCAGAGAGCACATCTATGCCAGGAAAACCTCTGGTTGGACCTGGGTCCGGCGGTGCTGAGCAGCTCTCGGGTGATTTAAACCCTTTTGGGCGAAATCAGGCAAAGTGGGAACAAGCCCTGGCCACAGAAAGGTGATTTTTTTTCAGCTGCGCTGGCACAGCTCAGAGCCTCCGGACACGGTCTGTGCTTGGAAATGTTTTCCCTCTGCCCCAAGGGAGGAAAGCTGCCTTCACTTCTCCAAGCCCTTACTAAGGGCCGAGGGCTGCGTGGCCCCTCGAGCCGCGGCGGCTGAGCGTGGTCCCTCTCTGGCTGGTGCCAGTCACCCTGGGGAAGCCACATTTGCAGCTTCTCCAGGGCTGGACAACAGGCCCAGCCTGTTGCCTCTACACGCAGAGAAGTGTATAATATTTTATATGCTATGCATATATGCTATTTTATAGGAAAAAATGTACTATCTTAATCTCCTTACCTAGCAATATCCATAACCATATCATAAAAGTGTCACTGAAGAGGAACCACATGGTCCTGAGCAAACGGAGTTGCAGGGAAGGGACCAGATAAGATTAAAACAAATATTTCTCTAGAGGGCACACAGCAAGTTTCCATCGACCCGCAGTGAAAGGTGACCTGAAATGTTTGGCTACTCAGTTATCTCTGTTGGGTAAGGAACGGGATAGGGATAGGATACAATAGGATAGAATATTCTTTAAAAGGTCAGAGCCTATTTCTTTATCTTAAGAGGATTCAAGAAAGATTTAATAAACTTTTGGTGACCAGTGGGGTTCTATAAAATACATTATTTCCCCCCCCTCTCTATTTCTTTTAGCTTCAAAAAGCCAGAGCTCTGCCTCGGGCATTGCCCTTGATTTTGCCAAGGAGTCCCACACGGGTGCTGGGAAGTTTCCCATGTTTTAGTGAAAGGAGCCAAGAGGAGGGCGCTGGGGACCAGGTTTTTATTCTGGGGGCCAGCTGAAGTGGGTGTGAGCAACTCTTGCAACTTTCTGTGACTCCGTTTCTACCAATCTGAACGTGACAGAATATTACGGATCTCTTTTAAAGCCTTTACATCTTCAGAGGAATAAATGCCTGATCTTATTATTGCCATTGAATTAGTTGGCCGGGACTTTCTTCCTCCCAAGTGGTTTTTTTCAAGTGTAAGCACAGTCTCGGTGAATAAATAACATGAAGTTGGAAGCAGCCTGACTCTAAGCGACCCTTCCTCTGCTGACTGGCCAGCCTGGTCCTCAGGGAAGAGGTGTCCTCTCCTGCCCAGCAGGACTTCAGGACACATTGCATCCTGTTTTCAAGCATTTTATAAAATAAAAAAACCAAACCACAGTTGTTTTGGGGGATGAGCACCCCTTTTCTCCTGCAGCGCAGTCAGCCTGACGCAGGGTGCATGCTCAGGGCCACCACCCACGGCTCAAGCCCCGAGTGTGACCGGCCCAGCGGGGACAAGGGCAGAGAGGCAGTTTCCCGGCCGGATTGAGCAAGGCTTAGCAGCTCAGAGACGGCTCAGAGAGCCCAAATCCAGGCCCCTCACTGCTGGCACAGCGCTGGGTTCCTTAGGAAAGCTTGTGGGTGAAGCATCCCTGGGAATGCCTCCCCTCCACCTGGCTCCATCCACGGCATGGGATGCATGTTTTCACCCCTTTTTATCCACATGGAAAACTTGGGAAGCAACTGGTGCTGGAAAAGCCAGAGATTGTCTCCAGCAGAGCTATATTTTTGTTCAGCCTGCAGAAGAGAAGGCTCCAGGGAGACCTTAGAGCCCCTTCCAGTTCATAAAGGGGCTCCAGGAAAGCTGGAGAGGACTCTTGATCGGGGAAGGGAGCCATAAGACGAGTGGGAACGGTTTTAAACTGAAAGAGGGGAGATTTAGATTAGAAGAAATTCTTTGCTGTGAGGGTGGTGAGAGCCTGGCCCAGGATGTCCAGAGAAGCTGTGGCTGCCCCATCCCTGGAGGGGTTCAAGGTTGGACAGGGCTTTGAGCAACCTGGTCTGGTGGGAGGTGTCCCTGCCCAGGGCAGGGGGGTTGGAATTGGATGATCTTTAAGGTCCCTTCCAACCCAAACCATGCTCTGATTCTGTAATTCTATATATATTGGATCCAGTGGGCAGCCCAGTCCAAACTGAGCCAAATGCTGCTCAAGACATTGTCCGGACCCGTGACCTCCTGTGCAAGAGCAGCAGATCAGCCATGAAGTCTGCTGAGCCCATCTCTGTGCCCTGCTGTGGCACCGAGCAGGAGCAGCCCTCCCTGTCCTGCCAGTGAGGGGGTGCCCCATTAGAGGGATGCTGGACACAGCACCCCAGAGCTTCACCAGGCCCAGCCTGGCCACAGAGACACAGCCCAGGAGACCACGGCCAAAACGACCTGAAATTCCTGGTGGAAACCTCACCCTCCCGGTGCTGGCTGCAAAAACCCAGTGCAGCCCGAGCCTCCTTTCCCTGTGCAGGTGGACACGGGGACATGCACGGTAGGTCACCAGCTACTTCTGCTGGTCTGCCAGCTCCTGAAATTACCCAGGGTCAGACACAGTCACGGCTGCTCCCCACAGGAGCTCGCCCAGGGAGGTGAGCTGGTGTGGGGCAAGCAGGGTGATGGAAGCTCCTTGTGATGGAATTTTCCTGGGGGAGGCACAGTTAATGCAAGAAACCTTTCCACCTGTTAAAAATATTTCCAGAGGGAACAAGGAGGCTGTTCGTCTTCTCTCTGGATTCCTCCACAGCTGGGAAAGAAACCCACCGCTGGAAATCAAACCCCCTCCACTTCCACCTGCTGTCCCCGAGCCAGCTCTCCCGCTGGCCAGCTGGGACCCTGGCAACGTCCTTCACAAAACCCTCTGCTTCTCCCAAACACCTCCTGGACCTCATCGAGGGAAGGGAAAGTCGCGATCGTCCCGGAGAAAGTAAATCAGCGTTACCTGCGGAGAGCGAGGCTCCTGGGCTGCGGCAGCAGGGCCGGCGGGCACTGCCACCTCCAGCTGCGGGACGCAGCCTGCGGCCGCTCTCCCTCCCCTTGTTTTTATTTTGGCGTTTGGGTCTGAAGGTCGAAGGAAAAGTCCGAAGGAGTGGCTTGTGGCAGGAAGTAAATGATTACCCCGCCGGCCCTCTCTGGAGGGGACGTAGGCAGCGGGAGCCGGGGTGGGAGAGGAAAATCCCTCCTTGGGGGGGATTAGGGGGCAGCTCGCCGGCGGGGAAGTGCAAAGGGTGAGAACAAAGTGCTCTGTTCGCCGGAGGCTGCGCCGGGTCACATGCTGGGTCCCAGCAGAGGTAATGAGGCATGGGGTCACCTCCCAAACGCCGGCGAGACCTCCTGCGTGTGGACACGACCCATTGCTGGTCCACCAGAAGTCCATGGAGCCTGGCAGTGAGAAAGGAGCTGGGTGAGGTGGAGCCTCATCCACTGGCAGGAGGGACTGCATCCAGGGCAGGAGATCCAGGGACTTCTACATGCATGAACTTTGCAGGTGAGACAGTCCTACAACCCGATACAGAAAAGATGTGGACAGGCTGGAGAAGGTCCAGAGAAGGGCCACCAAGACGATCCAAGGGCTGGGAAGTATGAGGAAAAGCTGAGAGAAGTGGATTTGTTCAACCTTGAGAGAAGGCGGCTTAGAGGGGACCTTATCACCATGTTCCGGTATTTAGAGGGTGGCTACAAAGAAGAAGACTCCCTTTGTACAAGGAGTCACATGGAAAAGACGAGGGGTGATGGGTCTCCTGGGGAGATTCTAATTGGACACAAGAGGAAAATTTTTCACAGTGAGAACTATGGGAATAATCTCCCCAGGGAAGCAGTGGATTCCCCATTACTGGACACTTCTTAAGATTCAGCTGGACAGGGTGCTGGGCCATCTTGTCTGACTGTGCATTTGCCGAGAAAGGTTGGACCAAGATGATCCTTGAGGTCCCTTCCAACCTGCTATTCTACGATCCTGTGACTCTATGAACCCCCCTTCTGCCTCCTGCATGCCCCTCCTCTGGCTCCACACTCCCCATCCTGGGCCCACACGTGCACAGGAACAAGGACCCGAGCAGACAACGAGGACCAAGCCCCATGGGGATATTGGAGCTGAGCCCAGAGGAGCCCTCTTGGAGCCAAAATCTACCACCCTTCATTCGCTCCCTGTTCCTCTCCCTTCCCCTCTGCAGTTGCCCAGCACCAACGGTCACCACATCCCTGCGGGGGCGGGTGCCCAAATACCGGTTTGATGGTTGAGCACGCTGGTGGAGTCACTGCTGGTCCAACTCCTCACCCAAAATACAAACTTCATGTGCACAGGGCATTTTCTGATTATGCAGGAAGGTTTCTTTCACCCTCAAAAGCCTTTTTGCATCTCCTCCTCTCATGGGAGTGGATCATGATGTAGTGGGTATATAGGTCCCACAGCTCTGAGAAGACAGGAGTGGCAGCACAGTTCCTCCAGCTATTGTCAAGCTACTGACCTCTTGCCATCGGCATCTCCCCGTCCAAGCCAGGCCTGTGAATCTCAAAGCAAAAAGGAGAAAAAAAAAGGGTCACTGGACGGAGAGGTCATTGCAAAAGCAAAAAGCTGAGCTGAGGTGGGATTTGAATACCCAGAGGGGTATAAAGATGTATAAAATCAGATGATGGAGAACATTGGTGCCGCCATCAAAATAAGCATTTTCTGAAACAGTCTGGAATATGTGATGTGGAGCATCCAAGGTTCCTGAGGCCAAGACAGCCAGCTGTGACCACAGCCGAGGTCTCTGTCTCCGTGTGCGTGGGGAGAAGGCAGTGCCGTACCTGCCTGTCTGCAGCAGCTCCCACCGATGTCCCGTGGGGTGACATGGCCGTGCGGGTACGTGAGGGTAACAGAGATTTGGTGTCACCCTCATATCTCAGGGAATGGGCCCAAATAGAGGTCCCTATTGTACTTGAAGAACCATAAAGACACAGAGAGAGAAATAAATCCGTTCCCTGGTAGTGCAGAGAGGGCCTTTGTTTGTCTCATTTTCAGAAGGAGAAGGTTTAGAGGATTGCTGCAGCACATGACCAGAAGCCACGAAGCTGCAGACAAAAGCCATTTGGAACAGAGATCAGACTTTGCCATCGCGCTGGCCTTTCAGAAGATTTCTGCTTTGTCCGAGTTAAACCCGCTGCTATTTGGGGGGGGGAGTTTGTTTTGCTCCCTCCTCTGCACCCCCTGCTTGAAAGGCCGCGCATCTTCCGCCGCACGGGGTCCACGGCCGCTCTCACCAGCCCCAGCACAGCACCGAGATGTCTGCTGTGCCAGGCTGGAGGGGGCTGCCTGCCTTTCGTGCCCGTCTCACGAGGCTTGCACCCACAGCCACACTCGTTCCAGCCACGGCCGGGTTTAGAGGGCAAAGCCTCGGCTTATCGCCCCGGCTTGCTGAGCGGGCTCGTTTCGGGGGCTCGTGGCACGTCAGCCGCCAGCCCGTGTCGGTGCCCGGCAGGAAGACGGAGGGAAGGGCCTGAACAGAGCTGACAGCGAGACAAAGCCCCGTGGGGCTCCCTGGATCATCGCTGGCTTTACCGCGGCTGAAAACTGCAGCCAGCCAGGCGCCCACGTGCCCTGTCGTCCCTGCGCGGCCTCATGCCAGGCATCACGGCGGGGGCAGAAAGGCCTGGCACGGTCCCTCCGGCCTGGCAGCGTCTCCGCTTCCCGAGAAACAGGGGCTTGGAGGGGCTGTGCCTGGGTAGGATGAAGGAATTTGAGGTGCAGGGGCTGGGGGAACGCTCTGCGCCTGCTCCCCAGCTCTGCCCCCCGAGGGCAAGGAGCTCTCAGCTGCCCCTGACTTTCCCCTCATTGTCACCAACAAAAATAAATGCACAAATCATCTTATAGCCCCAAATACACTCAAAGCAGGAGCCACTTCTGTTCACAATGGGGGGCAAAAATAGTGCCGAATTCTCTTCAAAACCTCTGCAAAGTTAAAGCTTCATAAAACGGTTTCCATCCTGAACCAGAGAACCTTTGGCCCCTGAAAAACACGAAGACACGGGAGGGGTTAGTCTGTGGGCATCCCGCACCCCCGCGGGGAGAGGTTGTCAAGGAGCAAGCTGCGCTGCCGCTGCGGCATGGCAGCCATCCTGCCCGCCTCCGGTTGCTTCCTGCCATTCCAGCGGGGAACACGGAGAGGGAAAAGGACCCTAAAACCACCCCCTGCAAAGCGGGTGCGAACCACAGGCGTGTTGACCTTCCCGCGTTCCTCGGCTCCCCGCTCCCTCCCGGGATCCGAGGGGTTATCTCAGCCCCACACGGGGCAGGGAGAACACGGGCCGGATCTCCTCCCACGGTGGCCCCTTCTCGGCACCCAGGGAGCTGCCGGCAGATGAAAAAGCAGCGGGTAGCCATGAAGGAGGAGCTCCTCGCCCAGCTCCACCGGCCGGGGAGGGAGGTGTGGGGGGTCCCGGGCTGCGCTGTGAGGCGAGGGCGTTGGGCCACCACCGGGGCCCCGGGCTGAGAGCGAGAGGGTACGGGATGGGGGGGGGACACACGGGTAATCACGGGTCACCCGCCCCAGGATGGGGATAGGAATGAGAATGAGGATGAGGATGAAGATGAGGGTGAAGATGGATGGGGCTGGGGATGAAGATAGGTGCGAGTATAGGGATGGGGGTGAGGATGGGGATAGGAATCTCATTCCCATGAGGATGAGGATGGGGGCGAGTATAGGGCTGGGGGTGAGGGAGGGGATAGGATTGAGGATGAAGGTGGGGCTGGGTGTGGGGATA
>VXAK01017585.1:0-48035 GCA_013399435.1 Arenaria interpres
GGGATTGGAACCCGATGATCTTTCAACTCCCTTCCAACTTGAACCATTCTATGATTCTATGATTCATTCCTTCTGTGATAAGAGATACATTTTCCTTGCATCTCTCCTGAGTATTAGGTTGCGCGAGTATTTGCCCACAAAAAGAACCTCCTTCTCTCAGCCTTGACCAAATCCAGAATTTTAGAAGACTAGCCTAGTAATTCAGCAGACTTACATTAGGCAACATGAACATCACTGTTCCATGTGTTCCTTACCTGAGGAACCTGTTCCTATACATTCCATTCCTTTACTTGACTGTAATTGATTTCTTGCTTTTAAAATAACAGCAACAACAACAATCATATAAAAGACAGGGTGTTACGTTTAGGGAATACAAACCCTCTGTGGACAATGATCGTTATATTCTGATTAAGGAGAAGTTTGTGTTTGTGGAAGCAGAATCTTAAATGTCCTCTTCCCAGTTGGTGATGTTCAGTAGCACACCACATACCACGTATTCCTGTTTTCTCTGACATACTGAAGCAGTGAAAGCAGAGGTAAAAAATGAATTGCAATTTCAGGAGATCTGTAGTCTTTGAAAGGAAGGGAACCACCTGGGTAGCCCACTTGGAGCTTTTTCCATATTAAATGACCAGGCGAGTCATCTTTAGTCCCTAGGTGACAATATTTGTGGTTGTACTTGATGACCTCAAAGTTCCCTTCCAACCATGAATATTCTGTGATTATGTGATATTTCTTGTCCATTCTTTTCGCAGAAGGAAAAGGTCCAACGCTAATCAATGTTTCACACTTATCTGGTACCTTGAAGCATCTCATCCCAAAGTGAGAGTTAAAAGCTTATTTTTCTTGTTGCATTTTATTTCTTTCAAATTTATAATTGTAATAACTTATAACTGCATTTATCTTAATTTATCATCAGAGTCTCATCATCTACATCATTGTGACTACTGGCAGATCTTGAGAGTAACAGACCAGTAGTAACAATACTTGAGGCCTTGAACACCATCACCATGACCAGGACTGATAGCACTAACTCACTTCACACAGGTCAGTGAAAGGTTATGCGAGATGTTACACTGATTTTACCAATGACCAATGAGGATTTGATCAGATCTATTGAGAGTCTGGAATGAAGAGGTTCCTAACTGTCCTCAATAGAAACAGGATTGATCTAACACTGTATTTCTGCTAACTGTACTTTGATAGGTGTGCACAATAAAGTGTAGCACAAAGGTTCTTTGCTACTCATAGCTTAATTTTTCCAAATAATTGGGATTAATTAGCTGTACTGACTGTTGTCTATTCAAAGGGTGGAGGTAATTTTCCAGTGGTACTCTAGCATGCCAATAAAGTCTACTTCGGAGACAAGAGTATTACTTTAAAGAAAAAGACAGATAAATTGCTTAGGAACAACCTGTTACCCATGATTGGCAATTGCATATGAGAAATGGCAGACTATACTTCATTCTGTTCTCTACTCACCAGCTATAAACTGGACTGTGAGTCTGGGGTGGCACTATGCAAGGAGGCATGTGGAACCACAAGTCTGGAAGGAACGTAAATATGAGAATGTGGTATCTAATGGTGTGAGTACTGGAACAAGTAAAAGACGATATTTCAAAAAATATTTCTAATAAAATTAAACCAACTATATCACAGTGGAAGTGTAAAAAGATGAATACAGTGTAATAGCCACATATTAAACAGGGTTGGATTTTCTTATACAAGCCATATAAGTATGTTTATGTCAATAAAAGTTTCATATTAAGATACTATAAACAACTCCGTATTATTAAAACACATTCCTCCATAGGAACTGTGTGTGTTTTGGGTGTATTATAGATGTCAGTATGTTCTCTCACAGTCCAAACTGATTGCTATGTACAGTGACTTTTGATAGACCCTTACACGCAGCAATCATTGCTAGGGGGAGTTTATGTGTTTACCTGAAGTCAACAATACCAGAAATAAAAGAGGGATGTAAAAACTACTCCTTCTAAAAATGTTAACCTAGAAATGGCTAAGACAGTCAGAAAATACAGCACAAAGATGTATTTGTGCTCCCCTTCCTTTTATTAGCAGGAAACCTGAAAACTAAATTCTAACTATGGTGAACTGATTGCAAGTGTTAGCATCTCAGAGTAAATGTAAGAAACAGGTAAATAATCTATTCCCTTTGTGTAATTTGTCTCCCAGTTTTATTTCTAGTGACTTTGTAAGAAGAAACATCTACACTGCTATAGCTATCATACTTTAAAAGAAAAAAAAGGTGTAAAAAATGCATAATGGGACATCCTATAACATGGACAGACAATCATACTGGACATTATAATTAAAAAGTCTTGATAATATGTACAGCATTTTGTATTAGCATTCTAATACACAACAATTGTGTCTCTATGTGGAGGGCTCATTTGAGACTTGGAGATGTTGCAACAGCAATACTCCCAGAGCACAGTGGGAACAGATTTTCAGCACCTGCCTCCTTTTTCCCCAAGCAATCCCTGAGGGGCAATGAGAGGAGAAGGGGAAGGGAGGGTTAATCCTCTGCCATGTTGTTTCACCTGGTTTTGCTCACATATATTTCAAGGAGGCATGACCTAAGCACTTCCTACTACCTATACTGAATGGAGATTAGTGGATTCAAGGAATAAAATTATCTTTTTCCATCTCCACTAACACCCACAAGTTAGGGGTTCCTGTCATTGCCCTTTAAGAAAGCAAGAGTCCAAATGTGGAAATCAGTCAAGGGTGATGAATACACGATAATCAAACTGTGACTGCCCAATTGGAAGAAAATTGGAAGCAGTTAATTCAATATTTTTGCTGGTAGGAAACATTTCACTGAAGATTGCTAATACCAACTGTAGTGCTGTTTAAGCCTGTCATAGCAGAGACCTTGGCATCAGTCCAGCCCCATATAACAATAAATGTAATGCCTGTGTCAGAAAACTAAGAAAATTATCAGAATATTAAACCAATGTTATATTTCTCCTCCTAAATGTGGTAGTAATCATTATAGTAACAAATTAACCATGTTTCTCTTCTGGACAGCTATGGACAAGTGAATCTTCTTTTTAAAAATTCTAACTTTGAGCCATTTTATAATTGCACTAAGACGCTCCAAGGCATATGTTACCATCCCTCTGAGATGTGTGTTATCTCACCGTAACACACACCTAGTCATGTATTATTTATCATGCTAAAGTGTCTTGTAACTTTCATTAACAGGTAGATGTCTAGCTTTAAGAAATAGGAGATACTTCATTTTAACTGTTTCACTGATAAAATATCTTTCAAACTTTGTATACAGATATGAACTTCAGGATATTGCCAACAGAGCATGCCATTTTCACTAACAAGCTACAAAATATACTAGACAGGAAAAAAAAAAAAAAAGCAAATCCTTCCTTCACCTGGAAATGAAAACAAATTTCCCCCTTCTCTAGGCGAATCATGTTAACCTTTCCACTGGCTTCACATGCTGTGCTGTCCCCCGGGTCTCATTCTCCTCTTTTCCTGGTATGTGACAGATGCAACACATGATGTATGACTGCTGCCTAATTGTAAGCCAAGATTCATTTGGAGAAAAGCAGATGGATACAGTAACTAAGGGCCTGAACCTGTCCTGTATTTGAGACAAGGCTCTTGTCCTTTGCAAATTGTAAAATTCACTCCTAGGCTCTACCTCCTAGAAATTAAACAATGCCAGGACTCAAGGTCAGTTATTTGTACCAGTCATTTGTAATATTAAACTGTTGGAAAGCCTCCTGGCCTGGTTCTGGCTGAATTTGCTCTCTCAGAGAGAAGCAAGGCACTATTTGAGATTGGGAAGGGCCTGGGGAGTGTTTGCTGGGGAGTGTTCTCCTGTAGTCAGCCCACTGGAAAGTAATAAAAGCATAGTGGCATACGTGAGCACTGTAGCATGCCTGTGGGTCTTAGTGGAAGAGGGTGGTCTCAATTTGTGTTGATTTTACTGTTCTTCCGACTTTTACTCATTCAGTTATAAGCAAAAGTAAATAGTAGGAATCATATAGATAGGGAAACTTTAATCCATGTTTAAGATTTATGAAAGTTTCTTATGTAAATTCCATTGCTAAAAGTTATGTAAAATACTTTGATGAATGTTAATATTAAAGCTCATTGGACCCCCTCTGATGCTATAGTAGGTTTTCACAATTTCTGAGTTAAAAACAAATGAACAAACAAGCAAACACAACCCAAAAACCCTCTCCTGCCACCACCACACAGACTTTTTTCCCTACTTACCTGTTCTATAATCTCAGTTTGGGAAATGAAAATCATACTGCATTTTGGTCATTGCAGAGGTGGATGAAACAAAATTTAAGAGGGAGATTAGGTATTTAAATAGAGGAATACAAGAAAATGTGCTTCAAACATTATTGCAACTGAAATCAAAAGGAAGATGATTGGAGCTTTAAGTACTAAGGGAATGGAAGATCATGGGTTTTTTTGGTTGACTGGGGTTTTGTTTGTTTGTTTTAATGTTTTTAGACAGCCTTAATTGTACCACCATACTCTGTGTATTCAAAGGTAATAATTACATACTCATAGTAAAAAAGGTCTTTTAAGTTTAACATGCATTGCTTTAGAAATAGTGTAAAATAAACCACATAAAAGGGGAGCATACTTTCTGTGGTATAAAAGTTTCCACATGATGAAGTAGCTTAATAACTTTAGCTGCTTAATTATGTCACCACTGTATCACAAAGCTTCCTATACAGATAAGTTATGGAGCATTACTTAAGTTTTCAGTGCAGAACAGCTTCCATCTCGTATACAATTAAACAGATTTGTTCTCAACCATGTAACCAAAACATGAAGCCATATTCCTGTTTCCAACAATAGATGTTGTTTGAAAGAGCTACAGGAAGAAATGTATTCTCAGAATAACTATTGTGATATCTCCCTCATAGCCATTTAACTGCTAAACAGATGTGGTTTATCTCCACAAAACTATGCCTTCAGAGATACAGCCAAAATCTATTTTATGGCAAGAAATAGCTCTACCATCTAAATATTATAAAAGGGCTAGGAAATAAACTCTTTTAAGTAATCTATACTTGAAAACTCTCTCACTGATACTCTTAACATGGTGGCAGAAAAAACAGCCATGATATTTTGCAATAACAGTATTTAGAACTTAAGGTAATTGCTAATTAATGAAACTTTATGTATTCATATTCTTTACTCATGCAAATGAGATTAAATAAATATAAAATTGCTATTAAAGTAAAAAAAAATCTTTTTTTTTCAGGGATAACATAATGATATGTTTGATAGCTGTAAATCCTCCGTCATCTTCTTCCAGCTCTCAGAAAGCTACAGTAAAAGATTAAATATTAGTGACATATGTTAACATTCACAGTCTTAAATGTCATCTCTCTTGAAGATTAAAATTCACATAATTTTGATTTTAAATGACTCAGCTATATTATATTAAATATATAGATTGGATTGGTTTTTTACTTCCCCAGTGAAACATACTTGAATTTAACATTGCTGAAGGTTGTCTCTAAGCCCAGAAGGCTGATATTTTCTCATTAAACATGTGGGGATGTAGGCACCAATATGCAAGCTTTCCCCTACAGCTTACACAGCTTGGTGATGTCATTGGAATCTCCCTTTTCACAAAAACTACTGAAAGGTTGTATATTTTTCAGAAGAATTGGTTCACTGAAGGCAGTGGGAAATCTGCTGTTGATTTCAAGGAGATTTGTGTGTGTGGAGCAGTATAGGAAACTTACTATCTGTGTGTACCACAACATTTTAGAAAGCCAGATTTCATTTCCAGCACTCTCTCACTGTCTTCTTCCTCCATCAGCCACAGCTCAGTAAGGAAAATGTGTGGCAACTATGGAGTCAGGTGAAAGGGGAGAATGAACTCATTAAGCTTCTGAACTAAAAGTCCTTAAGGAAAAACAGAAAGAAATTCAAGTTTGGTGGCTTCACATATCACATTTTATTTCAATTCATTTATGAAGTATACTTAAGTTTCACTTTTCCATAAAAAATAAGAGCACTCTGGGGAAAGAGAGAACAAATGCCCAAACTGCTGAAGCAAAGATAGAATGACAGGAATTTCTATGATTTGGATCAAGAATTTCCCTGAAATATATATGAACTCAATGTATGAGCTATATTTAAGGACCCATTCAAGGATCAAACTTATCTAATGAAAGATCTGAAATATATTTCTATAAATTCTGTGTGCGAGACAGGGTTCTTCCTGAATGTTGCTTTCCACAGAGAGCATCTCCAGTGACACATGTAAACACACCAGACAAAAAAACTCCAACCCTCTCCTTCAATTAATCTACTTGGTTTTCAAATGAGATTATCTATCCCACAAGTATCTGAATAATTTTTAATGTCTGTGTACAGTATGCGAGGGAAGAGAGAAAATCTGCATTACTTACACAGACAGATTTATGAAGACTGAGGAATTTAATGATGGCCTCAGAAAATATACAATTTCTCAGTCTCGATACAATACAAATGTTTTATATTACTGCACCTCACTAGATCCTGGAAAAGAGCTAATGTTGACTATTATCATACAAATAAGGTAGCTATGCAATTTAAAGAGGTTGTGCAAGCCACATTTTTACATTGCTTTAAGGACAAATGTAATAAAAATATCATAAAATTTGTTGAAATTGAAAAAATATATTTATATATTGACCTGATTTCTTCAGCCAAAAACGCTATGAAAACAGAATTTTCTGATCTTGATGAAAACTTCACAACTGACAGAAGTATTCAGACATGATTAAGAATAAAAATAAGATGGATGTACTTGAGCTGCAGTATTATATGGAACCAAATCAGGATGCTAGTTATTAATGGAGACACAACACTGCATTGTATAAATGAATCAACAGACACTGTTTTCTTAATCCTGATTTACAGTGTTTCAAAAGGCTGTACACTATGTATAAGGTTCAACCAATACTCTTTTCTTCCACTATATACGTTTCAGCCCCAAAATGTGCTACAAACTATTATATCATCAGATGGAGATTTTCAGGACATGATGTGTTGCTGTAAAGCTTTCTACACTGTTTTCAAATATCATTCACTTCATCCAGCAGAGAGATTATTGCATTTCCCTACAGATGGAAAACAAAATTCCAATTTGAGAGAAAGTATGCAGACTGAAACTATTCATTATTGACAAATGTGAAGAGTCGGGTCTCTTCTTAGGCTTGCACCTGAGGAGTGGATGACTTTTGTGACCTTTTTACATTTTGATGTAATGAAAGTTTGAGTTCATAACAGTGTGACTGGAGCCACCTGACAATTGTAATGCACTCTCTGAGTGAAAGGTAGTTAAGAAACAAATCTGGAGGAAAAGAATTTAGTTGGCCTTTTGTTCAGTTTGAAATTACCATAGCTCCTGTCAAGGGTTTATCTGTAAAGACGAGGGCATTCAGTTATATACTTTCTCAAAATTAAAGTTTCTCCTCAGGGATAGCTTTCCCAATACTGTAGTTTGAGGTCTGGATAGCAGAATCTTTTGAAGAACCCTGTGGCATATTTGAAGGAGATAACGAGGAAGAATATTTTCCTTTTTAAGCTTGAGACCTATGGCAGAAAAATGGTCAAATTTGTTTCAGCTCTTATATCTTTTATTGATTTATAGATAATATAAATAAAAAGAAAGCTCTTTTATACTATCCTTTACATACCTCTCTTCCACATGTTTTCAGCCAAACAATCAGATCTTAATCCTTTAAAGAAATATGGCCTCTGGCCATGGTATTTCAGAGATCAACTTCTGTATTACAGACTCCTTTGGAACACAGCTCTAGAGAGCAACAGGTAAGGAAGTTGCTGAGACCTGACAATCCTACTGATTTGATTTTGTGAAATCAGATATCTTGCAGTATACTTTGTAATATTCATTCTGTACCACACTCAAGTTCATATGATACCAGCTTAAAAATGTATTTGAAGCAAATACTTCAAAAAATTTCCAGCAAGGTGCTGCAGATGGAAACCTTTGACACATTTATGATTTAGTAGTGATTCAAAATTTATTAATGATTTGAGGAAGATGAAGAGGTTGAATTTTAGCAGCACTTAACATAAAGTGTTTTAACAAAACAACTTAATTGTGGATTTGAAAATGACAAGATTCACACTAACTTACTCTAAAGCATCCCAAATCAATACATACACATACGAGCAAAATCATAAATCTCAGATTAATATAAATATAGATATATAAGCAAAGCCTATAAGCACAGACATACACACAAGTACACACACAGAGGTCTCTGATTGCTAGGATCAGCAATTTCTTAATAGCGGGCAACTCTAATAAGCTGAAAGGTACCACTTTTAAGTCCTACATGTGCACAAATGGACGGAAGAACATCTACATCCATAAAGCTAATGTGTATCTCACAAACATATAGGTAGAGAGGTGGATGGAAGAGAGGCTAGCCTACAGTCAAAATTTCTCTTTCTCTGATGTAGTGCAAATACTCAAGATGCATCAATGTTCCTCAACAGGCGATAGTTGAGGCTTGAGAAGGATTCTCTCACCCTGGCCTTGAGAAGTCAGCCTGAGAGACATCTCAACTCAGGGGACATACTGGCCACAGCCTGCTGCAATCCAGAAGAGCTCAAAAGGTCTTTACTAGAATCGCTACTTATAGGAGCTGAGATAATTTACTTTTGTCAGGTACTTTTCCACTCCATTCCAGCTCAGACAATGGAATATTCTGGTAGTTTCCATCAGTTATGCAAGACCAGGAGACTTGTTAGGACTTGGGGTCCTGGTATCCCCCTGCTCTGTGGCCATGATCCATCATGGTCAGGAGTGATCAATTATAATTATTATTTTCAAATGGTAGGAGCCAAGGGAACCAGGTACACTAAAGAGTTCCCATAGTGTTCCAGTCCATTGATCTCCACCTTTTCTTTCTTTCATGTTAGACCATTATGTATCGTTCTGGTCCATTGTATTATTATGTGGCCCAGGTGGGGACAAAATCACACCCAGTACCAAGAGGCCTAAGGTAGGGGGTAGGGGGATGTTGCACCACCACACATGGTGAAATCAAAACAATATTTAAAATTGTTACTGTACAATAATAAATCTAATTTGTCCTGTTGTAAAATAATAAGAGTCTTCATTTGTAAGAGAAAGGATCTTACTGCTACAGGAAATTATTTAGGTGACTTTGAAGATGTTAGATATACCTTCATTCTAAGGAGGGGTTTAATAAATCAGTGAGTAAGTTAGTACATGTGACACTATTGTCATGGAAAATATAACTGTCCTTGCCTAATAGCTAAAGCACCTGGGTATCTCTGAGGAGAAGATGCTGCACAAATATGTAGTAAAGGCTTGAAGTGGATTTATAGGAGTATCTCTAAATTATCTTGGGAAGGTAGAGTAAACCTGCATTCAGAAAATGTCTTTGGCGATGGACATGTTATTCCATGTAGCAAATTGACCTTGGTCAGTTTCCAGATGTCCTCATAGTCACTCTTTCACTCCCTCTGCTAAACAGGGTGGGCAGAAGAAAATAAGATGCAAAAAAAAAACCCTTATGAGTCAAGACAAGAATAGTTTAGTAAGCAAAACATAGCCTGCATTACAAGGATGGCAACAAGTGGAATCAATTTGCTGCTTCCCATTGGCAGGTAGATGTCCTGTCACTTCCTCAAAAGCAGAGCCTCGGAATGCCTACTGGTTGAATTTGGGAAGTTATGGGTCAGTCCTGGTAGGGAGCTCAGGCCCACACAGCCGCTCACTCATCATCCAAAGGGACCTTCGGAGATCATCTAGTCCAAACTCTCCTGCCAAAGCAGGTTCATCTAGAGCAGGCTGGACAAGAACACATCCAGGTGGGTTTTGACTATCTCCAGAGGCGGAGACAAGAATCCAGAGACAAACCAGAGAAAAGCCTCCAAAGCAGGAGACAGCCTCTAGAGAGGTTGTGTCCCCTCACAGCCTCTTTCCCACACCCACCCTAATGACCCTTAGGGGATGGGGAAGAGAGAGAGAGAAAGCCTGTACGAGCACTGTTCAGCAGTTGCCAAAATGCTAGCATGTTAACGCTGTTTAAGCCACAAATGCAAATCACAGCACCTTGTGGGCTGCTGTGAAGCAAATTAGCTTCATAACTTCATCCAACAGACCCGGTACTTGCTCTTTGCACCCATCCAGTGGCAGTGGAGCAGGGTTTCAGCATGCTTCTCCTAACAGTAGAAGGCAACTGGAAATCAATTGGACTTAAGCCTTTGGTGAATGTACTAATACCTGTTATTCACAGGGACAAGAGATAACTGGTCACAGCTTCCAACTCCTGCCAGAAATTCAACAGAAGATCAGACACCTTCCCCATTGTAGAGGCAAGGTACAGCTAGCTGAGCTAATACTCTAGGCCTGCTGATCATAGAGAAATACCTTCGTAATCCTTTTGTCCAAAGTCTGCCTTTCTGTCTAACATATAAATGGTAAAAATAATAACATATTTTAAAACATTAAGCTGTACATTTTGTTAAAATAATAGCAAAGTTTAAAATCTTGTGCTAGATGCTGTCTACTTTAAAACCTTACATGACATAGGATTGAGGTGGGGATCCCTGAGACACGTGTTACTGTGAACTTGAGAGAGAGACAGCCACTGAATTTGTTCCTAAGCATTTGTTACTTTGCAGGAAGGCAAAGCAAAACCATCTGCATCACTTGCAGGTGTGCCTTAGCCTGTGAGCTCCAGTGTCACATTTGTTTTCCTCCAGTCTTCAGACACTTCTCCCAATTGTTGTGGTCATTCAAAGATTGTCGAGGGTAGCCCCACAATGACATTTTCCATCTTCCTCCACACTCATGGGTGCTTCCTGTCTGGGTTCGTGGATTTACATACATCTAATTTGCTTATGTATTCTCTGACCTGATCCTCTTCCACCGAGGCTGCTTCAGCCTTTCTGCCTGGTCTGTGTGGCCTTGGATTCCTGAAGACTGCCTTGCTGGTGAAGACTGGTATGAAGAAGGCATTCAGGACCTCAGCCTTTTCAACGTCCTCTGTCAGCAGGTCCCCTGTCCCATTCAGCATTGGGTCCAAAGTCTCTGTGGTTTTCTTTTTGCCACTTATGTACTTATCAAAGCCCTTTTCTTTCAAATCTGTGGCCAGACTTAATTCCAGGTTTTATGCTTTGGTTTTCATAGCTGCATCTCTGCATGCTCAGAGACTGTCTCTGTATTTCTGCTAGGCTCCCGGTCCCTGCTTCCACTCTCTGTATGCTTCCTTCTTATGCCTGAGTTTTACCAGAGGTCCCTTGTTCACCCCCAGAGGCTTCCTGGCATTTTGGACTGATTTCCTTCTCCTTGGGACGGACCACTCTTGAACTTGGAGGAGGCAAAGTGCTGAAAATTAACCAGCTTTCTTGGCCCCCTCTTCTCTCCGTGGCCCTATCCCATGGGAATCTACTGAGCAGATCTGTAAAGAGGCTAAAACCTGATCTTCTGAAGTCAATGTTGTGATCTTGTTTTTTGCCCTGTTCCCTCCTCTCAAGACCCTGAGCTCCACCATCTCATGATCACTGCAGCCAAGACTGCCTTCAACCTTTGCATCTCCAGTGAGTCCTTCCTTGTTTGTGAACATGAGAACCAGCAGACTGCTTTTCCTTGTAGTCTGTCGCTTGAATGAGGAAGTTGTCACCAATGCTCTCCAGTAACCTGCTGCATTGCTTATGTCAAGTTGTGTTGTCCCTCCAGTAGATGTTATGGTGGTTGAAGTTCCCCATGAGGACCATGACCTGAAAATGTGAAGCTGCTTCTAGCTGTCTGTAGAAGGCCTCAACTTGTTCTTCTTGATCAGGTGGTGTATAGCAGATGTGCAATACAATGTCACCCATACCTTTTCTCTCTTTAGCTCTTACCCATAAGCTTTCAGTTTGTCCACCATCTATCCCTAGGCAGAGCACTGTGGATTCTAGTCATACTTTCATGCAAATGGAAACTCCAGCTCCTGGTCTTCCCAGCCTGGTTCTTCTTAACGAGCTTTCCAAGGAAAGAACTCATCTAAAAATTTATGCAATGGTTTCATGTGATGGGGTATTTTGGCAAATAATTTTTAGTTGAATGATTAAGCTAATATAAAGACATTCTTACAGTAGAAAGGACCTTGATGCTATGCATAGGTGAAAATTATGAAAACACTAAAAATGAAAGCCAAGGATACCAATTCTAGATGTGCTTACCATTTACTTTAGAAAGATCTGTGGGTAGTTGAAAGTTTAGAATTATAAGATCTGTTTTTGTACTCGTAATCTCAAAGGTCTTTTTTCTGTGCAACTAATTTCCATGTTGCTTTTTTCTGACAAGTGGTAAATACCAAACTATATGTTTCTCCTTTGTAGGAAAAATGGTACATATTTTTCATGTAGACATGAGTCATAATTCTCCACAGTTGTGACAGTAGCAAATTCAGAATGCATTTTAATGTAGAAAAGAAATTATTTGGAAAATTAGGACCAATTTCACTACACAAGAAGCAAAATTTTACTTCCTTATAACATTTAGAACAGTTTATCCAGTTTTGAGAAGGTTTCCTGATCCTCTTTTGAATAAAGACAAGGAATTATATTATTTCCTTTCAACGATATGAATGAATTAATATGCTGCAAGGCAGAGAAAAATGTGAAGTATTTCTCCAGTTTCAAAGGTCTCTAATTAAAATATTGATCCAGCCATCTATGAAGCTATTGTGACCATTTGTACTGTAATTATGAAAATTACATAACTCATCTCAAAATTATGACAAACTGTGGCCTAATTAAACGTGCAATTAATCAAATTTTTATTGTTTATTTGCAGTCAATAAAAGCCTTTACTATGTCAGAAAATGTATATTGGCATAACTAAAAGCAATGCTGCCACACAAGTGCTAACTCTCATAAAAGGATTTTGAAGCAAACTCAAGAGCTTAATAATAACCTTAATCAGGTTAAAACTATATTGCTAAATTTATTTAGAACGAGATTTTTTTCAGGCATTTACATTAATACAGCAACATCATTTTGCATGATCATGATACGATTAATTTTAACATTGACAGTGTATTTTACCAAATGTAGAAACTGAGACTTTAATAGATAACAAGTTTATACTAGAAAACCGGAAGGCTAGATGGTCAAATTTATGGATAGATTATATGACTGTATAATCTAGATTTTTTTATAGTGGGAAATGCCATTGTTATTGATGAATGTTAGAAACACACATAGCTCTGTAAGCTAACTTGGATTTCATTATTCAAAGTCAAATTTGGACATTCTTTGTGGCCACTGAGGGTTGGGGTGATTTTGCTTTTGTTTGGTTTTTTGTTTTGTTTGGGTTTTTTTTTTGTCTGTGCAGTACAGAACAATTAATTTAGTGAGTTTATGAGGTCGTCTTGTCCTACAGAGCGTATACAAGAGTTTGCATGGATAGCAAAATAAAAAAATCTATTAAGAGCCTATGGTCCTTAATAGACCAAACCTTTCCAAATAATACTGTGTCTATCACTTCAGCTAGGAGGTGTGTGCTGTCAGAACATAATTGAGCCGTCTTCATCTCTGCTGTCTCAGAGGCAACAGTTCTAAGAACAGGGAAATGAACATATTGAAAGCTAATCATGGGAAGCTTATGCCATTCTAGAAGTATTAGTATCACAAGATTATATTAGTACTATTATTAGTACTAACAGAAACAAATTAAACTCAAAGTTGCACAGTTCATGATCTCTGTGTGACAGCACTTAAGAGACCTGTATGCTAAGTTCTGCATTAGTCAATTTAAACACCTAAATTTATTATGATATTTTCACTCACTTTAAGTATTAGAATGTGGAAAAATAAAGTAAAATCTGTTTTAGGTGTACAAAGTCATCAATTTGACTCCATTTTCAAGTATAAAAACTAAAATGAAAGTCAATATCTAAACTCAAAAAATTCCCTACCTGAATGCAGTTCTACACCAAAAAAATCCACAGCTTCAGATGGATAAAAGAAAAAAACCAAAAAGGAGGAGAAGGTTAAGAGATTTTTTCAGAAATCTGAAGCAAACTCTGAGCTATCTCAGCTGGATATATTTTCTATAGATTATTATTATTTTAATAGTGCTCCAAATTATGTTCACTATTACCTGGAAAATATGGATGATACTTCAGACAGCTGTTAAAATGACATGCTCTATTCTAAATCTT
The DNA here is from genome assembly GCA_013399435.1 of Arenaria interpres. Lineage (NCBI taxonomy): Eukaryota > Metazoa > Chordata > Aves > Charadriiformes > Scolopacidae > Arenaria > Arenaria interpres. The sequence goes on from VXAK01017585.1 coordinate 14,229, forward strand.
CTAATTTTAATTTTCCTTAATTTTTCATGAAGACCCTTAAAACATTGTAGAATTATAAATTTACATTTACATTTCATCAGAATCATTGATATTCAAAGAAAAAGAGATCCACACTTTTACTACAAATTTTATTTTATTCTGGCTAATTATATTTCACAATTTATGCAACCAACAAAATACAAGAAATGATCCATTTCAGAAAAATGGCAGTTAAATCAGCTCATTACACAATAACTCTTATTCATTATATATGGTCACACAAACACTAAAACAAAAGGAAAAAATGAGATATAGCCATGAAAATCTTTAATATATTGATATATACATATATAATTAAAGCTGGTCTCACAAAAACCTATTACAGACTATATCAGTAATAAATAGAAAATACTGAAGTAAATAAGCTGAGCAGTGCATTTTCATTTCTACTGTATCAAACACAAAAAGATCTGCAGAAAAACAGATGAAATTTTTAGGTGTTAACTGTTATGTAACAAGTGTTATTGTGAAGATACAATCAGAAAACTGGAGGTGAATTGGTCTGTACAGTGTTCCAAGTTTAAATATAAATTTAATCAGGGCTTATGTTATAGGTAGATGTAAGAACTGGACAGAAAGACAAGATGCCTCAAAGCTTGCTTGCTGCAAGACTTTTGTTGCCACTGTACTGATAAGAAAGAATGTATGTCCTTGGTTCTCACAACAACTATACCCTCTACCCAAAAACTTGCCTGCCTTGCAAGGCCCAGCACTGCTTGTGCAGCAGAGGCAAGAGGGGCTTGTGCAGCGACCGTGTCGGACAATAAGTGGATGGGCACTGTCATATCCATTGGTCAAACTGCAAGTCAATAGGAATTATAAATTACTGTTGTACCCCACTGCAATTAGGGACTCCTCACCATCATCGACCCTCACCATTCTGAAGGCCTGAGAATCGCAGATCAATGGGACACCATTGACTTCAGAGGATTGTCGAGCCGTCGTGTGGACCGATCATGGTGGTGGTATACTATTTCTTGCAGCTCTCTGAAATTCTGCTTCTCTTTTCCTCCTTACCTATACCACCGCGTTTTGTCTATCACCATTTAGCGTCATTTTTAGGTAACAATAGTAAAACTATAGTAAACAACATCTGACCTCATTTGTGTCTTAATCATGTCCCTGGAATCATTTCAAACCCCTTTCCAGACCAAAAATCAGACCAGGACATAACAGAAGAAAAATGTTTAAATTGTGGATCCCATCAGGCAGCAACAATTGAATGTAGATGTGTGTGTCTGAAAACTGAAGTTTTGAACTCCTAGACAGAAGCCTGCTACTTGCTGTCTGTATCCAGGTCAAAAGACATAATTACTGATTTGGAGCCTCATCATGTGTTTTCCTTCTGCACTTTTCCTAGGAAAAGTCGTGCCTTTAGGACGTCGAAAAAAGGCCTGGTGCCTGAGTGAAGGGCTCCCCAAAAACAGAATTGGGCTCAGAGAGATGAAAGTGAAGCTCCTGCATGGACAAAAGGTCTGGAAGTGGGGAAATCTCTGAGAAATGAAGGAGATGCATGGAGGCAAGTGCCATGGCTGCTGATGCCTGAGGTAGGTGGGTAATGGCAAGCAGTGGTACAGCAGGAGTAAACACAACTTTCTGCCTAGCCGTCCTGGAGCAGCAGCCACCTCCTTCATGGGAAGCTGAACAAGGAGAGTTGGAGAAAGTGTGTGATCAGGTAGGGCAAATCCTTGGTTCTAAAACAGACCTCAGTATGCACATCAGCTGATGGTTGTCACCTACTCTGTCTTGCCCATGACAGCTTCTCATTTTTCAGATTCTGTTCTCTGAAAGTAACCTGATTTCACAAGATTTTGATATGTTAAACTGGTGATCCTGTGATCAATAAATATACAAGCACCAGATGTAATTTTAACCTCATTGTTCAAAGTGAACTAAGAGCAATCACATAATTTCATTTCTATGATAATCTTTAGAATGATATTTATAGGTAGTGTAAGCATCTCTTTGGATATTTTGGCCTCATATAATTGTCCTAAAATTATTAACTTCTATAGGCTTTGGAGCAACTTCAGTGTAAAATCTGATTTTGTGTTTGTAGTGCTGTGTTAATTTCATAGTTCCTCTAAGCTCATACTTTTTTTAGAAGCATTTCTGATGATTTCAAAAATTGATAAAATTTTTCTGTGGAAGTAGGAGATACAGGATCTGAAGTCCAAAGTCATCTTGTCTGATTTCTTGTGAAGAGCACAATCTTTTACTACATGTGGAATTTTAAAGGAAAAAATCATCTTTGTCTCATTTTCTTCATGCTTACACATCCCAGAAGTGATTTGCCTCAGAACAGATAGTGCTTTTGACTGACCATTAGCTTTGTGCTAATGTTGACCATGGTAGTCATGAACAACAACAGTCATCAGTCATTCAAGCAAGTCTGAAATGTAGGCCCCAAACTGAAGACAGGAATAAGGGAATAGAAAAGTATTTGTTAAAACAACCCTTGAAGAGGGCAAGCCAGGTGTATTTGGCCAGGTGTGTTTGGCAAATCCCATGCCAGAACACGGAATGTTAAGAGTGCTCACCTATTTAATTTTTCTTTATCACTAGAGACCTCAAACTGCTTTGTCATTTTAATTTTCACACTTTTTAATTGCTTTCATTCTGAAACTTGTCCTTTGCACCTTCTCCAGTGCCTTGGTGTGTACTGTTGGTCTCTGTCAAACCCGTCTTGGAACCTGAGAGATAATAAAAAAGAAAATCACAAAAGAGGAACTTGGGCAACAACCTCTGGGAGAGATTTTTTTTAAAACAGGCTGTAAAGACTTTCGGGATGTCATCAGAATCAGAAGTAGAAAAGGAAATGTACTAATCCTAAGAATATGGCTAGTTAGTAGAACAAATGAATTTTTCTTAATATATAAAGGTAGCTCAGGGTGAGGCCAAAGGGAAAGAGCCAGGCTACTGAACTAAATAATCTACATGAGCAGGCAAAGAAACACTAGAATATTATCAGACAGATACTTGGAGTGATAGAAGCCAGCATTACTTCATAAGTCTGGAAATTACAATGTGTCCATCTTTTTATTACCCTTCTTTTTTCATCCTTCATTTAAGAACTTGTGACTTTTAATTATTTTCCATTTTCTCCTTCATTTTTTTATAGTGTTTCCAGCCTTCTCTATTGTCTCAGCTCTATTATAAAGGGATAAAAGAAAGCATAGTTACTAATGTCTTCATCATGTTGACATGTAATCTAGATGTTTTAATAATTCTTCATTGCTGTTTTTACCCATCAACACCTTCCTAATTCCATGCTTTGTAATCTTTGAGAGACCTAGTAAGCAGTATATTGAAAACTCCCACTGTTGCAGTTGATGGGAACTGCAGTTTGTCTCAAATACATTTTAACTCAAACTTCTACAGGGTGCCTCAAATAGAGTGTTAAACTGATATTTAATGTTCAGGTCCGGATACACTGATATATATTTTTATGGCTTTAATCAAGTCAATGTGCTAGCACTACCCTGCATACAGATGACCTGAGGTATTCAGACTGACTTTTTTGCAGTAAAATCTGCTTTGAAGAGATTATCAAGTCTGCTGGAGGTAGGAATTACGAGAGAACATGCATTGCTGTCCTCCACAGAATTTCTATAATGTATCAATCATAAAGTAAGGTATGGAAGGAAATGAAATTTATATTTTACAATTTGGGAACACCAAGAGTATAGGTTCAATTCTTTACAGTGTTATATGAAGCAGTACAGATATTACAAGCTAAATAAATGCATAATAATAAAAAAAAAAGAACCAAAAGAAAATCAGTTGCTCTAGAGCAGGCTTTCTAAGTATCCTATGTGGATGTTATCTACTCAGCAAAATGGAAAGTTACTTGGCAGCTCTGCATCTGTGTTCCTAACTACTTACGCACAGGCAAACACTTCCTGCGGAGTATCAGTGAAAAACATATGTTCAATAAAAGATGTTTTTACAAGAAATCTGTACTTCTTCACTTAGAAGTCGATACTAAGGAAATAAAAAAAGAAAACTTTGTACTGCATTTTAAAAGCCCTTTACAGTTACCCTGTGAGCAAATACAAACACGCAATGTTTTTTTGAGGAAAGCCTGCAATGATAATTATGTGCCTTATAAATAAGTATGTTTATCTGAATTTACTGTAACCTGTCAAGACACAAATATCAAAGTGTAATGTTACGTTTGTTAGCCCAACTTACCAAGATGGGAATGGTGACTTTAAGTACAGCCTTGGGCCATCACTGGTTCGTATTCAGCACTACATATGTAGGTGGGTTTGAGCCTCACAAACATTCCTCTGAGATGCATTTCCTTTGCTGGATTCCTGAGGCATGAGGGCAAGCAGAGGTTGGTATTTCTCTTTCTGTCCATTGGGATGGACGCATAGATCAAGTTGTTATTACACTAGGAAATACATGAAACAGATAACAATAACTCTAATGCATTTTAATTGAGTACCAACACTAGATATGAATTAAACTCAGGAAGTGTAGTAATAGGATGAGAGGTAATCGTTTTAAACTGAAAGAGGGTAGATTTAGATTAGATATTCAGAAGAAATTCTTTACTGTCAGAGTGGCGAGACACTGGAACAGGTTGCCCAGAGAAGCTGTGGATGCCCCCTGATTGGAAGTGTTCGGGGACAGGTTGGATGCTGCTTTGAGTAACCTGGTCTAGTGGAAGGTGTTCCTGTTCATGGCATGGGGACTGGAACTAGATGATCTCAAGCTCCCTTCCAACCCAAACCATTCTATGATTCTCTGATTCTATTCTATTCTATGAAAATTGAACTCTAAACTTTGGTCATGGGAAACTATTTTCTATCACCAGACCCTCAAGTACAGCACTCTGTATCTCCATTTTTGGTGAGACTTTAAAGATAAAAAATTCCATTTGCACTTTCTACAACTTAGTGGCTTTTATCTTAGCAGCTTATTCTTACAGGAAATTCCGGTTAGATATAACTACCTTTAAAAATATTTCTGTTATTTCCATGATTCTTAATTTAAAAGTTTCACAGACAATTTCTATTACAATGATATACTGAATGCTATATGTATAATGTATGTATATTACAATGATATACTGCTGCTGAAAATTGGCAATTTAATTATATCTTGGGATATACCAAGTTCATCACACCTGTCATCATTCTTAAATTTTTTCAATGTATAAAATCCGTAACAAAAGCTTTACATAGCGTATCACTGTATAATAGGACATAAATCAAATGTGATAATGTAAAAAAAATGATAAAACAGTAAAGAAAATCTGTGAATTAGAAGTTAGAGAAAATATTTCTATGTAACAATTTTTTCTTAAAATTTTTGTTCCTTTCTGCCTCCCAGTATTTCTGAGGAACATTAAAAGTGATAAGGATACAAAAACAAAGAGTTTTTTTCCTGATAATTACTTATAGGTAGTCAGATGTTGGTAGTTTGTCAAGAGTCTTAAGCTGTGAAGTATCTTTTGGCTTAGTGACTGAAGGCAAAATATATATGCATCATATATTTTGAGTACCCTTCTGTAACTTCTTCACCCTTTCAGAAAAGACACAGGCATAGACAAAAGGGTGAGACCCACAAATATAGGCAACAGGGTGTATTTTTAGCAGCAGTAGAGCTTGCCTTCATTTTCACCTCACTTCTTTGTTTATGTTACTCACTTCTTTGGGAAGTACTACGTTAATGACAACTCTTCTAGTCTGTTTTCTTTCTCACAAAGTTGTTAATTGAGACCAGCCAGTTTGGTCTCAATTAACTGGTCTGTGAAAACCAGTGACTAGAGGCGTTCCTTAGGGGTCAGTACTGGGAGCAGTGCTGTTTAACATCTTTGTCGAAGACATGGACAGTGGGATTAAGTGCACTTTCAGCAAGTTTGACAATGACACGAAGCTGTGGGGCATGCTCGACACGCTGGAGGGAGGGGATGCCATCCCGAGGGACCTGGACAGGCTGGAGAGGTTGCTCAGAGAAGTTGTGGATGCCCCATCCCTGGAGGTGTTCAAGGTCAGGTTAGATGGGGCTTTGAGCAACCTGCTCTAGTGGGAGGTGTCCCTGCCCACAGCAGGGGATTGGAACTCGATGATCTTTAAGCTCCCTTCCAACCTGAACCATTTTATGATTCCATGATAATTTTTCAGCTCATGCATTTCCAAAAGCAGTGGAGGAAAAAGAGTCTTTATGGGTCTTACTTTCATTATTAATACCTGCATTTACACATCTGAATGAAGGTGCAAACCCTTCTCTTATTACACTGTTGATATCAATAGTGATCTAGAACTCTTCTTTTCTTATTCTCTTTTTTTTATGGTGACACACTAACTAATCTGTAACTCATCTAGTTACAACATGACTAGTTTGTCCTGCTACAATTTTTGAGCATAACAAATGATTGAACATTAGAAGCGGCAGGATACAAGCTTATTAAAAGGCTTACTGAAATTGTTTGTGGGACCATGCCATCTGGCATGAAAATGACTCTCAGTTACCTTTGTGACCTCCTTTTCCAATCCTTGTTCACTTTTTACCATCTCCGATGCTGTTGGACTCTTATTTAGTTGCACAATATCAAACTTCGTCATTGAAAAATAGATCCATACCTTATGAACAATTGTAATCCTGTAGCCAAGCAAAGTTTATCTTTGAAAATGCTAGGAAAATGAGGACTGCATTTAGCTTTAAAGACAAAGGTGGGGCTTCCATTAATTTTCTAACAAGCTTTTGCCCCAGCTGTCTATGCCATTTTTCTGAACAAAGTGATGAAATCTTTTTGCATTTCCCTCACCAACAATAACATCTCTGAAGGGGCAGAGTTTTTGGAAAGAGAAACAGAAAAGAAAAAAAAAAAGCAGTCTCCCAGCATAAGACTTTCAAAGAAGTAGTGTGGTTTACATCACTTCATATTTCCAGTTCTTTCTTTTTCAGGTAATAAAACTTCAAAAAGCACTTTTGAAAGAGGGCAAATACACTTTAAAAAATCTATACTTCCTTCAAATTAGAGACTCTTAGGCTAAGATATTTCCCAAGAATAAAGTTTATGTTTTTAAACCTGAATTATTTCAATTTGCAACTGCAAAAATTGCAAGACTCTATTCTGTGGTGCTGTGCTGTCCCCCTTCTTCCCTCCCTCGCTCCTGCTCAAGACATAACTGTCAGTGGGAGTTGTGATGGGTTGCATATGGACTTTGGGGGATGGATGGCAACATAGCCAAACGCTGTCTGGAATTGGGACCTAGACATCTTGTTGCTATGCAACTATACCTATAGGTAAGCTATATTACTCTATAAATAGTGGACAGCCCAAGAGCCCTTTGAGCTCTCCTCACAGCAGCAGGCTGCATGACAGGATCTCCCCTTGAGCAGGGGTGCCCACTCAGGGTTACTCCTTGAGGTTTAGAGATTCCTTGCCACAACAGATCCTTGGTAAGCAACTAATAGCATGCTAAACTGTGAAACCTTAGCTACGTGACATAAAGGATTGATTGTGCATATATAATGCTTTAGACATAAACCGTTGACCACGTCTGGGACTAGGACTGGATCCAGCCACACCTAGAGTCCTCTGTGAGGAGTTTAGAAAGCAAGGAGGTCCTTCCTGAAACTCATGATGAAATGGGAGGGTCTCCCTGACAGTTTTGTCTGACCCTGTCCTCTATGCAGTAAATAACCAAGTGTACCTTTCCGTCAAATCTCATAAAACATTGTTGTATTCAGTATCAGACTTTGTGAAATCCCCGGTTTATATCAATAAATGTATTCACTGCTGCACTCTTACAAGTGAAGTTAATCACTCCATCTGTAACATACTCCAATGGGAGTAAATTTTCCTACCTATCATGCATACTTCTGCAGTCATAAAGGCATTTTGTTTATTGTGGACCTTCTTTGTGGGAGGGAGGAGTGGAAGGGGAATGGAGAGGTAATATATTCTACAACAAATATGCCCTCTAAAACTCACTTTGCAGCAGTAGAGTTGGAATAATGGCATCATAGTCTAGGACTAGGAGTCATAAATGGTTCAGGGTCAAATGTGAATTCTAAAATCAAAACATTATACAAGGTCAAGAAACAGTGGAGAAGCCAAGTCTGAAGGTCATGTTCCAGGGCCAGAAACCAAGGATCAAAGTCAGATTAAAGTAAGTTTATTGCAGATCTGGGAATGATAATTGAACTGGATGAAGAACTACAAGATAGGAAGATAAACAGATTTTGTATATAAAACCTTTAAAATCTTACTGTGATTGCAAAGATAATGAATAACTCAGAACAAAAGATGGATATGTCTCAGTTTTATCAGATAAGATATTTATCTGACAATCCAATTTCCTATAATCATAAAGGATTTTCATGCACTTTTCAGAGTGGACGCTGTGATTGAAAATCACCTAACTTCAGCCATAGATTACAAACTCTCTGTCTTAAGCCTGCACTGGTACATAACTGATCATTAATGGATTAATTGGAATGTGTTTGTGTTGCTTCTAGAAGTAAGAGTGACAGGTTTGTTAGAGAGCAGTTACTGAAATTGAACAAGTTAGTGCTTCTTCACTCACAACAGTGAATACAGTGAAAGCATTCCTCTCCGCTTTGTCGTATCGATTTCTTGTAAAGGTGCTGACAAGGATGTTGTTTTACTGAGAACGGACATCACAAAGGAGGCAAGCTAAGAAAAATCACAAAAAGTTAAAAGAATAATCCGTTACAGCTACTATTCTGCTCAAAGTAAAATAAAGAAGCCTTTAAAGAACTGAGCACTTCAGAATTGTATGATTTAAAAAGAATGCAGGAATAAATAAGTATCACTCAGTCTTCTTTTGCTAATCATGTTTCCCTTAAATACTAAAAGTACATTCTGTTCTGTCTACATGGAATGAGCCTTATTCTCACTTACTCTTTTTCTTTCTTACTTCTCACACAATGTAAAGATTATATTGGAGAAGTTGTAGATTACAGAGAATTTTCCCTCATGATTCATGGAGTAGCTTATAGCCTATCATTTCATCTGGTTTGCATTTTGTATGCTCACCTACAGCAGTGTGCAATGAGAGTCAAATAAATTTGCTCTACTCAACAACATCCACTCACATCAGAGAAATAGCCTTTTTGAACTCAACATAAAAATAGTCTGAAAAATGTAACAAACTTTATAGTTACCTGACAATAATCAGAAACTGAACCAAAATATTAGCTGTTGATAGATAGATCTTAAATCAATAAGGAAAATTAATTTCTTCAACAAGTTATGAACACTTACAAATGGGGTTATAAATCTTGAAATAATCTTAAATACTGAATCTCATTAGAAGAACATATTACTCTCTATATACATACATATATATATACACTCTATCTATTTAGTATAATTTTTGTATGACTTTATCAGCTTTCAGCTACTGCTCCCTAACAAACTTGCTAGTCATTTTCTCACTGACTGAAGATTCAGCAGAAAAAGAGCCAGGTTTCCAAGCTGGCAGACTATCTTACAAGTTCTGTATCCAGTTTTCATATTTATTCTCTATGTTCACTCCATGGCTTATAAAAAGTGCTCTTTGGGGGAACTGCTTATGAAAGGGTGACAAAGTCTAGGTCCCTGAAGAAATAACTATTATTCTTCTCTATTCTAATTAAAACTACTTTTGTTACATCATTCTGTAAACAGTGCAATGGAGAAAAGGGAAGGGAAATTACATGGTATAATGAATCTATTAATTGTATGGCTTTCTTTTTTACTGTTTTAACTTTTCTGGCAGAATCCCAGAGTGTCTCATAAATTAAGAATCCAAAGACAGATAATGTCCAGTTTTGTGAGTTCCATAATCTTGGATTAATCTCTAGAAACCTTCTACTTTTATCTCTGAAAACCAGGGACTGCCTTTGCTGAACATATAGCTCTCTGAAACAGGGTGGGTGTGAAAGGACTGCTGAGGACTCTGCTAACCATCATACAGCATATTTTCTACAGTATCTTTTTAATGTGTTACATTTGATAGTCTGCATTTAGTTAATGTAGAGGAATTCTTTCCTACACATACGTACTCTCTCCATTTAAATTGTCCTCAAATCAATGTGTCTCTTTGAAGTCAGTTTGCTTGTAAGCATTATTCATTTAGGGGTGGGAGATGGAGGTGGATCAATAGAGCTTTTTCATCAGTCTCCATCTTTTCAGAAAAGCACACTGGATTACTGTTTGAAAGTGAGAAAAGAAAGGATGGGTGCATTATTCCTTTAGAACTTTGCCTTGTTTTTTTCCTCAGTGCAACAGTAAATGATTGTAGCACATCATGCAAAAGTAAATTTTAAATTTTGATCTTCACAAGGCCTTTAGCTGTGTACAAAGCCAGAAGAAAACACCCACCATTATTTTTGTTCTTACAAGGATGCCTGTATTTTTCTATGCAATCAATTCCCATTTTACTTCTAAAATTATAAAGATTTCATTGGGACACCTATACAAAATTAGAAAAACAGAACTGTTTGGGTTCTTTTTCTCCCTTCTTCAAGAAAAGCACTCATCCTAAAACTTAAGGCACATGATTTATTTCCTGATTTCAGTGTCATAGAACTGAAAAATTCATGAACAAGCATGAGTATAGGCAGAGATAACGGAGATAAATTTGAAGATGTTCTTACATTCACAAATTATCCAGTTGATAATTAAGGATTCACTCTCAAATTTATCACAGTATTACAAGAACCTCCTGTCTTAAAGGTACTTGTAGTAAGAGCACTTCTCCTTCATCAGCAGCAATATAACATATGAATTATTCTTATTTATGTGTCAATACTGACTGAGAAGGGCTAAAGAATTATCTTACAAACCTCATTAAAATTTTACTTCTATGATGCTGGAAAAGAAAGTTATCAATCTTTGTCATCTTTCTTTTTGACTTGGAAAAAAACCTCAGAGAAAACTGATTTTTTTCACAGAACAAGAGTGTTACAAGTGTTTTAGAGGGTCTGTATCTTCTGTGTAGCGTATGTTTCTTATTGTGACAGCAAAATCAAGAATATATTACAAAGGTTTGTACATTGTTACAACTGAATATATGTATATATATTTCAGTCAGGGGATTAGAGACTACTGTGATAAGAGTGCTTAGAAGACTGATAAATTGGGCTGGTTTCAAACTTCAAGAACAAAGCTTTGATTCATTCATTCATTCATTAACAATACACCACATGCTAATAGTTTTATCCTACACATTAATAATCATTACCACTCTGTTCTCACTTCTAACATGAAACTGTTACTCCTAAACAGTTATGTCTCAATTTAGCAGTGGCCACATGGTGTCCTGGAACAGATGCCATATAGGTCACAATGATCAACATGGTCCTTGGTGATTGTGATGTGCCAAGGTCAGGGTGACAAGGCTGAAGAGCCCTTTGGTGAGATAAATCAGAGAAGAAATGTTTGTCTTCTCCATCCTTCCTCAATCACTGTTGGTGTTTTAGCCTTCTCACTCTCCCTTTCCTCACCAAACAATACTTGTCTTGCCTTTTATTTTCCCATTAACCCTTTTGGGGTACTTGGAAAGATGTCCTCCCTCTTAGCTGTCCCTTCTGCTCGTCTTGTTCTTTATTTGCAGCTTCTCAGATGCCTTCTCCCTTCAGCTACACCCATCCTTCTTAACCCCATTGGTGGTCATATGCTCTCATATTTACATAAAATGTTTATACATTGTGTCTGGCTAGGTCATCACAGTGTTACAGAACATGTATATGCTGTTGTTGGTTACAGTATTTTAGTAGGCATATGCTAGTTTTGATTATGTCCCGATTAACACTCTTAGAAATTACAGGTGGTACAGACAGGCCTCTGCTTCAGTTACAATATCAAAGCATTCAATTGGCCATTGTTGCAGAATACAAGATACTCTGTGCCCTTGAAACACACTTAACTTACGTTGTGCATTGAGTTGCCATTACCTACGAAATTGCAAAGATTTTGTGAAACGTTTGTCATTATCTGAAAATGTGTAGCTCTGTTTATAAATGTTCAGCTCATCAATAATTCCTAATTATAGAATGCAGTGGAAATTAGAGTTAATTTATGGCTTTGAGCACTTCCAAGAAAAATACCATGATATATTAGACTATCCAAACACATGGACATTGGCATTTAGATGAAATTATACAGCAATTAGTCTATAAGCACAGAAAGGAAAGCCAGATTTAAAATACAAACTTGAATAATTAATATGATTTTAAAATTGTCTACATATATAAAAAAAGAAAGGATGATGTATATTACTGCAACTTAAATAGGATCGAGAAGTAATTTTTTTAATCGACAATTAAATACGCAATGTAGAGATTAAATATTAAAATCAAGTATATTAACATCTCCTTTTATTATTAGTTTGTCAGTTCTACACATATTTTATTACTTAGGTTTCATCCTGCTTTCTGATTTTCAGGAATATAATCTCTGTGTTGAAGGATCTTAAGACGTGATATTGTTTAATTAACTTATAAGCATGGTGAAAAGTAGACAAGAATAAAGCATATTTTGTAAGATATGAACTGATACTGATACCAGTTGTGGTTTTCTGCCTGAAGAAGAGGTTTTATATAGATATGGAAGATGTAATCGTGTTGATTGTCTATAATATTCTGCATTTGGAACACTTTTTTGTATTTGACCAGTCCTGTGTACTTTAATTAATTTTTAGTAAATACGGTTTTCTGTTCATTTCTCATGTTTATTTCTCTATACTTTTCACCAGTGTTTCCTAGAAGAAGCAGTAAAAACATACACATCATTTAAAGAAAAAGAAGATATTATTACATTTCCACCATTTTATTTCAATCAGCAGATAAAGACTGCCAATGGCATGACAAAGTTTGTCCTACAAGATTTTCTGCCAAATGTGCAAGATTTTTAAAATTATTAGTTCAGATAAAATATGCATATGAATAGTTACTAATCGAGGCAAGAGAAACAGGAAGTATTATATATTTCATATGGTGGCAAGGATGAGATGAGGATAAAAAAAAACTTAGAACTACCTACAACAAAATTTTATATTTGATGGAGGAGGGTTTTGCATAGGAATGTAAAAGAAAGGCTACCTGGGTACAAATGCTGATAGAATTTGTATTTGGTGAATACTTCTAACTGAATTGCTTGTTACATGCTGAAAGATAGTCAGGAAAACTGTTTATACAACAAACTTCCAACCTGTGTTAGGTACTTTGGTTGTTATCCCAAAATGGAACTTCTAATAAAGAGCATCACAGCACTAAGGACATATAAATTGCCACCTGCTGTGACATCATTACAGCAAGTACAGAGGTGGTAATTATGGGAATTATAGAAAATAAACATAGAAGTCCTGCTGCTTCCAAACACCTGCTGGTAGGTAGAATGCCTGCTGATATTTTCCTTTTAACATAATTTTTTGTTTTGTCTCCATCTTTAGAAGTAAGCAAACATTGATGTGTACAGCTGAAGAAGTCCTGTTGAAGTGGTAGACCAGATTAGGAAGCATATTGCAACATGTGCTTCCATCCTTACCACTTGAGTTTAACATAAACATTGCCTTGAAGTTGAGTGCATAATGAAGTGCTATCCAGACAGGGCATAATTTGCAGGCTCAGAGAAGGTGAATGCTGATGAAACTTACCAAGCTGCAAACTAATGAAGTTCCATATAGATAGTCCTGTTTAAACTGGTGAAGCAAGATTTCTAGTTTGTTATGCAATTTTAAGTGATACCTACGGTAATCTTTTATAACAGAGATTCAAAACAAGACAGTTGGAACTGCAATATTCACCAGATATTTTTAATAGGTTTTTCCAATTGTATATGCTTGAGATGAAATTGTGGATTTAATTTTTTGTTCAATTCACAAAATGCTAGTGGTGGGAGCTCATTATTTCACAAGGTTTGGGCTTTTTTCTGTTACATTAGTGTGGGAATGTACAGACACAGGAGTTCAGTTAGTAGTATAGCTCAAGCAAGAGGCAGGGTTTTGGGGAAGAGTCCAAAATATATTTGGTTCTTACATTCTTCTAAAAATCAAGATATGTCATATCTAGTAACATCTGAAGCTCCCAAATGCAGGTGACATTAGGTATGAAGCAATGTCTTCTCATCTTTTAAATTAAAAGTAGCAAGAAAATTAAGAAGTAATGAATGAATTGTTATTCATGACAATAAAATAGAAATGAAGTGTGTTATGACTAGAGTAACAACACTTCGATGACTATTTTTTATAGAAAAAATATTTATCTTTGTAGCTCATGGAAATAATTTTAAGTTTGGATGTTAATTATTAGACTTTAATCTCATTAAAATCTTATTGCCAATTCAAATTAAATAAAATTATTATCACCTGTAGAGTTGTTTTTCAATAGCAGAAGCAGTAGGAAAAATGGAAGAAAAAATCAATTAAAATATTAATTTTAGAAATTGTACAAATGGTCAAGAAAATACAAGGAAATAATCTTTTTTATATTTTAAAAATATCAATTTTTGCTTTTTATTTTCTATTCACTTTCTTTGTCTCAGTGCCAGTTTTCTTCTACTCTCATGTTTCTCATCTGTTGAAATTCTGACCACATCCCTTCTAATGTATGAACATAGATATTACTTTCCGTCTCTGGCAACGCTAAATTCAACCACATCACTGACTCCTTCCTGACCATACTGTTGATCGGATAATGGCGTTAACTTCACCTCTTGTATTTTGCTGGTCTTGATGAATTAATCTATTTTCACAAGCACTCTGCAAAGTGTGTCATAGGTAAAATAAAACTTATGGAAGAGTGATCTTAGAGTGCATTTCTTACTGTGAGTTGCAAATCTCCTGTCCTCACATGAGCATTAAAGATTTACTCTTTTTGGTACATATTTCAGGTAAAAAATTACAGAACTGATAAATACTCAAGAGTATTAGCAGGGAATGTTCAAGGTTCGGTGGAAGACATAATTTCATCCAACTTAATATTTTTTGTGTGGTTGTCTGGAGTTTTCAGTCATTAAACCAGAAGAAATAAAGTGCAGGTCAATTCAACTTTATTGCAAAATTTCATTTTCTTAAAATGGTATGAACTTTTTTGTCTTTCAATTCTATCGAGTTCAATGAGCAACCGACTTGTGGAAGCTACCATTCCTTACAATGAGCCTGTCACCTATGATCATAGCATTTAATAAAATTATATATGTTTCTGCTGATGTTTCTTTTATTTTTTCTTTTTTTTTTTTTAACTTTTCTTCTCTTGTTTATCCCTTAATTCCCAGTTTTCTTGGAAATACCTTTTTTTCAGAACTTCCAAGAAGGAAAATTTCAAAAAAAAGAAAATAAATCTGAACTTGGAAGGACACAGTATCTGAGTAACTAATTAATTTAGCTAAGATGGACCAGTCTTTCTTGGTATGTACTCCCTGAATCTATATGTATAAAAGATTAAAAAATGCTGAAATAAATAGAAATAAAATCTCATGTAAAGTACACTTAATAGTATAAATAAACTAGTACACAAAAGCAATCAACAAAACAGAAAGCATTTCAAGTATTTTTAATACCTGAAAAAGTTCTGGCTTCAATGACAGGCAGAGGACTGAGTGTGTTATCTTTTGCTCTCAGATGGATGATGTTTTATGTTGCTTTCTTCTTTCCTTGTGTACTTAGTTGACAGGTCTCTAATTGCCCAGAAATAAATGTTCTACTTCCTATAGACCATTCAGTTTCAGATTTGTCACTGATGGCATGCCCTTATTCATCTTCTCCCCAGCGTTTTTTGCAGTGTCTCAACTCTCCTGTAATAATTATAGCAACAGCAACTCATTATCTACTTGTTTTGCCCATTCTTTGCTCATTATATTGTTACAGTTTCCCCACAAATGTCCTTGGAATATTAGTTCTGTGTTTTCCCAGCAGAATGTTTTTATGTGTGCAGCTGGTGAGCTTCCTTCACAAAACCTCAAGCTTCCTCTGTGTTGCTGCACTGCTCCAACAGTTTATTCCCTATTTTGACATGAAACAAGTACACACATAAAGGTACTCTGCTGGGGTGCCTGCTGCCTCTCAACTGGAGATGTAAAAACTCAGCAGGAAAGGAACACCAGCTTCAAATTTCTTTTTGTTGCCCCCAACTGTGTAGGATGTTGCCATGCTGTTAAATCCAGCTGACTTTCTGGAAGATGTAAATTTGCTAATATCTGAGGGGCCTAAGATCTTCCAAGTTCCTGATGTTACATTCCACGGGAAGTCATTCCTATTCTTACCGCTTGCCAGTCATCCGTCTCCTCTGGCTCCTTTCCAGCCCTTCTCATTTACTCCTACTAACTATGACCAACACTAGATACATTTTCTTTCTTTCATTTTCAAAAATGCTTGATTCCAATTTGTTCACATATCT
Source organism: Arenaria interpres (assembly GCA_013399435.1). Lineage (NCBI taxonomy): Eukaryota > Metazoa > Chordata > Aves > Charadriiformes > Scolopacidae > Arenaria > Arenaria interpres. The sequence continues at coordinate 30,633 of VXAK01017585.1, forward strand.
TCCAAAAATATGAGGATATAAACTGCAAATACACTTCTTTTTCCAGACCATCGGTTTTTGGTAAATTTTTCATTCATATAAAATTGTCCCCTAAACCTAACACAGCTTCTATTAAGCATTTTTCACAGAACATGTCTGCAGGTTAAAACTGTTTCTTAAGTTTCAGTTGGGTATGCTACTTGCAGCTATTGAAAGGCAATACGCAGTTTAATTTTTGTGATTTTTTTTCTAAGATGAACATTTTTCCTATTATTTCTCCCCCAATTCTTTCTTTTTCTGACAATTCATTCTTAAAAGAACCTCATGATGTAGCTTTGTACAACACTTCAAGCTACCCCATGTATAGCTTTTAGTATTATTTAATAATTTCAAAACTGATTGTGTGTAGAACCTGAAAGGGTTGGGGGAGAATGTCAATTTGTACATCAGCCACATATCAGTGGTACAGGCAGTAAATGGAGTTAAAAACAATGAGACTTATCAAATGTGTTCTAATACTGGGTATGCTTGGTAAAAACTTTAATCACCTTTTAACAAGGAGAAAGGAGTAACTTCACTGAATCAGTGATGTCTTAGCCACTAATGTTCCTATTTGTTACATTGTGTAAGTGTGTACCAAACTTATCTTAGATTTATTTTAATCTTATTTCTTCCATTCTTGAGATGGTTGGATAAGGTATTCTAGAAATTCTTGGAATTTCAGAAATTCTAGAAATTCTTGGAATAACTTAATACAAGCAAGGTATGGTAGTTATTCCAAGAATTATTGTGCTTTAGATAATGTGACTAAACTGGAAGGGTTTGGGATAAGCATAGTACTGGTGATTGTAGGTATTACAAGCCTAAGAATTATAGACACCTTGCTTCTTACAATGGGGTATTCCTATTTTGTAGCCATAAATGGTATAAGAATCATGTTGGAGTCCAAGTCACTAGCATACCTATTCAACTAAAAAATGAAAACAAATTTTAGTTCAAAGCCCATTTTTTCCTCTCTAAGAATAAGAGGGGTAACAAGTGTTTTTTGTCATAGCGGTAAGCAGTGAGATTTTGTCTACTGTTATAATTTTGAAAATAATTTAATTTATAATTGTATTTTGGCTATAATATAGACCTCTGTTTTCATGAAAATACCTGCTGATGTCATATCACTGAATGAAAAACAGAATTAAACAAGCTTGGCTCTAGCTTTGTGCACAGTAGCAATGCAAACCTAGCAGATCATAGCCAAGATGGTAACTTGTAGAAGACAGTAAGTGGTGCAGAAGACCTGGAAACCACACTGTACATGTTGCCATCTCCTGCTTGGAACTAGCTCTACTTTGTTGCCATAAAGTGGATGCATTTAGCACATAGAGTGCACCAGGGGTGTTTTGGAAATTTATTTTGTTCCTTGGTTTCATCCAGAAGGTATCCAGGTCATGTGCTCTGAAACTGCTCTAGACAGGGAATGAACACAGAGAAAGCAGGGATAGTTCGGAAATTTGTTTCTAAAGTTCAAAAAAGAGTACACCTTGACTGATCTGAAAATAAGAAGTTAACCACAAAACCTAACAACATGAAATCGAGTGGAGTATCTCAAACCACTTCCTAAAAAAAAGCACTCTTCAATTTGAATAAACTGTATTTGAACAGTACTGTAATAATAATTGATATATTACAAATTGACTGTCAGGGAGTCTCCTCCATCAGAATTTGCCCCTCTGACGAGGAAATGTGACAGCTGAACACCTCCTTGCTATGTGCTATCGCTGGTAGTTTTTGATAAACCCCTGCATGAACCACACACATCGCGTAGCTTTGAATTCACCTGTGTACTTGCCACAAAGTATTTCATTTCCATTTTTCTCATCTGAATAGGTATTTTTTGTTGTATTTAGTATGTTACACATATTTTAAAGCTATACAACAAAAGAAACCAAATGACAACTTCCTTATCTGCAAAGTCTTTACTTCCATTGATGATGGCACATATTTTTTATACAGTATACTTTCTTATACTGAGTACATGGTGTCAGTGGTCTTTACAAATACTACAACCACTTCATAAGACACTTTCAGATAAAGGTTTGTGAGTCTGTGTGGACTCCATAGGTCTGCAGATCTAAAGTAAGAATTTTTTTGGTGTGAGAATGAATAAAGATTCCATCCATCAGCACTTGCACCATTTTTTTGTTGGCTTTGGTTTTGTTTTTTTTTTTTTTAATTTATTTGCCTGAATAATAGAGCTTGGACAGTGGAATTGCATCCTAAAACACTATTCTTTACTTAGTAACAAAGTTTTGTGTTGGTTTTTCAGTTTTTGGTTTTGTGTTTCTTTTTTAATCTCTTCTTATTAGGTGAGGAGCCATGTCTCAGATTCATATTCTATTCTGAGTTCAGTTTAAGTCCTATATTACAATTCATTTAATTTACACAAGCTGCAAAATTTTTATAATGAAATCTCACTAAATGAAGAACAAAATGTGTGACTGAAGTACTACCGTTTTGACAAAATGCTAAATTCTTAACAAATGCCCTCTGCAATGTGCCATTCCACTGTTTCACACACCAATAGCTTTAACCCAATTACCCAAATTCTATATCGGATGCATCAGGATCTTCATATTCCACTGCACTGGAGGCTAGTGAAAATTCTTGTTGCCTTCAGTGAAAATGGAATTTATCACCATGCAAACAGGTTTTGTATCCACTGACAAAACTCTGTGGTATTTTACAAGCATTTTCTGTTAGCTAGAATAGAGTATGGGGCATCAGATATATATTTTTTAAGATGTTATTTCTGTGTTTTTTATTAATTTGCTATACAATTTTGCTTATGTCCAATTTTCTATGCTCAATCTACTTACCTGTAAACAGACTGTAACTTACCTCAGAGACATTGTATAAGGGTTAATTAATGTTTCTGTGATGTTTTGAAGTCTACAGCAGAAGTCCCTCTGGAGGTTGGAATACCTTTATTATTGCCACTGATACTACTTACAGTAGTTTGCACTATTTTTTCTCTTTGTCTCTAGGAGCTCTTGATCTCTCTTACAAAAAACAACAAAAAAACCCAACCAAAAAACCCAAACCTAAAAATCACACACCAACATTGCAAGCAAGATGTATATTTAGCAGCTTTTCTCCCCACTCATGTGGCCCTTCATCAATTTGCCACAGGGAAACATCTGTTGCTACATGTCACCTCTCTTGCCTCTTCCCCTATCCAAAGTTTTCTGATTTTCTGGCTTGTGTATTCTCCAATAGTATTCTTTATGCTTTAATTTCTAATGTCTTGCATACACTTCCTTTAGTCACTTGCTCCTTTTTATTAGGTTTTTCATTTTGCTGTCATTTTGTCTCTGTTTCACCAGCCATCTGGCCTGCTAATTTTCCTCTGACTTTTAGTACTTTCCTCATCATTGCCTCATGTACATTGGAAAGAAGTGATTACATCCTGCTGTCAGGCTTCATTTTATTTTTTTTCACCACGAGTACATCTTTCTTTCTCTTACTGAGCTTTTCTTTATGTAGTTGAAGTCACCAGGAAGAAAACAACCGTGTTTTCATAAAACTCTATCAGTTTTATAAATAAAAGAGGGAAAATGTGAGGCAGAAAGAATAGTCAAGAGTGTGTTTTACGTCAACTAAAGTTAAAAGTCTACTTTGTAGAAATCAACAGTCAATAAAGTCCCCTGAAAGTAACTTTAATGTTCAATAGAGATAAGCAGTGATTTTAAAGTATGATTTAGATGATCTGTTTTATACATCTATGCAAGCATGAGATAGATATCAACCTACTTCTCTCTACTGGCTGTAGAACTTGTAGACTATTACTTTAGCTGAAAAACCTTCATTTGGCCAAGAAACCCCATACTCTGACTCTATGTTCAGCTGTGGATATCAAATTATAGCCATGGCTGGTAAATGTTCAGAGAACCACATGAATAGCTACAAGTAGGCCCCGAGTGTATAAATTTTTTAAAATCAAGACAATATTTTCAAGGATAAAGTAATTCAAAGAATTCATATGGTCTATATGGTTCAGTAATCAGACTACATTACCATAGTAAAACCTTCAGAATTTTATAGTTTTTGAAGTTTATTTCTTTCAGAGATGGCAGCTCATTGGGCTGACTCAATTTTGTCTTGTTCAGGCTTTGGCTTGCTCAAACACATTAGTAATAATTTTAAGAAAGCTAAAAACCCATGGCTTCTGCTGATATCCAGTACTCCTGGAAATTAATCTTCAGCTACTTCAATGTGAGCTTCCATATCTGGAGCAATCAATCAGTCTGCCCATATCCCATTATGTTACGTCATTAAGACCCTGATTGATTTCCTGAGGCCATTTGGACATTTTCACACCAAGCTAATATGGTTCTAGCTAATGAATTTCTAATTATTACAATATGATTTCCTTGGTCTTTTCCATTTTCTTAATACAATCCGGTTTAATCACATATTTTGATCTTCTTTTTTGAAGGAATTAGAAATTGCTGTGTTCTTACAAAGATCAAAAATTACTATATGGTAGCCTGTGGTGCATGTGTCAGACCAGGGACACAAGTCCTATGGCTATTTCTGAGCTAAATAAACATTATAGAACTTGTGTGAAAGGGATGGAAATCAATGAACTAGTGCTCCTTCATAGATGCAGCACCCTATGCTGAACAACACATAACTTTAATTCTTGACAAAATTAATTGCACTATCTCACCTGAAATTGTGGTTTGTAGCCATCTATATTGATGCGAAGTGGTTAACTACATTTTCCATGGCAATGAAACAAAGAGGTTGGATTATCTTCTTGGGGTTGGTTTTTGGGGTTTTTTTTTGGTAGTCATGAGTAAGCTCTGTTAATGCAGCAAGCCATCAGGACTCACTCTTGTTCTGGCTCAGAAAACACATAGTCATGGTACTGTGATTGAGCTAGTAAAGTCTACTTAAAAGGATATTTGCTCAGTCATTGTGCTGTACTGACTGCAATTGTACAATAATCTCTGGTCAGAGACGGCCCATGGTTTGGAGCATGAAGAGCTTGTCCTTCTTGGAAAAATATGTTGATTTTCCTTTTGTCATAGTTTACAATCCCCTTTTTCACTGCAGCATGTAGCCCAATTTGTTAGAAATAGTCACAGGAATTATGCTGTGAAAAACCAGCAGAGTATTCTCAAGCTTTACACCTTTTATTTGGGGAGTAGATTGATGGGGAGGTAGAGAATAGAGAAGCATTTACATCTAATCAGTAATGGCTACTCCTGTCCTATAGTGAGTGTGGGAGTACTTACTATAGTTGAGTAGACCAAAAACGTCTCATATAGTAGAACCTGTGCTGAGTCTCATGAATGGGATGCTCTGCTTCAAAATTAATAAAGGTTAACTAAACAGTGGCAGGAACCAGTTCCTTTCTAAGTGTCCTTTCCCTTTGAAATAAAATACACAGATTTGTTATTGATATCTGTGGTTCCTGGGACAGAAAAAGACAGACACTAAGTCTTTAACTGGAGTAGATTTTGGGAAGCATGGACAGAATGAACTGGACGCAGTTGTGGGCTGGCTGAAGCTTTTAGGTCATGTTACTAAAGTTACCATTCAGCATTTACCTTGGTATTAAAACTTTGTTCCTGAGATGTTACTGTGTTTTGAATGTCACTATATGACCTGGGCAACTCACCTCAGTATTTGTCACAAGGATGTAGCTGATGTTCAAAAACCGTATTAATGATTCTGAACTACATCTTCACTGTTGCCACTGACATGATGCCATTCACTCCTAACTTTAATATCACTGCCTGCAAAATATGTTGCTGCTAGTCCAAACATTCATACAACTGTATATGTGAAACCATCTCACATGCCAGAGGTTGTTTGACTGCTTTCAGATTATGTAATAATTGGCATTGATGGGACAGCTCTTTGCTGTTAAGGTCTTTGAAGCTGGAACTGTTTTTGTCCTGGGAGTATCCCATGACCAACACAGATCCTCTACTGGGAGCTGTTTCTCCCTGGCAATTTTCCTTATTACTCACTTCTTTTAAAAAAGTCAAAAAGTTATTTGCTTTTTGTGAAATGTCTCAATAGCTGATTCAATCACTACATTTAATTGACACAGGAAAACATAAATAAATCAAACACTAATGTAACCCCAGGGTGAACAGGAACATCTCTGACACAGCAGGTAAATTGCTAGTGGAGATTACATCATGAATGAGAATGTCTGTAATGTTTACTTTGTTCTTCAAATGTTACCAATTTCTGCAACATTGAGAAAGGAACTAGAATTGATACTGTGTTGTTCTTTATCAGTATTTGCAAATAATCTAGTATTCTTTGTATACGAGAGACAATTTAACAAGAATGAATTATGATAATATACAATTTCTTTTTAAAATGTGGAAATATATTTGCTTCCCACGGCTGTGAATGATTCAACAGAATCCTTTATGGATATATTTTTTAACTAAGTATATACAACTCTGAAGGATACTTTTCCTTAAGGATACATTTCCTTAAGTTCTGCTTCAAATTTAAGAAAGGTTAACTAAACAGGGGCAGGAACCGGTTCCTTTCTCTAAGTCCTTTCACTTTAAAATCCAACACACAGATTATTATTGCAAAATCCAACACAATATCCTTAAATGGCAGACATATTCCTCCTAGGAAAATAATACAACTGCATACCAGATATTGGCACTGTAACTAAAGCATGTTACTCTTTATATTGTCACCTTAATTTCACCTATCAGTATATCCAAGAATGTCTAAATTAGCCTGCTGCCTTGGAATATTTTTGTATGATGTCATTTCCGGTGATCTTAGTGCTGAGAGGAAACTACACGAGGAGGAAATATCTGTAACAGAGACAGCTAAATTAACACTAAGTTAACTTTTTGTATAATTTTGTACACCTTAGTAGCTTTGAATCTATTTTAAAAAAGGAGATACTCTCTCAGTTTTTTTGGGAAGGGTGCTTTTTGTTTGTTTGCTTGTTTGTTTTTCTTTTTCCTACTATTTGTTCTTGCTTTATTTTGCAGTAGAACTGGGGAAAAGAAATAAAAAAGGGGAAGGAGTGGAATATTTGCTGAGTACTTCAGCTGCCTGACTGGCAACCACATGAAGCGTCCCAGATGTCTTGGTCTCACTGTTGGTTGCAACACCTTCTCTGAGTCAGAGAGAGGGAGGGAAATGCTGAAGACTTCTGATAGGGGACTTGGCTGAGGCCAGGATTAGGCACATTTCAAAAGGCTGCTTGTAAAGAGCAGTCAAAGCTCACTCTCTCTGTGCAAAGTAGATAGGACAGTTTGGCCTTTATGACTTACATCTGCAAAATCCGAATGTGTGATGACTAATGCCTTATAATACAAGGTTAATTTCTTCATATGTTAAAGTAAGAAGTTTCCTATATAGTCTGTGACTGTATTAAACCCAGTGTGTCTGAATTTGCCATTTATATTAGGAAGTATGATACACGGAGATCAGTAAGAGGTGAAATATAACAGAACAGACTTATATCTAATGTCTAATTGGTAGAGGTCTAACAGAGCTGGTGGCAAGTGTGCAGGTATACCACTAAAAGCCAGATGACTGCTTCCATGAGGTTGGTAGCTGCTGAATTATACAGTGAGAGGTGTCACCTTTGAAAGTCCATTTACTGTGTCTGAATAATGATAAGGTGGTCTGTGTCACTGACTCAAACACAAATGGGTCTCAAAGATCCATTTAGAGATTTACACAGAACAGATACTTCTATTTCTTTTTAACTGAGCTAAACTCCTGATATTTCTATGGAAGTCTTTAAGCAAGGATGAATAGTATCTCTTACCTGCTTATAAGAAAGGTCACATTTCTAGATTGATGTCTTGCTTGAAGATGAGGATCATATGAATCATATAAAGAATCAAAAAGTGGTAAATGCTGCTTGTGCTACAATTCAGTATTTGTTCAGCAATTTGAATATGAATGAGGAAATTGGATAGCCATCTCTAATAGTACTGGGGGTTTTTTGCCAAATGTTCAAACAATATGAAGGGTCTTGTTAAAATGATCTAGTTGTTAATAAGGTCTGCTAAAAGGCTGGAGAGTTCAGCAGAGAAGAACCTGATGAATGTCAACAAAGGGAAATGTAGGGTTCTCCACCTTAGGAGAAATAACTCCATGCACCAGTACAGGTTGGGGGCTGACCTGCTGGATAGCAGCTCTAAGGAAAAAGACTTGGGAGTCCTGGTGGGCAGTAGGATGACCATGAACCAGTAATGTGCCCTTGTGGCCAAGAAGGCCAATGGCATCCTGATGTACACCAGGAAGAGTGTGACCAGCAGGTTGAGGGATGTTATCCTCCTCCTCTACTCTGCCCTGGTGAGGCCCCATCTGGAGTACTGTGTCTAGTTCTGGGCTCCCCAGTTCAAGAAGGACAGGGAACTGCTGGAGAGAGTACAGCAGAGGACCACAAAGATGATTAGGGACCTGGAGCATCTCTTTTACGAAGAAAGGCTGAGAAACTTGGGTCTTTTTAGTCTGGAGAAGAGAAGGCTGAGGGGGGATCTCATCAATGCTTATAAATCCTTAAAGGGTGGGTGTCAAGAAGATGAGGCCAGTCTTTTTTCAGTAGTGTCTAGTGACAGGACAAGAGGGAATAGGCACAAACTTAAACATAAGTTTAAACATCTAAACATGCGGAGGAACTTCTTCACTCTGAGGGTGGCACTGCACTGGAACAGACTGCCCAGAGAGGTGTTGGAATCCCTGTCTCTGGAGATGTCCAAAACCCGCCTGGACAAGTTCCTGTAAAACCTGCTGTAGGTGGACCTGCTTTAGCAGAGGGGTTGGACTAGGTGATCTCCAGAGGTCCCTTCCAACCCCATATCATTCTTAATTCTGTGTAACTGTTGACATGAAATAGATACTTAGGTTTTTTAACTGGCATGTCTGACCTTAATTGTGAATGATGTAAAAATACCATTTCAGTGTATTTTCCTATCATTAGGCATCAATTCTGCAAATAAACCCATAAATATTTCTTACACAAGTTCTCCATTGGCTTTCTTAAGTACAGTTTTATCTCTATAGATATTTTTTACTTGCATTTCAATGCCTGCTGAAATAGCTATGTGATTTCATTCAAGCTCACTGTAGGTTTTCTATTTTTAAGTATAGTTTGGTAGTCTGAGAATAACATGACCATACCAGCAAGAGAACCAGAACACACCTATCCTGTGTGAAAGAAAATATGTGCTATGTTTATGCAGTTGTCCAATCTTTCTATGTACAGGTGGATCTGAAGTAGGTGGTAAAGTTATGTTTATGGTTATGCTCTCCAAAGCTTTCCTCAATAACACTTTTATAGTCACTTATATTTTTGTCGGCCCTGTTATTAAGGTTCTTGTTTTCCACATTGAGCATTTGTTGGTAATTTTAAAATGCAGTGATCTAATGTAATGATTTATGTCTTATTAGGCACAGCAACAAAACCATATGAAATAAGTTGGAATCATTTCATGTGCTTCACTTTGCTATTTTAACATCCTTTCATATACTTCTGTGTATTATTAGTCTTTTTCTTTTCCTTTCCTAATCAGAAAGCATATGAAGTACAGTAGCTTTTATGTTTTTTGACTCTGTTTCTTTTGCCAATGTTTTATATATATTGATCCAAATTATTAATGGCAATGGTACCACACATGGTGACAATGGTGTCATCCACATCCAAGTCCTTACAAATAAAATCCTTGGGTTTGGAAAAAGACACTTGGAATTATAATAATTTTTGATATTTGAAGCCGAAACAAAAAAAAGCCTCCTTAAGGTGTCTCAAAATATTATCACTGAAATACTTTATCATTTTTTAAAGTAAGTATTTACATCCCCTGTAATTACACAATGCTGACTTGATTCTTGGGTTATATGTTTGGACAGAACTCTGAACTATCAGCCACATGTTCTCTACCTTAAAATTGAATTATATATTTTAGCCCCAAATAGGACAACCTACTTTTTCAGTGTGTCAAGCTTTTAGTCTTTCTTTTACTTGCAATGGGATTAATTATGCTTAGGTACAGTAGGTACAAGACTAACAGATAAGCATTACTCTAGCAAATCCTTAATACCTGCTTACAACTATTTTCTGCAGCCAGTTACACTTGGACTCTCAGGTCTGAAGAGTAAACACAGGGTTTATTATCAGAGGGATGTTCTGATATTATTATTGTCTACAAGCAAATAATATGTATGTCTTTTCTACATTCTACAGTAACTTTATGGTTAACTATAATTTTTGTTGTCTCTTTCTGGTGTTCAGTGGTCTCTCTAACTGCTCATTTCTGTCTCTGTTTTGAAACTAAGATGGGTTGCAGACCTGCCTGGACTTCATGCTGAGCTTTATGCTTTCTGAAGTCTCCCTAGGCAGATGATAGACAAAATTTCTTTTTTTCCCCTTTCCCCATGACGCTGTGCTAAATGTGGCTACTCAGTTGTTTTATTTTCTCCACCAGCAAATCAACCAAGTATCTTTGTGGCTCAGTGATGCCTGCCAAGCCCAGGCAGGCCACTCTGGAGAAGGTGCAGTCACAGCATCCCAAGAAGAGCAGTAGAAGAAATGGACTCTTAGGACATAATAGTCCCAGAGCTCTGGGACAGAAAAATTAAAGGCAAAGGAAAACCTATTGTAAAAAAACATTGTTATGTGACAGAAATAATAATTTGTACAAAAAGGTAAACAATTTAATTTCAGCCACTCAGAGGTGCTGTAAATTACCAACAAATCTGTAAAACATATTGGTTTATTGGCTAAGGATAATTGGGGGATGTTTGGGGGGGGGCAGGGGAAAAAGAAAAAAAAAAGAAAAATTACATTCAGGATTTTAAGTAAATGCTTGGGATGTTATTTACTGCTACCTTTACTACCATAATATTTAAGAGGTCCATACAAGACTGTTGTATCCTTTGTAATCATGAATGTGACGAAACTAATATAGCACTGGTAGGTGAGAGTCCTTGAGATTTACATTTGATTTCTTAAATTCTCTCTTAATTTGGCAGCTTCAAGGTTTTCACAACTTTTTCAATATTGATAAATGCTCCATCAAGATGCAGTAAATGACATTTTGGTATTAGCACTGGAAGCTCAATCATGACAGAAATGAGCATGCTCTGTGCACAGCGTTAGCAACAAGAAGGTCCAACTCATTTAATTAGTTATATTTCCCTAAAGCTTTGAGTGTGTGAAATGTTCTATAAGCAGTGCAATATTTTTTTATCACTTTACACAAGGTCCTAGCTAGGCGTAATGAGGGAAATTTGGATTTTCTCACAGGAAATTGGACCAAAAAGCTGCTGTCAACCAGGAATCCTGGGAATTGACCAGCTAAAGGGATTAGAAAAACCCTAAGTCTGACAACTTTTACTGTGGAATTATAGATTTATTTTTTAATTGACTTTGGCTCTAAATTCATTAAAAATGTTAATACAGGAAACAATTAAGAGCCAGCAGAAGGAACTGGGCAAACAAAGACATTAATCAAGGGTTCCTCAAAATGAAAAATCTCTTTAGAAATTATATGAAATATCATGTGGTAGCAGAGTGAAATCCCAAATTGTTCTCAAATGTACTGCAGAATAACAAAAGTCCAGATGGAAGAAGGTTTGAAGTACTGCACTCATTAGGACTAGTAAATCATGCATTCTTTTGAGATATACTAAATTATGTTGGATCACAGTGCACATTACATTTTAAATGGAGTCTATGAGAATATACACACGTAATCACACCTATGGGCTTGGCTACATAAATACTGAAAAAATCAAACCTAACATTGCATTTCCTCTTTTGAAAAAACATAAGTGACTTCTTTCTTTTCCGCTTATGATTAGGCTTTTTTTTTTTTTTTTTTTTTATGAATAACTCACAAGATTTTCCACAGAGAGGGAGAATGAGGATCATTCATTGGATTGTAACTGCATACATTTCCTTTCTGTAATCAGCTTGGAACACTGAAGCAGAATGATGAGGTTGACTTAGGATCCCCTTTTGTATCATAGATATTAAGCAAATCACTTCTGAATTTCACAGTTTGTATTCCATGACTTGGGAAAAAGAAATGTGTTCTGAATTTTCAGTTTGGATTTACTAAACAATGCCCTCATACCATTTTACAGAATCAGTGAGACTCAATCACTGAATCATTNCACACCCTGCCTTCCCCTCCCCACCCCTGATGCCCCCATCCCTGTCTCCTTTATGGAATGGCATTTTCTAGTAACATTGTTGTTCTCTCTTTTGATGATGTTGCTGAATTATTTCTCTATAGTCTTAAGGAGTTCCCAAATGATACTTCTAAACTAATCCTCTGCCTAGGAAGGAAACAAAGACTGTATTTTTAAGTATTAGTCATATTCTATCACTACTCTTTTTTTTTTTTTTTACATTAAAATAGTGTATCTTCCAAAATTAAATCAAAATTATCTTTATTGCTTTCAACTCTCCCAACAGATATGCATTGTGAACATCAAAGAAAGGATCATGAGTAAGTCACAGTTACATGATTAATGCTATCACAGAGGTCTAAAGAAAGAAAAGCCTAATTTGTCATTTTAGCTTATCTTCACAAATGCTGACTTCATTTGATTGTTGTAACCTCAATAATTTGCCAGGATATTAAGCCCCAAGATTCTGATGTTGTATCTGAAAATGGGAACGAGCCTGCTCATTCCTTATGCTTTTTGAAAAATGAATCCTTTGTCTATTTCCCCTGCCAACACAGCTTTGTATTTCATTGTGCATTTATTAGTGTTTTGTTTTGCTGTTTTTCATGTCACATTACTGCTTTCCCTAGCAACCCTCACCAAGCTTAGAGTTACTTGCCAGACTCGGTTAAATTCTTCCCAGTTTTAATTTAAGATTATTTTACTATAGCTTTCAAGTGCTAAAATACAGTATTCTATTTTTCAAGAATATGTTATATTATTTTAAGGAGAACAGGTGTGATGGATTGTCTGGAGAGCTACTAAGCACGTTCGGGAGAGGAAGGCTCAATAGTCTATACAAATAGCCAAGAAAAAGTGATAGTTCCTACATTTATGGCAGTGAGGAACAGGGATCCTCTAGTTTATGCAGAGAAACTGCAGGGTTCAAGTGAGGTACACAATCGTTTACAGTTCTGGTCTCTCTTATTTAGTTGCTTTCACTTTATCTAAAAGATAAAAGTAAAAAATGAGCATCTTGTTTTCATTGACTTACAGGTTTTCTTAATTTCAAAATCTTTCCATCCTTTTTGGAACAATCGTTTATAAAAGGAAAAGTCTGGACTGAAAATCCCTAAAGTAATTTCCAGTGCTTTGTCATTTCAGGCAGCAAGGTAATGGAAAAGGGTCCAATCTGAGAGCCCCAAATACTGAACTGAAAAGACACAAGAAAATGCCATAGTAAATGAGAATAAGTGACACACGTGCTTGTTTCAGTGAAATTAAAGGGTGTAATGTGAGGTGCAACTGTTGCCTTAATCCTTATATGATTTAAACTATGGCTGTTGTTATTCTCCGTGCCCGGTAGCATCATAGATAAGGTGTATCAACTCTATTTTTGTGGAATGACTTTTGGAAGACAGAAAGCTTTGTAGCAGAGCACCATGGGTAGGACACCTCAGATGGAAATTCACTTTCCCAACCATCAGTGTTACAAACTCAGAAATTATTGTATCTCTAAAAGCACTGCTTAATGCTTTTCCTTCTCAAGTCTTTGCTTGTGACTACAATTGGTGGCAAAATGAAATGAAGATCCTTTAAAGTATTTGTTTTTAAAATGAATATTACACATTGTCCAAGAAATTCCCAGGATATATTTTGAAATAATAAGTGAATAAATATAAAAATAAATGTATTTAAATTAAAATAAGAATCTTGGAACTATGTTAAATTAATCAGAAGATAACTAAGAAATTATATAGGAAAGCCAAGACATAGTGCATTAAAATTATCTGTGCATAAGTGTAATAAGCAGATTTATCAAAATCCTGAAATGTTCTATACGGAGTAAAAATTATAATGGGACAATTCTTATTAATACTAGCTGACTATAAGATCAGTTTTTACAAGATCAGTGCTACAGAGAAAAATTGAAAATTGTATGAACAGCTGATTATTAGTCTGAATATGAAATAAACATTGGAAAAGCATTTCTGAGAGGCCACTGCTGTATTACTTTATTGATTAGGATTAAGAAGACTAAATTATCAACAGCACAGTATATACTTGAAAGCCCTGGCTGTTGCAATGTTTAGGAAGAGAGGACAGCTCAAACACATGATTTTAAACAGTGATATTTATACCTTAGTTCAACTTAATTACAATTTGTATCTGTGTAGAATTATCAAATCTCCATCTGCTTCTCTAAAAGCAGTAGAAAATTTTGAAGATACCAGACATGTAAACTATTCCTTAATAATATCCATTTGGAACTTTTGAAAGAGAAAACACCAGAAACAGAATAAAAATTAACAACAAAACCCCTCACAGATATCCTAGGTATGAATCAGAAGAAAAATCATTACTAACACAGTACTTATTAGAACAGTTAATTGCAATAAATATAAGAAGAAAACTACCTAAATTTTATTAAATTGTCCTAGTCATGAACAAATGCATATGTATGAACTACTAACAGTGGATACAGACTACACTTTCAAGGCCAAATATAAGTTTAACAAAAGAGGAAAATCTGACAATTAATAATGTCTTTAAGAAGAGAGATACTAATGATGGAAACCCAGAAAGGATGCGTAGGGAAATGAGAAAGGTGAAGAATGAAATATGTGGATAACGGATTACAATCTAGAAACCTGGGAGACTGCATAAAGACTCTCCGATGGGATTTTTTAATTTCTGACATGTACATCTATCATCTGTTACATATTGTGCATTTGCTGTGGATGAGCTTCTGTTTAGCCTAGATGACCCTAAAGCAAAATTCATTGGTTATCTATTCAAGTTCCTTTTAATAAATTGTCTAATCATTAGCTCAGTTGCTAGAAATACTGATGGATCTCTTGATCCTGGATTGAACTTCAATGTCTTAGAAGAATTTTTTCTCCTTTTCTGGAATATAACTTGTTTGGGGGAGGGAGGTGTTGATTTTGGTTTGGAGGGGGTTTTTTGACAGCTTATCTATTTTCCATTGTTCTTTTGTGCTTTGATTTAAAAAAATGTAGCGATATTAGTACACTACCTGATCTTCCCTGTAAATATTTCAAATTATGGAAATTGATTAAGAAATATTTAGAAATATCAAAATGCAATGATGTCATGAAGTTCTAACATTTTTCCTCATATTTTAAATGTAATGCAACACAAAATCTGATTGCTTTAAACTGACTAAAGCTTATTTTGTATTTTCAGAGAATTAAACATGTTTTCCCCATTTTCCTGACTAAATTCCGAGTAAATACAAAAGTGCAACCTAAGGTCTGTTGAAAATAAAATTGTTGTATTGAATTGTGTCACTAAAACATATAGTAACATTTCCAATGGATGGGTATATTATGAATGAAAAGACAAAATATAAGTGGGATGTAGTCTTTCCCCGTTATTGTTTGGTATGACTTGCAGTTCTTTTCATGGTACAGGAGAAAGGCAAACATCCATTTCATTCACCTGTGACGGTCTTTGACTTTTTCTGGTTACTATGAGGTCTCTATCTCCTTTTCCTATGTCACAAGTTTGCTTTTGGTTTTGGTTTTTTTTGAAATAGTTGCTAAAAGTTTGAATATTATTCTGATAATCACAAATAAAAGTAACAACCATAAGATGTTTTTTAACAAAACTTGAAGTTATGCAGAACTTTACAGTGCCAGTTGTTCATGTGACCCAACATAATATTAAATACATGTCTCACTACATTATTTTGCATTATCCAGTCTTTAAGGCCCCAGACAACCTCGATTTTACTATTACCATGGACACTTAGATATATCTATTTTTTAAAAAATCAGATATATTATTCAAAAAAAACAATCCACAACAACCCCCGCCAAAACATAACCCAAACTCCCAGCTCCTCACCAGTAAAATGTACACTTGCACTACATAGTGGCTCAGTCAAATAGTTACATAGGTTTACAGGTTGGAAAAAATTTGTAGAATAGAATTCTGCTTTTATCCCCTCCCTCCTTCACCCTTTTCTCCTTCCTTGTTCTTCCCCTCCCTCCCCTTCTCTCTCCTTCCCGTCTTCTTGCCTTCCAAGAGAAAGGGAAAGGTTAAAAATATGTAACATATATGTAATTAGTTTTCTTGTTCTGTTTTAAATGTCGTTTTGACTAGTTTATTTTTCTATCTCATTTTTCATATATTTCTGGTGATTGATAAAGCCAACATGTACACAGTGTTTAGCTGTTCAAAAAAAACCACACTATGTTTGGCCTTTATTACTTTTCAAATAATGATCTATAGTTCTTCAGAATGATTAAAACAGACACTCTTTCAGTGGAACTTATGTTTAATGTTCTCTTTATGTACAAGCAAGCAGGAATAATAATGTTAGCTTTAATAGATTGTTCATTACATGCATTAAGTGCACAACCCCTTACAATATTTAAAGAACAACTTAAGGTCATGACTGAATTTTCAGTGTACCTACAGACTAAAAATCTCATTTTACTGGTCTTCTTTCTTGTTATATGCATTTATGTTCCATTACCAGTAATTCTAGTTACATATGCATGTGTGTGGGAGGAAAAAATGGAATAAAAATTTCTACATATTCATAACTGGAGACAATTCCAGTGGAGTCTAGAGAGTCATGCAGACTCCTACATGAGTTAAAAAAAAAATAAAATTACAACCCTATGCCATTTTCATTGAGTACTTGAACTGTCTGCCCTTACTTCAGATACATGTAATTAATTTGTTTTTCATCAGGATTTAAAATTAGAGACCGGAAAGGGAATTTGTCCTAAAAAGTCTTAATTTTTAGAATACAAATGTAATCATCACATTCCTAGATACGATTTTCACTAAAATTTTTATTTCTTCCAAGCTGCATGTTTAATGGCAAAAAAATAAGCTAAAAAGTACCAGACTTCATCTATTCAGCTGTATTCTTGTGTTAAGTTCCTGTGTTTTACTTGATGGTCACTGTGAGGTGAATAATTACAAATGAAAGCCATAAGTAAAAGAGAAAAGGTGACCTTGATAAAGGCATAATGAATGCACAGTGCAAAGACTCCAATGCACATTAAAAAAGAAGCTATAGCCACCAATGTTTCTTTGTCACTCTTTATTTGAAGTTATGTCAACAAATGAGCTGCACTAAAATATCCAAGAGGAAAAAAGAGTTTTACTATTTGGGCTCCATCCGTTTAAATATTGGCCTTGCTAACCTTGTTGTACAGTCTCAAAAAACTTGATTCTACCTACTGCAGGAGGCACGCTTAA
>VXAK01017586.1:0-48611 GCA_013399435.1 Arenaria interpres
CCAACTCCGACAATTCCATGGTTGCGTGATTCCGTGATTCCGTGATGAATGGATAAACAGGGATTTTGTGCAATTTGCTGAAGTTGCCTTGAACTTCATAACTGGAAGGTTGTCCCTTTGTGGCAGGACACAATGGCTGTCTACATTCGCTCGCAGTGCTGAGCAGCAACTGTAGATCCTCATATTCGTACACGTGTATGTGTTTGCTCCTGACTAACTCTAATCCAGTCCAATGGCCTTAAGTCCTGTTAGCACTCTGAGAGTTTTAGATGGACTCCTGAAGTGCTTCTTTACATTCCAAGACTTCTCCACAAAACAAATCAGTGTGTTAAGTGGCACAAAGTGATTTGCTGCAAAACTGAATGTTAAATTTTATGAACTCATTTAGCTAGTTGTCAATACATCCAATGCCGTCCCTACAGCCAAACCTCCCAATATCCAGTTTTACTAATAACTAGTTTTACTAGTATCACATGAAATGTGGATCTTGCAGTTCCCTTCCCACTCCACTGAAATCAACAGAAGTTGCGGTATTACTGAGTAGGAAGAAGATATTGACACCAGAGTTCTCATAGCTCACTACTTTGTCTGAATATGTCAGTACATTCATCAACAGAAAATGATTATTGTATTAGTATCAAGTTATGAGAATCAGGCTACAGGACTCAGTTCCATGCTCAGTTTGCTGCAGGGATTGACCAGGTATACTTTTCACACTTAGGTTTCTTAGGATCAATTGCTTATCCTTGAACTACTCCTTCTGGACCTTGGAATCTACCTCACCATCATATGCTGAACATAAATATCTGCCATATCTGGATCTATATGTCTGTCTTGTGGGTTCTTATCGAGGACTTCAAGGTTGTAAGAAACAGTGGGAAAACACAGCAGCAGTTTGTAGCTTCTGAAATAAATGGATGTTTTCCAGTTCATGGCTTTGAGCATGGCTTGGAGCCAGGGTGCCTGTAATATATTACTGCTCAACAGCAACAAAATCTCTATGCTTCCAGTACTTTGACAAAATAGCGTTACTGGACCCAGACACAGGATAGTTTGACATGTTCTTATTCTTGCCAAAAGTGGCCTGTAGAGGGAACCTGTGATACTGGATGCAGTATTAAATTAAATAAATTTGCCCTCATTAAATTTGGAGACATTTTTCACATCTACCTTGCTGCAAAAAGAAAAGTTATATCTAATGTGTGATAGTAGTCTGTCCATTAATCTGGATTTAGCAAGGGCAATATCTGAATTTACAGATAAGTCTTGGACTCAACTGGATTTTTTAGGTGCTACCCATGCTGCAGCTCTGCTGCTTCTTAATTGCTTTGCAAACCAGTCCAAGTACCTGAAATACTGGTTTGATAAGGTGAAAATATCTTTAGCCAAAAATCCATCTTACAAAAAAACCAACCAAAACACCACATTCTCATTATCCGTGACTACCAAATTTTTGAATTTGTTAATCTTACACAAAGTGATGAAATATTTTATTACATTCCTTGCACCTATTCTAGCATTATAAATGGGAAAAAATCAATCTCCTCTGTCAAGGCAAGGAATGGGAGGAGAAACACTGCACACTATATGTTTGTAAGAGTGAAATCTAGAGAGTGAACAGAATGAACAAACAGTGTTTTAAACCTTTTTTCCACTTTCCTTAAGCCACCCCTGATGGTTATGTCAGGCTATAGCCCTATTGTAATCCAGCCAAGAGGAAAAAAGGAAAAAAAAAACCCAGAACACATTTTCTTCTGAGTGGTACTCTCCATGACCAATAATATCAGTGCCTGCAGTTTTCTTCAGTATTTTTTCTTTCTTCTGGTTTCCTCGTGTATGGAACATCAATTTCAGCTCGAAATTTTAAAGTAAGGTGACTCAGTCAAAGACTTTTTTTTTCCATGATCACTTAGACACAGCTACAGTAAGTGAATTTACTGTTTGCGTTGCTTGTCATTTTTTTTAGATAAGGAGGATGGAATATCAGTAGTTTAATAACTTGAAAGCCTGAAAATGAATACCTGAAAATGTCATAGTAGTGTCCTTAGAGAAACACTGAAAAGGATCTTTTAGGACAAAAATCATTTAAAAATACATAATCCAGAATGATAATGGTTCCATTTGATGCTCACTTGAAAACACTTCAATGGCTTTTTTCAAATAGTCCTGTTTCAGTTGTCTTCCTTGTTTTTCTACCTCAGCTTGGTTCAGTACAGCTACGTGATTTTACTTAGGCACCGCCCTGCTCAATATAGTGATTAGCGCCCTGAAGTAAAAGAGTGGCTGTCAAATATGCTAACAGTTTCTACATAAAAATATTAGAAACTTATTTATTTATAAAAAGCAGTGTAGATTTTTGTAAAATATGGGTTTAAAACCAGACTTCTACCTTAGTACCCATGGATTTATACGAGGCCTGGTCATGAGTTTCCACCAGCAAAGGCAGCTGCTGGATGCCTGGCATTTATAAAAAGCAGGTCATGCCCAGAAGCCTAAAAAACCCGGTGTCAGTAGGATTTAAGTATCTCTTTGAAAACCTTGTGTACTATCACAAAAACATTAATAGGTACGTAGACAGGTGCAAGTGATATTCATATCGGCTTTTGGATTTTTCTACTATAGGACTTTTCTACTATATTGCTCTCCAACAAGATGAGAAAAACTCATGACTTCTGACAAAGAGAACTGGCAGGTTGATCTCTTTACAGGTTTTTAAACTTATACCTCATTATTTTGATATAAAATCTCCTTTACAATAATGAATGTGGGGATTATAACATTCAGTCAAATACAAACAAAATCCAATCTGATTTTTTAAGCTAATTAGTTATTAATGATTACAAAATTGATTTAACTGCGGAGACGGTTTTGTTATGACCCAGATTTGATTGGGATAATTTGTATTTCGTTTTACTTCAATTTTTTTCAGAATGTTTGAAAAAATCCCTTTATTTTTTCACTACATTTCTTCCCCATTTCTATTTTATTTTTAAGAATAATAATGCTAAAAACTAAAGCCAAAACCAAGTCTGCCCTCATATTCTAATATAATGTTATTGAAAATTATAAAATGTTAGTTCTCTCCCACGTAACTGTCTTCTGCTTTTAGTTGACAATGACAAGAACAAAAGGTTGTGGTATGACAGATTCTTCGTTCTGAACCCTCACTTTCTGTATGAAAAAGTCAATAGGAACAGTTAGCACTTGGATTCTGAGTTGTCTGTAAGCTTCCTAATTAGTTCCAGGATTAATTTAAGATGCCAGTGATAAATTTTAAAGCCTTGCATAGTTTTCTTGCTTGAATCCAGCATGACATTTCAAGTTCACTGAGTCATCCTGTGAATTTAAAACTAGCCTGGCAAGACTAGTTTTGGGTTCTGTGGCCGTCTGTCCTTGACTGACTCTGTATGTCATCCATAACTTGAAATTAAAAAGTCCTGTGAAACTATAATTTTACTTTCAGAACATATTCATTATGATTCCTTTAATTTGGGAAGTAAATTTAACTATTTCTTTACAATGTTCCCTATAGGAAAGTACTTGCGTAAATTCACAAACATATGTTTGTTTTTATATGTATTCCAATATTTACTCAGAGTATTGCAGAGATAAACAATAGTTTTTCTTTTCCTCACAATTTATAATTTTTCTCCTTCCAAGCAAAGGTAATTTCCTGTGTCAGTAAACAGTCTTTGTAGTACATATATGACATTTATTTCAGCAAATGGGATCACGCAAAAATAGTCACATGAATGGGCAGAGATACCTGAAAGCAGAATAAAAAGTAAATTGCTGGAAAAGGCTGAAAAGAACTATCACAACCTGCAATTTCTAGGTTGTTTTCCAGCTGCAGTATTAGCAAGGTGCTGTCAGCATTCATAGTGCAGATTTTTGCTTGTGCTGGACTATTCATTTATAACATATTACACATAGTTTTGAAGTTTTGGTTGCCATAGTTTGTTGTGCTGTACATCAAGAGTAATGAAAAGACAAAATGTAAACAAAACATGGGATATTCTATGACGCGGTCTTAAAATTTTATACCATTAGCAATTTAACTCTTTTTCTCTTCCTGTAAAATATAACATAATAAATTATGAAACCATTTGTTCCTTCTTATACTTTCTATGATTTGTCTTCAGTACCTTAAGTCTGTGACTTTCTTAGGCTTTCCACATCGACAGCATGAGTGATGCTTTCTTCCCAAAGGTGCCGAACTACCAGAGGGCACTTTGACAGGAAAGCAATTGCTGAATTATTCCAGTTTTGCCCTTTATGAAAAGAGCTGGGGAGTGGAATGAACCCTGTTAGAAAAGTAGTACCAGAAGTAGTACTATCAAAGAGCTTCACTTTGTAATCACTGGGGGAAAGAGGATATTCATACATCTTGTCATTCTTTCATCTGCATTAAAAATTAATGTTTTTCTTAAGTACATTCACAATTACATTTTTATATT
Organism: Arenaria interpres; assembly: GCA_013399435.1. Taxonomy (NCBI): domain Eukaryota; kingdom Metazoa; phylum Chordata; class Aves; order Charadriiformes; family Scolopacidae; genus Arenaria; species Arenaria interpres. Next base: position 4,458 of record VXAK01017586.1, read on the forward strand.
TACCTTCCCTCACATATGGACAGTTTCCAGTTTACCAAAGTGTTTGCTTCAGCTTGACAATTAATCTCATTGTTTTCTAAAACTTATAGGACCAGTACTTACATTCATGGGAAAAGTAACATTTTGACTGTGGAGTTTCCTCCCTCTCTTTCTGTCATTAAAAAAACTAGTAAGAGGTTTTAGAAAGTGAAGAAAATATTTCTGATGGCTGACTTGTAAGCCATATTTTCTGATTGAGTATGTGTGGTGAGCGTAGAGGTCCAAATTTTTAAAGGAATAAACATCATTAATGTGTTCTAATCAAAAACATCAGTCTCACCCATAATTTTCACTTGACTGTTACATATGATGGTGTTAATCAATAATTCCTGACAGGAGAGTAAATTTAGGCCTAGGTAGAAGTCTACTCTTTACTTTACCCCAGGGTTCCTTGCTAAGATACATCAGTTTGGATTAAGATAAGAAAAGTGGGGAGGACATAAGGCCTGTCATCCCCAGGTAACACATCAAAAAGTTCATCCTTTCTTAGAATTAAAGTTAGTGTGGATTCTTCTATATAAAACAAGCTGTTATGAAGACTTTCAGCAAGGATAAACCATCATACTCAACTCACATGTCCACACAGTGCCCGTTCCGTGTTTCCATCATGTGTTAGCTGTTCTTTTCTTTTTTCATATTGTGAATAGTTAGACTCAGATTCAGCTGATTTAATGTAAACTGAGGGAGCTAAATTAGGACCTTAGTCACCCTCAGCTTTCTTTGTAGTCAAAGACAAACACCTTTAATGTGCAATTCAGTTCTAAGATGAGCTAATTGTCCTTTGGAGGCATTTTCTGTCCCGCCATCCCATACAGGGAACTGGAGAAATGTGTTCCTAATTAAGACAGTTTGTGAAGATGGCTAAGATTAGGTGGGATGTACTGGTAAATGTGTCTTATCACTTCCTCTATTCCTGTACCTCCACCTTCTTTGTTTATTTAAATTTCATCTTGTGGTTTTCCAGGAATTGTTCTGGACAGTAGTAATACTACACAGAACAGACTTTTAATTGCTTCAGTGACAGAAATTTTCAGGTTCATGCCCCAGAAATATTTGAACTAGATGAAAATCTTACTCAAAATCACAAAATTCTATGGCTTATAGTTAAAATGCCTCATTTGAAGCATCTGAAACAGGTAATTAAAATATATTAAAATAAATGTGTTGCAGTGATCTGCACTTGCCAAATAAAGTTTTAGTAGAATTTAAGAAGAGAAGTACAATAATGACCACAGTTCTGTTAGATCTTATAATTGTAAGTAATGTAAGTAGATACTATATCTGGAGGCTCTCCCTGTGCCTGTTCTGAAAATAAATCCTATAAATCTTGGAAGATCTAAACGTAACATTTTAATTAGAATGTATATGGGGAGGTTCTTAGTCATCCATGCCTTTATTTTAAGCTGTAATTTTTATGCAAACTTGTTATTCTAAAAATGTTATGAGCCACTGGGTTTCCTTAAAGAATTGTTAAAGATCAATAAGTCTCCTGTGGAGCATGTATTTTATGACTTTTAAATACAATTTCTTTTTGTATAGCACTGTTTTGGTTTCAGGACTTACATACATGAAATATATAAAAATTGAAAACAACTATTAGTGCTGTTTTCCCCTTTTATGGGAAAAAAAAACATAAAATGAAATAAAATGTATAATTAAGCAATAACATAAAAATGCCATCTACCACTAGGAGCATATGGATCATAACTTGTTTCATCATAACTTTGTGCACTTACACTTAGCCATTGGCTTCATAACTTTTGGAGCTTTATTTAAGTTTAATCATTGCTAATCTACCATAAATTAAAAAGGTCCAATCTTGAATTTTTTATTACCCTCAGCTGTCCTTATGAGCTTAATTTTCTGGAGCTTGTTTTCCATAAAATGGAGCTATATTTTTTCAGGAAGATATTTTTTCTCATTGTGCTTTTTTGAACTAAGTTTATTCAACAAGGGTCATCCTTTCTTCTACAAAAGCTTTCTGATTTTGTGAGAATTTTGCTGGGTAAATTTACAGAGGCACAATTATGAAGGAACAAGATAGTATTTTCAGCTACCAGCACATCATCCTTATGACTGGCAACTGCCGCAGCGTATTTCTGCGGTATTTAGGACATCAAAGGGGAGGAAAAAACACAGAAATTATAGAAGAAAATAAGACATGTCACAATTAGGATTCATCTTTCCTAATTCCCTCTCTAAACATCAATATAGAGATCAACCTGGAGACTCTTGTAGAGAAGTAGGCAGCTACAGAGGGTGAATCACCATTTCCTAAAGTAAGGAAAAGATGAAGTCAGATAGATAATTTATGAAGATGCCTGTTTTCTCTGTTGATAAAGGAAAACTCTGATTAGCATGGCTAATGGTAATTAGCATTAGCTTTGGATGACTTCTTCAAGGTCGTAGTGAGTGGTCAGCATGGATTCACCAAGGGGAAATCATGCTTGACCAATCAGATAGTTTTCTATGTTGAAATGACTGAATGGATAGATGAGGGGAGAACAGTGGGCATTGTCTACCATGACTTCAGCAAGGCTTTGGACATTGTCTCCCATAACACCCTCGTAGGTAAGCTTAGGAAGTGTGGGTTAGACGAGTGAACAGTGAGGTGGATTGAGAACTGGCTGAGTGGTAGAGCTCAGTGTTGTGATCAGTGGTGCAGAGTCCAGTTGGAGGCCTGGATCTAGTGGTCTTCCGCAGGGGTCAGTAGTGGGTCCAGTCTTTTTCAATATATTCATCAACAACTGGCATGAGGGGACAGAGAGTACCGTCAGCAAGTTTGCTGATGACAGAAAACTAGGAGGAATGGCTGACACAACACAAGGCCGTGCTGCCATTCAGTAAGACCTGAACAGGTTGGAGAGTTGGGCGGAGGGGAACCTGATGAAGTTCAGCAAGGACAAGTGTAGGGTTCTCCACCTAGGGAGGAATAACCCCATACAGTAGTACAGGTTAGGGGCTGACCTGCTAGAAAGCAACTTCTTTACTTTGAGGCTGACAGAGCACTGGAACAGGCTGCTCAGAGGGGTTGTGGGGTCTCCTTCTCTGGAGATATTCAAAACCCTCCTGGATGCATTCTTGTCCTGCCTACTCTAGGTGAACCTGCTTTGGCAGGGGGGGTTGGACTAGGGGATCTCTGAAGATCCCTTCCAACCCCTACAGTTCTGTGATTCTGTGATTATATAACACTGTGTATCTAAATTTTTTATCACCTTTTAACTTAGGTGACTGACAAAAAAGACCCAAATACTTTTGAGGAATTTATGCTTTTGATGAAGAAGGGGCTTTTTTGCAAGCAGGTAAAAACACTTGAATTTGTTTTGCGATCAAAATTATTCCAAAAAATTATTTCATTATCAAGACAGAACTGAGGTTAATTTGCAGATCCAAGTATTTAATTATAAAATATCTCTGTTTGAACTTTGTAGTTTGTCACCAAAGTTACATGACATTTTCCATTTGACTAACCTATCCAAAATATCACTATTTTCATGCAGCCATAGAAGCCTCGCAAAGCACATGTGTTTTCACATGGAACAAATTTCTGCAAGCATTTCTATGGACATTCAACAGATAAAATATAAAGTAATGTAAGTATACAGAAAAGCAAATATAACTATGACATGAAGGAACCAAGCTGAAGTCCTTATTCCAGCTTTGCACTTACTTTGCACATTGTTTCATTGGTTTCCTTTTTTTTTTTTTGTTTTTTCTTAAGTGACTTTCGCTGGTAAGGTCAATATGTGAAAGAAACTCTGAACCAATACACAGAGCAGTTATGAAATGAACTCTATTTTCATAGAATCATAGAATGGTTTGGGTTGGAAGGGACATTAAAGATCATCTATTTCCAACCCTCTGCCATGAGCAGGGACATCTTTCACTAGACCAGGTAGCTCAAAGCCCCATCCAGCCTGTCCTTGAACACTTCCAGGCATTCACAACTTCTCTGGGCAACCTATTCTAGTGTTTCACTACCCTCATAGTGAAACTTTTCATCCTGATATCTAATCTAACTCTACCCTCTTCCAGCTTGAAACCATTACCCCTTGTCCTGTCACTACATGCCCTTGCAAAAGTCCCTCTCCAGCTTTCTTGTAGTATCTTCAGATTCTGGAAGGCTGCTAGAAGGTCCCCCTGGAGTCTTCTCTTCTCCCGGCTGAACAACCCCAACTCTCTCAGCCTGTCTTTATAGGAGAGGTGCTCCAGGCCTCTGATTATCTTTGTGGCCCTCCTCTGGATCCGCTCCAACGGGTTGGTGTCTTTATCTTGGCGGCTCCAGAACTGGACAGAGGCTCCAGATGGGGATCTCACGAGAGCAGAAGAGACGGGCAGAATCACCTCCCTTGACCGGCTGGCCACACTTCTTTTCATGCAGCCCAGGATGCGGTTGGCTTTTTGGGCTGTGAAAGCACATTGCTGGCTCATGATAAACTTCTCATCCACCAACACCTCCAAGTCCTTCTCCTCAAGGCTGCCCTCAAGCCATTCTCCTCCCAGCCTTATTTGTGCACGGGATTGCCCTGACCCATGTGCAGGACTTTGCATTTGACCTTGATGGATTTCCTGAGGTTTGCACAGGCCCACCTCTCCAGCCTGTCAAGGTCCCTCTGGGTAGCATCCCTTCCCTCCAGCGTGTTGATGACTCCACACAGCTTGGTGTCAGTGGAAAACTTGCTGAGGGTGCACTCAATCCCAACATCCATGTTGCCAACAAAGATGTTAAATGCTACTGGTCCCAGTACAGATCCCTGAGGAATGCCACTCATCACTGGTTTGCACTTGGACATCGAGCCATTGACTGCAACTCTTTGAGTGCAACCATCCAGCCAGTTCCTTATTCATCAAATGGCCCTTCAGTCAAATCCATGTTTGTCAAATTTAGAGACAAGGATACCTTGTGGGACAGTGTCAAATGCTTTGCATAAGTCTAGGTAGATGATGTCAGTTGTTCTTCTCTTATCCACCAACACTGTTAACACTCTTGTAGAAGGCCATACAAGGTCACAGGTACCTTATGTCTTGTTTTAGTGTGTTTTAACTTAATTTTAATCATTTAAGTGTGGGTTCTTGTTACATATAACTCATGTAGAACACTTAAAAATTCTTCTGCTTCTTGACACATAATGAATGGCTGAGATTTCATCCATACATTGAGATAATCTGTTAAAAACTCCTCCACAGTTTGTAGTTATGAGAGGCATAAAAATCATATCTTCATATAGTTCCAGTCCACGTGTGATTCAAATAGATTTATTTATGTGTTCAAGGACAGTATATTATAGACTTTTTTGTTGAACTTGAGGAGACCAAAAGACCAAGCAATCAATAAAGACTGATTAATAGGAGTGACAGCAATCTAAATGAAGATAATCCTCTGAAATCCTTTTAGCCTTTTAAGATATATGGAAACAGCTCTGCAAGCAAAATTGTGATTGTCACCTTTTTGTTCTCTCTCCTTTTGTAGAGTGGCACTGCATTGGTTCATATTTTTAGGACCTGACTTTTTCAAATTCCTGATTTCAGTTTTGAATTCATCAATAACTGTGGCAATTTTAAGAAATTTATATATATTATGTATTATATATATACAAATACAGTTCTGCTAACCTCTACCTTTAAACTGTGCAATTTTTTTTTAACCTGTGTTTTGAAGACTGAGCAGCAGTGTGTTTTTGAGAACAGAGAAAGAGGAAAGAAGGATGCATAAAATCAGGCAAGGAGCTTATAATAAATGTCAACTGTAGTTTTGTTGGATTTATTTTGATGTTTTTTAAATTTTCTTCACCCCAAATGAAGGATATACAGTAAGAAAACAAAGCGAGAATATCTTACATTTCATCAATTTTCTGAAGCCTTGAAATGTAAAGAACTTATTACAAAATGTAAAGTAGTAAGGTCTTGCATTTAGTTTTCTACCTTGGTGACACTACTCACCTGTCAGCTGCTGAAGTCTGAGCTGATACTTCTTTCTTGCCAGATATACACGTTTGTTTATAGTCACAGCAAGAAAGAGAAAGGACACAACGAGTATATTTTGCCTGGCTTTATGCTATCATCATACAGCTTAATTGGAGTTTTATACCTAAAGTTTGATTTTCCTGTAACTTAAAAAAATGGTTTTTGAACAATGCAGAGCATGTTGTCTCTTAATTATACACCCAGGGAGTGAAAAAATACAAAAGGCAACTGAGGCTTTGAAGAAAGAGCATTTTTATTTTTGACCTCTAGCATGAAAAGAAGCCTTTTAAAAAAGAGGTTGCATTATTTACCAGAGTTACAGGCCATCACTAACTTATACATCAACAAATTATTCAACATTTGATCATCCATTTCTTTTGTTTTGGCAGAACTCTTCATCTGCTTCTGTTGTATTAATGGCAGTGGTTTTGAAATAGCGTATTTGCAATGGCTGTTGAAACCAAACGAATTCTTCTTGTTTTCTTCTTGTCATTTGGTTCAGCTCCAGTATTTTCAATCTACAGCAAGGCATTTTCTCAGGCCTAATGATAACTCACTGTAAATATATCCACCTCTGTCTTCCTGGGAGCTGGAAATACTTTTTGGCTGTAAGAATTTATTATCACTAGGGCAAACAGGATACCTAGCTTGTCACAGTGAGAGCTACTTTGCCTGTTCTGTTCTAATTAGTATTTCAATTTTGTAACACAATAAAAAAAGACTTTTGTCTGCCTGAGGAGAGGATCATTTAGATGTATTCATTAATGGGATACATTAAGGACAGACCAATATTTCGCTTCTGGGTCTTGGACATGAACTTCTGCAGTGAATTCTCAGAAAAGTCTGTTAGGCACAACCCAGTTTTTAGAGCACTGGGGTCTTCTGGAGTGGTGGATGAGGCTCATGGTGAAGCACTTTGGGCTTTCCTAGGACATTTTTAAAGTGAACAACCAGTGAGTCGGCCTCATCAAGGTACAAACAAGGGATGTGTCTGTGTACAACAGTCAGGAGAGTTTAATCCATTCTGAAAGTAGGCACATATGAAGCTATTCAGACTGCTGAGAAATAGGTTTGCCTGTGGCATTTTTTTATTCAGATGTGAATTTCTTGAAGGATCTTAAGAAACTTGAAAGACGCTGTCTTCTGCCACAGAGGTACTCCAAGTTTTGCACATGAAATAGAAGAAATATGGGACATTTTAGTGGATGTCAGTTATCAGGCACATTTGAGTTCTCCTTCAGAGATATAGACAGCAAAATATTTTATATTGGCTACAAGTGTACTCCTAGAGCTAGATGGCTAAAATATTTTTTAGTAGATATTTTATCTACTGAAAAATGCAGCTTTGCAGACACTGACTTTATTGGAAAATTGAGGTAAATTCTGGGAAAGTGTTGTCAAAAAAAAAAAAGATTTGGTTTTACAGTTTCAAATGGGAATTGTCTTTTTCAGGGTGACATTTTTGCAGAATCACAAAATGGTCAAGGTTGAAAAGGATATCTGGAGGTCATGTGGTCCAATTTCCCTGTTTAAACAGAGTCATCTAGAGCAGGTTGCCCAGGGCCACGTCCAGACAGCTTTTGAATATCTCCATGGATGGAGATCCCACAACCTCCTTGGACAGCCTGTGCCAGTTAGTTACCTTCACACTGAAAAGGTGTTTCCTATTGTTCAAGCAGAACCTCCTGTGTTTCAGTGTGTGCCCATTGCTTCTGCTTCCGTCACTTGGCATCACTGAAAAGGGCCTGGCTCTGCCTGTTTTATGCCCTCCCTTCAGGTATTAATATACTTTAATAAGATCCCCCTGAGCCTCTTTTTCTCCAGGTTGAACAGCCCCAGCTCTCTCAGCATCTCCTCACAGGAGATATGCATCAATCCCTTCATCAATTGTGTGGCCCTTCACTGCACTCTCTCGAGTAGCTCCATACCTTTCCTGTACTGGGGAGACCAGAACCAGACACAATACTCCAGGTGTGGCTTCATCAGCACTGAGTAAAGGGGCAGGATCCCCTCACTTGTCCTGCAGGCAACTCTCGTCCTCATGCAGCTCAGTGTACTTTTAGCCGCCTTTGTAGTAAGAGGTCATTGCTGGTACATGTTCAACCAGGTCGCCACCAGGTCACTCAGGTCCTTTTCTGCAAAGCTGTTTTTCAGCTTGGTCGGCCCACAGCATATACTGGTGCTTGGGGTTGTTGCTCCAGAGGATGGGGACTTTGCACTACCTGTTGTTTGACTGCACTTTTTTATTCTGAAAATTGTAACCTTAAAGCAAGGATTTAAAGCTCATAAAGAAAGATGTTCAAGACCAGGCTGGATGGGGCTTTGAGCAACTTGGTCTAGCAGGAGGTGTCCCTTCCTATAGCAGGGGAGTTGGAACCTGATGATCTTTAAGGTCGCTTCCAACTCTAACCATTCTATGATTTTTGAAAAGGAAATTAAAGGATGCAATTGGCTTTATTTGATCTCACATAGTTTTTGTCAGTTTACTAATTCTGCTAGAAAAATGAAAAAAATCTTTTGGGACTCATCTAAGGTATTTCTTTTTTTGCACCCTTCTTTCCTCTCTGAGATTTAGAGATTCCTATAGCAAGTTAAATATCAGAAAACGATACAAAAATTTTAGAATATGATACAGCAATTTTATTGAACTACTAGTAGACACCAATGAGAAAAAGTATTTGCTCTAGGTTTAAGCAGCCCAACTTGGCAGTAGGATACAATTTTCCATAAATTTGGAGAGAACAGGTAATCCCATATTATTGTGCTTAACCAGAGAGCTGCCAGCCATTGTACTACTGTACCACCTGCAGCCTACATGTTACCAGCATATTTCATTTAGAAATATCCTCCATATGTTTTATACTTACAACTTCACTTAGGAATGCGTGTCATACTGCTAGTATGAAGCTTACATAGGTGCTTCTCAAGTGGGAATCTGAGAGCAGATATAAAGCAAAATTATATTCAATAGGGAGATGCCTTCTTCTATATCTATGCAAAGGTATTTTCCAAATCTGCTTCAGCAAAATTCCAACTAAAAGAATAAGGATGGAGTGGATGGGGGGGAATGTCTCAAATGAGGAAAGATAAAGAAGTCTAAGAGTAAATACGTCACATAACAAAAAGAACTTTTAAAAACTGAAAGACTGTCAGGGCTTTTGCTAAATTAGAATTTTATCATCAAATAAAACATGGAGTAGTTTTTCTCCTAGTTATATCATTAAACTTCTCTGTAAAATTAGTTCTGATTTACAATAAAGGTTTTGAATAACTATCTTGTCCATAAAATTTGTTAATTCTAGTAGTTGAGCAAGTTTCTGCATATGTATAGTAATAAAACTGTTGTGATAAACTAGGACAAAAATGTTTAGAATTCTGAAGATTATTTAGCTCTTAACAAAATATGACATTTTCTTTTTGAATATTTGGTGCGTGAGAGGAGGAAATTACTTGAATCTCTCCCTGTAGTGTTTTTTGTAATTCTTTCGATGTTATTATTGCATCACTTTTTTCTTTAAAAGCAAGGGAAATTATTTGTTTAAAGAACAAATCAAATATTAAATGACAATTGAGTTTGTGCTCTGAGTTCACAATTATCAAATAAAACAAAGGACTGAAAATTAGATTGTTTCTCTGGATATAAAGCAGACTACTATTTATTATATACAAGGTGTTAATTTTAAGGACAAAGCTACTGCACTTTTGATCTCTGGAACGCATTTATTGTTATTAAATTTTATAATGTTATCTGCATGAAGAGGAACTTCTTTCTTGTTTGATGAAATTGACTTTGCTTAATAAAGTAGCTATATGTGAGGACAGGAGTGGAGCTGGAACTCTAAAGTAGTGTTTGTGCTTTCATTGAACAATGAATTAACCAGTATTGCACATGTATCAGTTTTGTAGTCTTGGTGATAGTTTCATGGTGATAGTTTAATGAGGTTCCTGTCTAATATAAATAAATATTGTTTGACCTTTCTTACTAATGATGCAGGAATATACAACGGATGGCACTATAAAACAGCCACAGTTTTAAAGCTACACAGGGATCTCCATTCATGTTTAAAATGATGGAGTCTTTTCCTTTGAAAATTATAAAAAAGGAGAGACTTAAAATAAGTCATTCAAGCTCCATTAGCATAAAATGAATGCAAATCAACTGATCATAATGGAGGACTGTGTGAATAATTAATCGAGTGTTTCTAGTTCAAAATTATGACCTTCAAAAAAATTATGTCAGCTAAAACTCATGTTTGTCAGGGGGAAGGAGACGTCTCTCCACATTGGAAATCTGGAATTAATGTTTTATTAAAAATGTTACTTCTAAACTGGAAGGAAAAAAAATTGTGCTAAGTCTTTGTAAAAGGAAGGGAAATGAAGTACAGTTTTACCAATGTATTAATAGAAAGCAAAGCCACAAGTTATTTTGCATAATAGCTCAAGAATTAGCTTTCTCACTGGAAATCCTGTTGCAATTTTCTTTATGCATTATCATTTCCTTGATCACTGATTCAATCTTAAATAACATGAAACGGCTCTAACGGGAACCAAAAGGCGTTATACAGGGGGACAAAAGACCATTGTTTCAGTTTCTCTTTCAGTTAATGTTTTATTTCTGACATCAAGAGGACAAGACAAACATTATAAACAAAGAAAGCAAAACCTTGCATGGCCTGCTGCTATAAGTTTAATTTTCTTGGATATTTATCCTGGATATTTTAGTCTTTATGGCTTCAGAGATCATTATACTTGAAGGGGGAATTTAAAGCCAGCACAATCAAGAAAGAAATTGAATTCAGATACTCCATACTCTGGGTGAATAACCTTCATGCGGTGGACAAAATTGGAATATTACTCTCTTTGCAGGAACCATTTTCACAATATTGACATAAAGCCTAACTTTTCATAAAGAATATTCAGAAAATTTTGACTGAATTTGGAAATACATTTAGAACCGGAAAAATGTTACTATTTATACGATGTATTATTTCCCAAATAAATGTGTTTGGCTTTAGTTTAATCTTTTCCAGTCTATAGGGTCTATATTACAAATTTTTAACATTTTTAGCATACATTTAGTTAGTATTATTTTCTATCAGCCCAGACATTAATTTTTCCATCTTTTGTACTAAACTCATTAGTAGATATGTAAGTGATATTTTTGGTTGGGTTTTTTTTAGGTTTTTTTTTTTTATATAAAGAGATTACATGCTGGATCAATCTTTTAAGATTCTCTTCCTTCTTTCATTCCAGTCTCAAAGGTATAGACAGACTTCTCTGTTTTTGTACTTCTCATATTTAATTAGACTAATTTAATGACTTGAACATCTTTACTTCCTTTCTCCTATCACAGGACACATGCAGATTTCCCTTCTGTATCTTTTACTCTTTCTCATCCCAGGAGTCCGACATTTATTTATCTTTTTATTCTGCATCACACAGTTGTCTTCGGGGCTCTGATCAGTATTTAGGATTTTACTTATTTTATGATTCCTGCAACTGAGATGTTGTCATTAATATAGCCTTGGAAATATCATAACACCTTTTGAAAACAAACGTCATAATATTTTTGCTGTTGTACTTTGAATAATTTCCACATTTAATCATAGATGTTGTATTGTCAGCGTAACTTTAGAAGTGCCACACAGAATTATAGAGAGCAAGTAAATAAAATAAATGTTTCCTTATGGTAACTCTGGCAATACAGGCTTTTTCTAAAGCATTACATTGTGGAAAAATAAATATTCACACAAAATAATAGTGACAGAATTCCTCCACATGTTCCTTTCCTATTATTTTTTACAGACTTGAGTGCATATCACAGGAGTATTTTTACCCTATTTACAGATGGAAACCATATAAAGACGTGGGGACTTTCTAGGTATTTAATCTCAGACTTTAAATTATGCTTTGCGAAGAGTATTTGATCTAACAAGGAGATACTAATAACTCTGCCTTTACCTTCATATAATGGGTGATTCTACTGGAAGCAAACGACTTCTAAATTGACGTGTGCAACCAGACTACACTTCTGCTTTCTATTAGGTAATGGCTTCTATAAGAAAAAGACTGATATGTTTAACCCTTAGGTATTCTCTGGAAACCACACCAAAATGTTGGAATAGAAGTGTTTCAGCACAAAGCCTTGTGTTTGATTCAGTTTTTTAGTAATTCCTATAGTCCACAGTCTCTGAGGTTAATAACAACTGAAGCAAGTTATGGATTATTTTTTTTCATTCAGAAATAGACTTGGAAAGTGATCAGATCAGAAAAATGTTTCTTTATCATTAAATAAAGGAATTTTTTTGTGGAAAAGCATATTTGGCTGAAGAAATCTGTCAGATTATAGCCATTTCTCTGTTGCTCTAGGCTCTCAAAGTCATCAATGGAAATGGGCCTCTCTAGACATGATTCAAAGCCAGAGCCAACTTAGCCATTCTGAATTGCCTTACAGAGAAATCACTCTCACACACTGACTACAAATGGAGTTTAGGGAAATTAAAGTCTCCAAGGTAAGTAAGCCTTCCTGAATATTCCCTAAGGCACTCTTGAAAATGTTACCTCATGACTTTAATGCAATTTATCTTTCCTTCTCATAGACACCCCAGTAATCTTCTGAAATTGTGTTGTGACAGGTGATTCTTTCGTGAGCATTTTCTGTGTCTAGTCTGGCCATAAGACCTGTACACCAAAATTTATTTACTGCTTCTTTGGTCTGTTTTACTCTTTTCCCTTTTTCCAGAGAGATCATTACAAAGTCTGGAGACTTCTGATGCCTTCAAATATCTTTCTAGCATCCTGATTTTATAAAAATTAGCAATTTTCTCTTTTAGAATCTCTGTAACAGCCCATTCAAAGACAATGGTATTTGCAACTGGTGTTGTATGAAATTACAATTATGAATGGACTTTAATGACGAATATAATGTTGTGGTGATTTAACCCCAGCCAGCAACTAAGCAGCACATATCTGCTCACTCACTCCTCCCCCGATGAGACGGGGGAGAGAATTAGAAGAATGAAAGGGAGAAAACTTGTGGGTTGAGATAAAGACAGCATAAGAAGTACACAAAAGCTCTGCACACAGGCAAAGAAAAACAGGGAATTAATTCACTGCTTCCCACCTGCAGGCAGGTGTTCAGCCATCTCCAGGACAGCAGGGCTCCATCACACAAAATGGTTACTTGCGAAAACAAACACTATCACTCCAAATGTCCCCCCTTTTTAATTCTTTCCCGAGCTTTATATGCTGAGCACAATGTCATATGATCTGGAATATCCCTTTGGTCAATAGTGGTCAGCTGTCCCGGCTGTGTCCCCTCCCAACTTTTTGGGCCCTCCCAGTTTCCTTGCTGGTGGGGTAGTGAGAGAAGCAGAAAACGCCTTGACTCTGTGCAAGCACTGCTCAACAACATCCCTCTGTTACCAACACTGTTTCCAGCACAAATCTGAACCATAGCCTCATATTAGCTACTATGAAGGAAATTAATTCCATCCCAAACAAAACCAGCACAAATGTTTTTCTAAATGTTTTTCTTTCAGACTCCATTCAGCTGGCTGTTCTGTGTCTGGCACTGGCAACTGCAATTACAGAATCACTAAAAAGGCGCTTTAGTACAGGAGCGACAATGACAAGGGTCATTTCACACCATATTCACAGGGAAGGCTTCTAGTCTGAGACCTCCGCCTATATTAAGGCAGCGCTGGCAATTTTTTTCTTCTATGGTGAGAAGTTTATTACTCTATTGTAATGTCTGAAACAGTTTTTTCTTCAGTAGTAGTGCTATGCCTGTCTATTATATTTGTTTTACAAAATATAGTGAGTCTTAGGGGTGAGGTAATGCACTTTTTCAGGTGTTTTCTGTTTGCTTATCAAAACTAGCCAAGATCAATGGATAGCTGCTAATTTTTAATTACTGTAAGCAAAACCAGCTTGCTTTGTTTGGGACAAATTTCAGTTGCCTGGAAATGTTCCATTTCCGCTCATTCTCAAGACAGTTTCCTGTACTGAGTCAACAGTTTCCCAATGAACCTTCCTTAGTTTTTTGTCACACTCTGCCTTTGAGGACATGGCAAAATGCTTGGAAAATCATCTGAAGAACACAGTTAGTAGTGGTGTTAGAAAAAAAATAAAATCCTATCTGCAGCCTTTTGCATCATCAATCCTTTCTGTTTTAATCTGTAGATTAAAATAAAAATTTTATTATGATTGGTTTATGTTGTGTTTTTTTTTTTTTGCAAGGGTTGCTTTCCATGGGTATTGTCGTTATATAGGAAAAGATTTGCTTGAATAAGAAGGATGTCTTCCACAGGCACTGTACAGACAGTTATTTTGGGTAAAATATAGTCAGTAGCTGTTAGCTTCAGAGAGGACTCAGTGGTAAAAGAGTAATCTAAAATGGTGGCATTGAAAACCTCAGTTAATAGTGATAGATGCCTAAATCTTTCTTATGCAGTGCCAACAAACTGAGAATTCACTGTTAACAGGCAAAATGAAAAATCTAAGTGATTCATTCTTTTGGCTGCATCCTTTTTTGCAGTCTCTCATAATTCATCTGTAGGTTTTTTGAAATGGTTATTTAAGTGGAGGCTGTTTCATATATTTCTGTCAGTGATCATATTAGGTGACCGTTCTTGTCAGTGTTTGTGCTATATTTTAGAGTCAATTGTCCGCATGTACTAGGTAAACACACTAATGTTCATGTATCTCATGATATATAGCTGTATTTCATCCAAATGAAAAGTTACTAATGTTCACTTAAATACCACTACTTATGTGTAGATAAATATGTAAATTTAGGGAACAAATATTTTGTCAGGTAAAGTAAGGTTGAAAACAGCACGCACATATGGCTTAGGCACAATATAGAAAATACAGTAAAACTACAAAATAGTTGGATTGCTAGAAAAGGCATATGACAGTGGGGGCCTGATCACCCATTTCAACTTTTTCTATTCTGACTTGGAATATTTGTCAAAGTCATTCACATTTCTTGGAGCCCAAAATGAGATTAATGTTAACATTCTTGATATGTCTGAATTTACATATTTAATAAACCTATATTAATACCTGAGATTTATCAAGGAACCCTCCTCAGGCATCTCAAATTAGATCTCATGCCATATTACTTGTACTAATGAAAAAACAACATGCATGACAGCTTGACTTCAGATGGTACCCCCAGTTTCAAAATAGCTTGTTTTTGATAGGTCCAATTAACAAATCTATAATAAACCCATCATAAAGCACAAATATTTGAAAAAAATAGTTCATAATAATTCCATATTACAGAACAAACAGGATCTAGAAATACATGAAGACCACCAGTGTTAGTGACACAATACAAAAAAGGAACTAATTTCCTTTCTTATTCTTTTAGTCTTTCTACAATAACTATAATGAAATTAATTTAGATTGTAGATAAATTACAGCTTTATGTATGGTAGATCAGGTCATTAGCTGGAGAAAAGGTTTATCTTTTCATTGTTCTTGTGGCAACATATCTGACCCAGAGCAGATGAACTTCTAAAACATTCAAATTTTTCCTCCTTATTAAAAAAAAATACTTAAGAATGTAAAGTAGATCTCTTGTGATAACAATTTCAAAGATATTGAATGTGAGAAACATTTCCAGAGATACAAGGAATCAGGCTGCCTCATCAGAAGTTCCAGGGCTGAAGAGTAGCATTGATCTCCTTTAATGGTGGGATCTGACAGAAGCACAAATGTAGGTGATCAGCTGGCATCTTCTGAGGTTGAAATAAGAAAAGACTAACTCAGAGGTATGATCTTGCCTTTCATTTGTCTTTGTTTTTTAAATGATGAGGTTAATCTCTGATTGAAAATTTACATTCTTTTAGGGTAAGAGTCTTTAATACACTTTGAAAATGATAGGAGATACTGTCAGCCTCAGAAAGGTTTTCCTGAATTTGCTGACAAAACAGTCAGCAAAGTTAATTGAATGGCCCTGGGGAATGTTTTAGATGTTATCTAGTGTTTAGTGTAATTGATAAAATAATTGCATTCAAAACCTACCTTTTCCTGCATTCCCATTTTTATAAATTTCTGAATCAATGCAAAATTAGAAATACTGAGTCAGTTACCTGAGCATGTCCTTCCTTTCTTCCTCTGACATCAATGGAAAATTGTGTCGGGAAAAATACAATGGACTGAACTCTGTTAAACAGTCAATAAAATGAGCACTGTCTTGCATTTCCCAGTAGTGTAAGTGACTAAAGGTTGCACCTGACACACAGAACCTAAATAGATTGTGGACATTAACAGTAGCAGAATGTGTTGCATGTATTGAAAAAGCAACCTCATTTTGTTCCAAGAGGTTTATTTATAGTGAATACTATACTTTGAATAGATATTTTTAATAGGCAGTAACAAACAAGTTGCATGTGTATTATACTATAATATAGATATTTTATAAAAGTCAAAAGATATTGCCTTTTTTTACAGCATATAATATGTTAAACCTGTTTGAAATATGAGGAAATTAGCTATTCTTTAGGTTACTTAAAAGTTGTGTATATTATTTCCATTGTGTGTCATGCATAGGTGATGAACTCTAAACTTATTTAGTAAAATTATTATGCTTTTAATTATAAGTTTTATTAAGTAGAGCTTGATTAAAAATACATTTAAGTTGTACTAAATGTTGATTTTAACAGTGCATAATAAAATTATTTCATGTCAGATTTTACATACGAAATACCTGTCTAATTTCTGTGTGTGGCAGAGAATGACCCTTTGGTTTATTTGAAAACAATATATTTTAGGGACATTACATGACTTTATGAATCTCAACTTATTTTTGCATACCCCTGTTGCATTTCTGCTTTCTGCTGAATCCTGCCAGTTCAAAAAGAAGTTCAAATAAGAAGATAAAAATAGATTGCTTACCCAGATCTTATTCCCAGATTGGTATGTATGGTGGCATTAAGGAATAATTCTTCCCATCAACTCATATAGTCTCAAAGTGTATTTTTTACAACTCATAAAATGACCTTAACCTGAAATCCAAGTTCACCTATGGAAAATTAAGCTTTATCTCCCACATATTAAGGGTTTGACCTAAAGGATTTGATTGTTTTTATATTTTTTAGGTTCTTTATTTTTTTTAAACTGTGATGTATTTGAGTCCTGTAAAGGTGATAAAAAAGTAAATGATGTTGTATAACCTCTCACACTATTCGTTGGTCTGCTTACTGAAATTTCATTTACTGAAAGGTAAAGGACAAACTGCCATCAAAAGGAGAATAGACTATAGGTTTGAAGAAGGGCTTGTGTGCCTAAAAGCTCATTGATATCAGTCGGTGTAATAAAATACAATTGCTCTCTGCAAACACTGCCACACTCACTAGTGCTAAATCCACAAACAGGAAAATCAAGCTAGAATTTGAAAAGCCAAAAATTTCTTAAGAAGTTTGGTCTGCTTTCTTTCATTTAATTCCAGAGACCATGACTATTTTAAAGGCAAAATAGAAAAGTTAGTATGCAGCTTTAACATTTGAATTACCAAACTGATCATTTTGTCAATGCATTCAACAGGTAAAATATGTGTTCTGCATGTCATATTATAAATAAAAGTGAGTTTTTGGCAACAGTATTTTTTAATTCCCCAGAGAAGATGTTTGAAAGAGAATCTGCTTGCAAACTCTCCATCATAGGGACTGTAGAGTTTGGAATCAGAACCTGGCAGTGGACATAGAAATGAGGCCTTGTCTGTTGAATGAGTACGTATCTTCTAAACCAAAAGAGCCACCTTCATCTTCCAGCCAGCTCCAGGTTTTGTGCATGAAAATCTGCATTGCTAGCAAAGGACATAGTGAATCTGCTAACACAGGAAGAGCGCTAGAACCTCAGCTGGGTTGACTCCAAATGTGTGATTCTCTTTTGTGAATATTAGTTGACAGAAATCATTGAAAAACACCCCCTTCACATGTTTGCTTACAATCTCTTTCCCAATAAAATGACAACAAGATTTTGACAGCCTGTTAGACTTTATAGCTCTTGAAATCTAACAGTGTTGAACAACTGACACTGAGTTACTGTGAAGTGGAAATAGAGCAGAAGTCAATGAAGATTATACAGCTTGGTTGTTTGGTAAATGAAGATCTATGAGAACTGAAAATAACATAATTTTTATTGGCAGGCAAGTGTTACTTAAAAATGTGACAGGAAGAGTGTAAAAAAGCGTGCAAAAACATGTTATCAAGAAAAGACTATAGCATGAACAATTCCCCTGATTTAATTAGAATGGCCTTGTAAAATATAGATCATTAATGTTAACTTGTACTTTATGTGTCATTTCCTTTCTTTGCAGCATGTGAGGGATAACAGATAAGTTCCAAACACAACTTGTTATTGCACTCTTTTTAGTAAATGCTGACATAGTTGGTTTTCCCAATATTAAAAATTAGCTACAGTGGCACTATACTAAATGAAGATAACAGTAATATTAGAATAAAAAAATATAATGGACATAATTTTAATCTGAGACTTTCCTGAGAGAGTGAAGAAGCAGATGGCCAGTCATTAACAGTGTTTTATATTTTGTGAAATTATGGAGAAAAACAATGTCATGAACATTTGTTATATAAAAAACAGTTTGATACTGTAAGCATTTCATTATTGTATAAGGGAATACACATATTTAGTGGGCCATAATAAAGAAGTATTCTCAAGTCACCTTTATACCATTATCCATGAACAAACATTAGAAAAATAAACATTTATTTCCTCTCAGAATAAGTTCTCACCTTTGAGCTACATGCACTTCTACTCAGACTGGCATTCACACATACAGAGTGAGACTCAACAAAATTTCTTTGTGTTAACAAAGGTTGATGATGATGTTAATGGGCTTAGAAAAAGGTTACTTGGTTACACTGCTCAATGGAGAATGTGTGTACATCTGCATGTCACTATGTGACAGACATTTCTGAAAGTCTCTCCTTCTAGGCATAATGTAGTATTTTGTCTTGGGTCGTGTCCAGTTTTCCCCGTGAAACAGATTTAAATTTTACTACTTCAGTGAATTGATTTGCTTTTCTGAGTTACTGTGGTGTCTGAGTTTTTAAAGCTGAATCAATAACATTTTTAAAGTAGTGTCAGAATTCATAAAATTGAATATCATGCTATCATCCATAATATTAGTATAATACTTCATTTAAAAGAGAGTGTTATGGTTTGGGCTGGATTGGGCACTGAAACAAATGACAGATGCTCTCCTCCACCTCTATCTCCAACAAGAGGACGGAGAGAGATAAAGAGATTTATGAATTTAGAAAGAACTAAGCTAATGACAATATTAATAAAATAATAAAAAGAAAATAAGGAAACATACAATAGATACAAAACCGTATCAAGATCCCAGGAAGACGATCACATCACTGGCAGGCACAGGGAAAGTCCCAGCCTGGACTCAGTGGCAGATGGGGACAGGATTACAGATCTAGAGACAGTAATGTATGGACCGGGATCAAAACCAGATGAACAGAGTCCTTCTCGGACACCAACCATTGAAGAAAGACATTGACCCCTTCGATCACTCAGCTTTTATACTGAGCGTGATGCAGATGGGATGGAATACTCTGTTGGTCAGTTTGGGGCCACCTGTCTGGTTTGCTCTTCACCACAAGTGTAATCCCTCTACATTTTTTCGCTTCCAACCCTCCTACAGGACAAATAACAAAGTCAGCTGCCCTTGGTTGTTATAGCAATAAGTACAAGCAAGAGGACCTCTGCATATCCTTCCTTGGCATTAACTATAAACACAGGTTTTATCACACTAAGAGTGAACAGTTTCTGCACAATATGCTGTTAATTTTCAGAAAGTTTAGTTAGCAAAGGCTTAGCTAAAAAGCAAAATTACTGAAGAGAAAAATGGTTCTGTTTTACCTCAATCCAGGGCAGAGAGATATCTATTTTTGAAAAAAAAAGAAAATAAAAATCTGCCAATATCTCTGGTTTTTGAAGATGTAAATTGTTATATATCTAAAAATTATTATTATTGCTATTCATATATACAGTAAGGGAAAATTCTTGAGGTAAACTTTATAAACACTCAATACCTTAGAGCAGACTGAAAAGTAGCACAAAGTCTATTATTAGAGACATCCTGAGACACTACCTTTCTAGCTTGCTTTGCCTGATACTGTGTTTCTAATTTATTTTAAGTGTTGTATGACCTAAGCACTACGTTATTTGAAATTCAGCTCTCATAGTCCAGTTTATTAAAGCTCAAAGGTAGGCAAATGTTGATTTTCTATGAAAGATAGTCCTTCTGAAATTACATAGGTCTCAACTCAGTGTTTATGTATTTACTTACCTTGAAATGTGTTTAAATCTTTATTTGTTTAACTAAACCTACTTTTATTTTTTCTTAAAAAACCAAAACAAAACCAAACACAAAAAACACTTGACTAGAATATTTCTAATAAGTAACAGATACGGACTCTTTTATCTTTGGGTTATTTGTTCAGATATCTCTTGACTGATAATGACTGAATGTTATTACAATGTGATGGCAGCTAAGTGAATTGGTCTCACTGCAGTTGTCAAGGATAAGTTCTTATCACAAACATTCTTCTTCATTGCCATATTAAGGGAAGGATCTGGTAGCTAAATGCCTCTTTAGTTTGTTGAGTATATAAAGTAAGATTTATGTATCCTTAGCCATGCTATTTGCTAGTTTTTGGGGTTTTTTCACTTTGTGAGAATATGGGATGCACATTTTAAAAAGGCTGACATTAAGTTTCACTCCTTAAAACTGCTAATTTTTACTGTTGGCACTGTTTGCTTCTGCTTCTGTAAGAGCACAAGCAGTGCAAAGGGGCTACTGGCCGTCTCTCTGAAGGGTATCAATGGATCCTGGTAGAACAATTTGTACTGCCCAGTTTTCATATTTGCCTGTTATCTCTGATTGTATTAATAAATAGTGTGATGTGTCCCTAGTTCCTGGTATGACTTCTCCAAAGGGCTGCAAGCCTGATGGAAGGATAGGTTTAAATGCAAGAAGGGCTGTTTTTTAGGAATTCAGTTGGTAGAGACTGATTTACAGAAATACAGACTAACCTAAAGAAATGTTGTGTAAATACACTTGTTGCTATGTCTGACCATGCCCTTTCAGAGTTTGGAATGATTCTGTGTAATCCACCTTGATTATTGGAGGGCAGAGAGATTTGCAGTAGAGTTTTGACATGTGACTGTGCAAAAAAAAAAAAAAAAGAAATTACTGCTTTGTACAACCATACATTATTTTAAATCTTGGTCTCATACTATGACATAACTTCCTCCTTTTTCTTTCCAAATCTCAAACTCCTCTGGAAAAGTTAAAGCCCAAGTGTCTCAGAATGTAGAACTGTCAGAGAGGTTTGCTGCCTTTCAGTTGTAATCCTTGGAAAATGCATGGCTCAAAACGGACCGAAAGCAGCCAGTGTCAAAATATATCTGACTAGCAGGATCCCATAATAGTTCTACCTCAAGCTTTCTGCTTGTGCTGCTGGACATGGAATTTCCATTGTGATAAATTTTGATTTTAAAGAATCAACTTTCTTCAACATAAAAAGGCAAGCAAACAAATTCTAACAATAAATTTCTAAAACAAGTGGGCTGCAGTCATCCTGCTTTTCTGTTTAATGCGACTGCAGAGAAATAATGGTTTGATTAATGAATATAATATGCTTCATTTAGAACTTCAGATGTGTACTTGTATAAATACCATCAGATAGGATCCTTTCATAGATCTGAAGTCTTTATTAACAGCTAACCAAAGTACCATGGGATCATAGTAGACAGATACATGGATTGCCATATGGCTTGAGATGACTACCAAAAGACATTTTATACTGATTTAAAGACCCATCCTTAAGATAAATTTTGCTAAAAATGTATTACAAGCTAGAGTTTTAAGTAGAAATTTCAAATGCTGATTTTTATCTGGTTGTAAACTGGCAACTGATATGAAGAAGAGAGCTCAGATACACTGAAACAAGTTGCTGTGAAACTATGTGGCTTTCAAAGGTTATATTACCAACAGACTGGTGTAATATGCTCGTAACAACATAGCCACTAGTAAATGAAAGCGTTTAGATTCGTAAATGAAAGAAGATTTTTGAGAGGACAGTATCAGTACTTAGGCTCAGAAAGCCTTGGAATTTCCCACCATGTCCACCATGGCCAGACATATAATCACATCTGCATACCATTCTGGACACTGTCAGGTCTTTCAGCATCACCTTTATAATTTTGATTTGTAAGCCAAATTTGATAATGTCTCTTTTCCTATACTCTTTCTACGTGCCAAAGCAGAAGTAGAGAAAGAGAATCAATGGTTATTCTAAGTGAAAACCCCTGAACTTGTAAAAAGTAATATCCAGCTCTGTCTTTATGAAATGTGATGAGTTTATAAGCTTGTGGTATGATGAAAATTGTGAGAACAGAAACCAGCAAGCCGTTAAACTTATCACCACATTCTGACCACTATAGGTTTGAGATGTTCTTCAGAAAAGTCAGCTTCAGTTTCCCTTTGTGGGTGTTACTTTTTCAGGTAGCCATGGAATGGCATGCCATAAGATGGGAGAATTTCTGCTCCTCAGTACCAAATGTAATACTGGGCAGAATGAGTACTCCTTTTGTATTCATTGCTCCTGGAAACCACATTCTTAGAACATTGTCATCTCTCACCTTAGCAGTTGCCTCATTAATTCCACCTTTACATTGGAGATGGTATAACAGGTAATATTTGTCCTTGCAAACTTAACACCTGAGTAAAGAATTACATATATATGGGCTAATGGTGTGTTAAGACTACTGCTTACTGACAGCATACATTATGTCCTTCGGTAAGGTGGAGTTCATAGGTCTTTGTGTCTATAGCCACACCTCAATTATCAGTGCTCTGTAATCTGATCAATGGTGTGTTACCCCCATATTTTAGCAGTCAACACTGTGATTTTTAATTAAAGTTAGCCATTTGTGTGGAATGATTACTCTGTTCATTATCTTGACAATTTCATTACTGTATCAGGTAAAATAAAACATTTATAGAGAGGGGGAAATATATGAGCTATTGTAAGGTTCAAGGAGGTTCATCACGGAAGTTGGCTGAGGCTGTTATCATTAACATCAATGGAACAGGTCACAGTTCCTGGCGTTCCACATGCCAGTTATCCCCTTTTAAATGAATTATACATGTATTCATTAAAATTCCCCAAGTACCTTGGGAACATGAACATTATAAGCATTTGTACCCTGCTTGCACATTCACAGCATGATATGCATGTGCAGTGGAATTTAGAAGAATTTGACTATGAAAGGCTTTGTATATGTGATAATGCTTCTAGGAGCTCTGTTGAGCATTCCACATTCCATATACAAAAGTTGCTTGTGTGACTTTGACACCAGCTGAGAAATCAAGAATCCAACTCTGCTCTTTATTTTTTGGAAGTGTACTTCTATGTACTTCTCATGAATCCCAGGAAGAGAAGATGTACATACCCTGACGAGCACCCAAAACTTTTGGTCATGTTTGGATCTGGGAGCTTGGGTGATGAGGGGGAGTACAGCAGAGGAACACTAAAACTATAGACAACCATCTTGATGAAAAATCATCTATATGCCATTGTGTGCAACCCACCAAATGATTACTCTTATTCTGGTGCTCATATGTCAACAGCAGTTTAGCTTGCAAAGACAGTGACAGAGGTGTTGAGTAGGAGGGAACATTGGTGCATGGACTCTCTGTCACCTTTGGATGCCTTGAGGCTGTTTCTGTTATGCACAGTGGTCTGATGTCCAATTTTAAAATATCCAGACTGTTGACAGAGGCCAGGCATTGGAGTTCAGTTGTCATTTTTCCTAAGTATGAGAGGATAGAAGAAGGATAGGAACTAAGAAGAGAATGGAAAACGTGGAGAAAGCAGGCTAGGTTTCTCAGCATCAGGGAAAAGCTACTCTTCTATTGAAGATTCCAGCTTTGATTTTCTAGAGGATATACTAATAATTTCCTTAGTGTGGGATCCTATTTTTCTTTGCAATTATCAATAAGCCAGTAAAGCATAGATTTTATTTTTTTTTCCCCACAAGGAGTAACTTCAAAATGATTCAGTGAACAAATTTCTCAGGAATGATGTTTAGTGATTAGAGCATTAGGAAGAGGTACAGGTGTACCAGCTCATATATTCCAGCTAATTTACATTTCAAAGATGTCCATCAACTTCACACTGAGTTCATTTAATCTCCAACTCTGGTGCCACAAGGTCTGGCTATAGCTTCATTGTTTTGTAAGTTCAAGCACCTCAACATTCTGACTTTCTGGGTAAGTGTTTTAGTTACCTGCTGGTTGCATAAAAAATAGAAACTTAATAGAATCCATTGACCTTTTAATAAAGTGTTGTACTGTCAGTGTTAATTGGACACAATCAGACCACAGGTATCAGTTCTCAGCTTATTCAAACTCTATGTTTCTGTATCCAGACTATGAATCAACATGTAGAAAACTGCTATTTGCATGTTCACACTGAGTCATTTGTCCGCAAGGAACAATTTGTTAATTCTAGGGAATTTTTCAGACTGCATACAGAGGAGTCCTCCCGACTCTCCACACAGTTTTTCAATGTTCCGAAAGACTTCCTGAATTGCAGGATTCTAGTCTTTCTCTAACTGAAGTAACAAATTCCCAACTAAAGCAAAATTTGGGATGTGTGGAGCATAGCCTCGTCCAAGAAGCCATGTACTTTATTGACTCTTCTGTGCAGTTTTGGCATAAAAGCTTCAAGGCAAAAAGGGGAACTCCATGAACTGCTGGAAGCCTAATTTTTTGATGCTACTTTCCATGCTCTTGAGGAGTCATCTGTGATAGCCTTCTTCACATCTCCCATTAAAAATCATACATGTCTTAGTGCACCTAATCACAATTGTGATGCCGTACCTGTGTACTTCTGATTTTCATTGTAATAATCTCACTGTTGCCTTGTGCTGTGTACACTATCCATGGGATATTGCTTAACTTCTAATTCACTTTCCTATGTACAGATATTGACTGGCATTTGATATTCCCTGTGCTTTTTCCAGTTTTCTTGCAACAAACAGTGCGGGAGGCCATGAATCTCCAGCAAGTCTTTTGCGTCTGCCATCCCTGTGTGGATATTTTAGATACCCTGCAGCTTCACAAATGCAAGTAAGTGCCTATGTTTAGGAAATTGAATTAAGTCCTCTCTGACTATAAGATTTCCTTGTCAGGAGTCTTCTTTCTCTGATAATATGTGTATATAGCCTAAGTCAATGGAGTCCTGAACCCAGATGGGGACATCCAGATGCCACTTTTGCTCAAATGGCAGTTAAGCCTGTAACAACAGTGCCAAGAAATTACAGGGGAGTCTGACTCAGGATTAAGAATTGATATATGTTTTCTTTGTAAGAGTCTATGCAATACTGGAATCTAAGACTCCAACATAAACAACAGAAGCTCAATTGAATTGGCCACCCAAAACTATCTGAAAAGTCTCAATATATCTGGAAAAGATGAAACAAGACCTAGACAGACTCAAGCTCTTCTGGAGCAGCTGGGCCTAAGTGGGATAGTGTTCATTATCTCAAATTGCTCTAGGAACCTATGTTTTGACTACTGAACAGAGACTAAGTGTCCTTAATTTCAGAATACCACCTTCTGATCCTATCCTTAGGCTTCCATTCATTTCTACATTATAGAGGACAGAATTACTTTATTAAAGCACAGCTGGGGACTTAAAGACACATTTCTTTCTTTGGACTATATCCATATCTTGCCTTCTTCATTTATTTATGTCAAGGTTGGTTCTTATGTTTGTATCTCAATTCTGACGCTGTTCAAAGTTTGAAAGTTTGTGTACTAAAGAAGAGTGGTAGACAAGCTGATTTATTTTTTGGCTCAGGAAAAAGTTTTGGATAAATTAGGTTTTTTTTTACTAAGTTTACTGGGTAAGGTCAATGTGACAGGATTTTCAGTATTTTTGCTTCCTTCATAAACAATACTAACAGTTCAACATTTTATAAAAATCTACAAGCAAGAAAACTATAGAAAACATGAAAGCACAGTGTCACCAGACACCTCCCAAACAGGTTATTTTCTCGGCTTTGTTTGCACTGATGACAGCATGTGCAAAATGTACGAGGTGTGATCCAATGCTACCCCATTACAGTTTGTAGAAAACTGCACTGGAAAAGTGTAATACAGATACAGAATGTATCACCAAAAATAATAATAAAAAAAACTTCCTGCCACTAAAAGAATACTTTTTTTAGCAGAGGGGAGCTTTTGCCAATTGTAGCAATGACACCAGAAATGCTATTTGGATGCAGAAAATCTTGTAAAATAATAATAACTCCACAAATAGGTTTCCACAAAGAACACGTGTCACTGAGATTATGTCAAGAAGAAAATAAACAATTCATGAGGGAAAATTGTTTGCCAGAGGAAAATTAGAATGTGAAGCTCTCTATTCCATGTCTGTGTAATAGAGACTTGTAATTTGTAATGATCAGAGGAAAATATTATAATGGCTTAGCAACATTACAGAAATGTAAATGGGAAAGAAACCAACAAAACAACCGAAACCCAAAAACCCAAAGAAAATGATAGACAGCAAAGAAAAACAAACTGAAATGAAAACAAACACGAACTTAGTCTTAGAAGACTCTAAACATCATTTATAGCTTAAAAAAAGGGGAGAATCAAAGAAATAGCATAAAGCCAGTTACTAGCAAATTGCATATTGGTTATTTAGCATTCTTATTTTCCTCTAACTAAAACACTGGGAACATAGTAAATGCACAAATATATATTAGAACCCAATAAAACCTCCACTTCACTTCTTCAGTGTTAAGTAGTTTTCAGAGAAAAAAACCCTATAATGATAAATAATATGACCTTTGTGGGGGACGATGTGATGGGAAGGAAAAATTACAAGAAAAAAAGAAAGGAAACACAAGGAGCCTTATCCTTACGTTCTTTTTCTCGTATCTAGATTGCCCACCCTTTCTGAGGACATGCACTGAATACTGAAAGAAGCTGCTATCACTTCGAGTTCCATCTGTAAGAACCAGGAATAATTAAATTTCTCAAGCCTTTCTAAACACTGAATGTACAGTCTTCCTCCCAAAAGAAACTGTTGAAGAGGTAAATGCAGATGGTGAAGAATTAGTATGAGAATTTTAGGATGTTTCATGATTATGGGTTATCTTTACCTCTTTCAACAAGGCAAAAACCAGTAGGCGTGTGGAGTGCTGCTACTGAGTGTACGAGAAGCACTGAACGGGAGAAACAACGACGTCAGTGAAAAAGACTGATATTGTTATAAGATATAGAAAAGAATTCTAGACATCAGCTTTTAGGTTTAGCATTCTCCACATATTCCTGACCCTACCCTTAAAAGGCAGTTTTTTTAAAGTGCTACAGTATTTGTATACTTAGTTTGCAAATGTTATAGTCTCTGGACATTTTGTAATGGGAAACAGGTTCCATCACAAAGCTATCAAATCTAATCTGGTAGGCTGGTATTTTTTACAGTCCTTAATGAGGCAAAGAGTGAATTAGCATCAAGTCTACACAGTACTTACTCAGGGACCTTGATTTTTATAAGCCTTTTTTCATCTTGGAGAAAATATTTTGCTTCTGGAGGTTTATGTTGCATTTTTCACAACATTTAACTTGTAAGGTAAAACATGCAATTAATATACTTCTTTGACATCTTTCTGTGGTAAGGCATTAACAATTAAAGTCTATCAGAAACTACCTTGTCATGTTAAGTGACTTAAGCAAGGTTTTGTGTAGTTGAAGAGTCCGGGTGAAAAGATTTTTTTTCTGTATAGGCTGAGGGTCTCATTGAATTATGCAAGCATGGATACAACACAAAGAAAACCAGCATCTCTTCATGAAGAATATCTCTCAAAAGCAATATAGAAATGATTAGCTAAATAGAAAAGAAGCAAGGACAAATCTGCTAACACATTCACAGTGCTCAATAAGACGTCTCACATTTAGAAACTATAAGTGGTCAAAGCTTTTCCTTGTATTTCACGTAAAAGTAGACACTATTCTACTCTTTGTATATAGCAGCACCATGCTGGGGTATTTTTATAAAGCACTTCTAAAACAGTGGATTATACACCTGGACTGATTTCAGTTTCGTCATTCCAGGTATCAGATAAAACCCAACTGAGCTTATAAAACCTGTCAGGATTGTAACCTGAGTGATATATTACTCTTATAGTAATAAAGACAGATAAATTATTGCATTTGATAAAGACTACATCTTTGCATAGAAGTAGTTCAAAGGAGTAAGCAAAGAACATGACTCCATTAAGAAAGT
This sequence comes from Arenaria interpres, assembly GCA_013399435.1. Taxonomy (NCBI): domain Eukaryota; kingdom Metazoa; phylum Chordata; class Aves; order Charadriiformes; family Scolopacidae; genus Arenaria; species Arenaria interpres. Next base: position 32,819 of record VXAK01017586.1, read on the forward strand.
ACTGAAAGAAAGTAAGCCAGAAACAGGCATGTATGTTGCCCTCATATAGAGGGCAATAAATGCCCTTGTGAGGTGGCATAGATGCTTGCAAACGGGATTCACAACATCTCGCTTTCTGGGGCCTCCTGTAGACACAGGAATGCTGGAGAAATGTGAAACTCTCCTACTAAGTATTTGCAGGTATGTGCCTTCATGAAACTGGGATTCAGATTTGGGATTTGTTATCAAAATGAATAATATTGGATGTTTTATTTAGTTTTGGTTTCCCTGTGAGTATGGCAGACCTCTTAGAGTGGAATTTATCTCCTCCCACAGACATTTGGGCTAGGTGCTCTCCCTGGTCTCCTTCCATCCTCAGTGAGTCATGAAGGAGGGTTTTCCTCATTGTCCACTAAGGAACTTGCCAGTGAAAATTCAAAAAGGCCAGTATTTTTGTTTTATTTGAAACAAACGCTTTACATTTAAGGTTTCTAACCCTTGTAATGTAAATATTTCTGCATAAACTATTTAGTTTCCTGCAGGATGCTCTCTGAAGGTTTATTCCTAAACACACTGTAGCCATTATAGCCCAGGGCAGGCTATTCTCTGCATTGTGGGATATGGGTATAAGTGTCAGGGCTGTGAGGGCATGAGTAGGCCTCACTGCCCTGTCCACTCCCCAGGGCTGTCCCCACCCTGCCCATGTCCCAGGACCCCATTTAAGCCCCTCCAGGGCCATGAGTGACACCTTAGCAGCATTGGTCTCCAGCTCCCCAAAGCTCTGACCAGCCATGGGCCCTGCTGAGCCAGGCTGACCCTCAGACTCACATCCCAGCCCATCATCAGCCCACCCCCAGGGAAGCGCTTGATGCCTGGGGCTGTGAGAATGCAAACCTTTGTCTACCAGCATGCACAAGCCTGTTAAATACCACAGAATCATAGAACCGTCTAGGTTGGAAGGGACCTTTAAGATCATGGAGATCAGCCATCAGCCTAACACTCCCAAACCCACCATTAAACACGTCCCGAAGCACCACCTTTTACATATCCAAGAGTGGATGGACAAGAGAGGCAGGATTCTTGGATTATGGTTAGCATTTAGATAAACTACATGTAAACTGTGATGTAGGTATTTGAGTGTAAACCCACATTTAGAGATGGAAGCTTAAGGAACCTAGAAATCTTCCTTATTTTTTAAATGGTTGCAAATGTACTGACTAGGCCTCATATCTTCTTAAAATGCTAGCTGTGTGTTCAGGGCTCAAAGACACACAATAAGAAGGACTATTTCACAGATTATTCAGTCAAAGAATTGTCCAGCAGCACCTTAATTTTAGCTCTTCTTTCTAACAACAAATCCTCTGCTTCATTTTTGCTGTTCATACCAACATACGCATCTAAAGATCTGAAGCGAATACATCTATGTTAAAATATGTACTGAACAGCTAATATAAAAATGCTCTCTTTAGATGCTGGTCTGCCATCTAAAGCAAGTTGTTAAACTACTTCTTGAGTCTTAGAAAGGTCATAGCGAGAGAAAAAGTGAAGGCACAGAATTTTTTCTCCCCATTGACAATGGATATAACTTTAAATACTCTGTATTGCTTTCTATCAGTAAATGGCTTCAGTTTCTTTCCTCCCAATTTCAGCTATGTAACTGAAATACTTTTATTATGAAGTTTTCTGTCTTTGACTCATAATCCCATAAGTCTTGCCTTCCTCTTAATCACATCAAAATATGTTATTCCATGTGTTACATGAACAGTAACTAACACAGTAGGAGAAAAAAAAGGTAGTTCTTAAGGAATTTTGCAGTTAGTTAACTAAACAGAATGAAAAGAGAGAAAAATATTACTAATATAAGTGGAAGAATAAAACATAAACTAAACAATTATTGTAGGACTGCATTTTCATAAGTAGTATAGAACAGTCTTTAAGGTAGAAAAATAATTTAATGAAGCTGGTTAAAATATTCAGGGGAATAATATACTTTGCAATCCATTAAAGATCTGCTTGGTATAATTTTTGAATAATTTTATGAGTTACTTATTTCAGTTTACCTTTATCTTAGAATTTAAAGAGAGAGGAAAAAGAAAGCATGACATAGTATGTTGTAAATTGGGGTGAATATTTGGAATGAAAGGAAGTCTTTTTTGATGGAAACATAATATGAATTCATTTTTATCAGTAATCCTTTACTGAAAGTGAAAATAGGGCTGAAAAATATTGCTGAAGTTTCACTTTGATGGAAATTTTCCATGTCCACAATAGTCTAAGCATGTATATTATGTTTCCACATGACTATAATTTCTTATTTTTTAATGAATTCAGATCTAAATTCAGGGTTGTGGAAATTTAGAAAATTATTTTATTTTTAAAGGATTCATGTAAATTCAGTGGGGTCACAGGAACAGGACGAGGGGCAATGGGCAAAAGCTGGAACATAGGAAGTTCCATTCAAATATGAGGAAGAACTTCTTTATGGTGAGGGTGACAGAGCACTGGAACAGGCTGCCCAGGGAGGTTGTGGCGTCCCCGTCTCTGGAGATTTTCAAGACCTGCCTGGATGCAGTCCTGAGTAATGTGTTATAGGCAATCCTGCTTTAGCAGGACAGTTGGACTAGATGAGCTCTAAAAGGTCCCTTCCAAATCCAACAATTCTGTGATTCCTGTCTTTAGAATTAAACAATGGTTGTTTTAATACCTTGTAATTGTAGAATTTAAGTAATATGTCATCCCCTGTTGGTCAGGTTGTATCTTTTCCATTATCAGTCATTTAGGATTATCTTATTTGTCCACTGTAGTGATTGATAGCTGTGCTAGGGGAACTGTTGATAAGCATTTTTTAACAACTGACCTTTCTAAAGCTTTTCTCTTTAAGGTAGTGTTAGAAATATATGGTCTTTATTTTTGCAGTTTTGAAGACGTTTGTTTATAAAAGATTTGGAAAGAGAAGATAGTTGTTGGTTTTTTGTTTTTTTTTTTATTTTCCAAGCAATCTAACCAGACAGATACCGCACCATTATTTTTCAAGAATTGCTTTTGAATTACACAACTCTGAGTTTTGTCCTAGCCTTTGCTGAATTAATCTTGAACTTGTGAATACGTAATTGTTGTCTCCATTTGTAAGTCATAACTTATTCCAGTAATAATAACTGGTCTTAGCTTTTACCTTCTTAAAAAGTTTGTCTTTTAAATGTCAATGATAGAAACTGAAAATAATGCTTAGTTTACACAACATAGCAAGGATCTGTCTATTTTTGTGGAAATTGACATGTTTCTATTGTTTAGTAATAGTCCTGACTTCTGACTTAGGCTGTATTGTCCTTTGACACTTCAGCCAGCTCTGATATACAGAAGACTAGACAATAGCAGGTCAAAATTTGAGAAAATAAGAATGATCAATGCATTTGTTAAGGCTACAGACCGTTAAGTGATTATATTACTCCCATTACACAACAGACAAAACCAGTCTACAAGAAGGAAGAGCGAATCATAAATGGAAGGTTAGATATATTTTTTACAAGCTGTTTGGTAATAGATTGGATATACCCGAAAATGCCCCCCAAAGCCCCAATTTTCTAGTTATCCTTGACCAGCTGAGTGGCTGCAAAGGATGAGACTTTGTAATACCAGGAATCTGTGAGTGTGGTTTATTATGTTTTAGTACACGCTATGAAACCAAGCATGTTTGACAGGATGCCAACACTGATGGTATAGGTCCACCAACTGTCCACCTGCAAGTAGTCTACCTTCTACATTTGCAGCCAAAGCAAACTGTGGCTTCAAGTGGAACAACCCAAAGCTGCAGGAGACCAAACAGTCAAGTGTAATATTTCTTTAGGAGTAAGGGAGTATTTCTTTCTTATCCTTAAATATTCCATCAATTTTTCTTCCAAGTAGAAACTTACATGCTAATAACACTATTCTCTTAAATATTTGAGCAATACTCAGGATATTAATGCTATTCTGGTACCGACCATTTGATTGAGAAAGATGGCTAATGACTGGAGAGACAAGAATATGGAGTGTGGAGAGGAGTGGCTTGAAGGTAAAACTCTAGTCAACTCAAGAGATTAAAGAAGTAAAGGAGGAGAAGAATATACCATAGGAGAAAAGAAGAAAGTATAAAGAAGTGATGTAAATCTGAAACAGAAAGAATAAAAGAGAAAGTGTTAATTTTTTTTAAATAATGAAGTAGAACATCTTTTTAGAAAAGATTGAGTGTTTTGTATTGTGCAATTGAAGTTCAACCCATCAGCATTTAACTTTTATAACAATATTCTGTTTAATTCAAACATGCCAGATGCTGTAACACTGTTCCTTAGAAAAGCTCTCTGACAAGGTGGGTGGAGTGTGTGTGTGTGGTTGATATCAACATAGCCCCTTCACCTTGTAGACAGTGAAGAATCACTGTGTTTATTGGCACTCTAGAAACATACCTAGAGTCAGAAAATTCATACCCAGGTCAAAATGAAGTAGAATTCTGTTAAAATTACAGAGTTTAAAGTGCACACTTGATAAAATCTTATTTAGGATGTGGTAAATTTACTTCTTTTTTGCTTTATTTTATAACATTCTACCTAAATCATATTTAGTGCACAATTGAAAGAGCCTGTGTTTAAAGAGTTTGGTTTACAGTGCCCTCCTTGCCAAGGTGACATATGCCATAATATCTAATAAGTGATCTTTTTCCAGAGCACATATGTTGGGCACATATGGATACCAGTAACGTGCAAGATGCCATTAAAAATATTTTTGAGGACTTCATCCAGCATATTTATAAATGCTGATAACTTTGAAGCTAAAAACTATTTGCAGCACTAAGTGCCATAATAATAATAATAATAATAATAATAATAATAATGAAACAACAAAAATAATAATAACAACAATACCACCTTTTCATGTTTCCAAATCCAAATTTAATTTTCTTGTCTTAATCTTGTATGGCATTATGAAATTGCACTTTTTCATCTTGTTTACACCTGCCATCCCTAATGCATTACCAGGTGTGAGATTTATGAGTGGAGCACATGAGACCTGCCACAGTTAATCACATTTGTAACCTTTCAGATACACTGCAGAAATTTTCGTGCTGTGAAACATGCTTTACCTTTTAATCTCTGCTGAGTGTAGTTCTGACACGATATTGTAGTTTTTTACTTATGTGTTTCAAGTTCAGTCATCAAATAATATCCTAATTATTATTCTTCTTTCACATTTTTATATCAAAGTACTATTTGTATTTCAAGGAAATACTGAAGTAGTCAGAGAGAGATAAGCATATATTAACCTTTTCCGGAATGAAAGATACATGTAAATAAATGTGAATGATGTGGTACTCTCACAATCATGCATCATAATGCTTACAGATAATATATGTTATATTATTTTTAGAATAAGAAAGACTCTGTTCAGAAGTTTAGGCTTAGTGATTTGCAACTTTGGGTGATATCTGAAAATATCACTTGAGAGTATTCTACAAATGAGAGAGCCAAGTTAACTCACTGGGACTCTACATATGACTGAAGATATTCATGTGCTTATATATGTCATTGAATTTAGGTAAGAAATATTCATGGTTTTTTAAAATTCACATGAAATATTTTTTACTTCTAGAGCTATGCTAAAGGTGTCTATGAGAATAGATGTATCTGTTTCTTGATACTTTTTTATTGCACATTTAGGAATGTTGGTCTTACTTCTATTATTAATAATTCATAGCCAAACTTGGAATATATTTAACAGTTTATATAAAGCTTCTCCTTACTTATTTGCTGTTAGAGGAAGCTGATTTGAGTTTGTTTTAGTTGTGATAACTACAGTCTAGCAGTCAGGTAACTGCTGCCTAAATTAGTTTTAGCTTTTGTTTAGCTTTGTGCGGTTTTATGGTGGAACACCTCCTGCTAATTAATAGATTATAATTCTAAATAGTCATTCTGAGGACAATGAAAATATAGTGCACAAGAAGAGGGGCACAGGATGGTACTGGCAGCCCTAGACAGTGGACACTAATCATGATATGCAATAACTGGTGAATTATTACACAGGAGTGTCTGAAAGGCAAGATGTTAACAGTAATATGACCTGTTTAGAAGAATGAACACAGTCTGGGACTATGAGCTTTTATCTCAGGGTTGATGTGACCTGAATATCCAACCTAAGCTAGCTCCCACCAGTTGAGAGCATCTCATAACAACGATAAAATGATAGGAGATTTGCCTTAAGAAACCAGGCATGGTTTGCCAGAATGGCAACTGAGCAGAATCCAGAATAAAACCATTCCTCCCACGTGGGACACCAGGTTAGAACAATGACAATTAATGCACCACTCACCATACATCTACACAGCTTATACTGGACAAGCATGTACTGATTATGCGAGCAATATACCTGACTAGCCTCTATATTGGTGTCCTCCACACATTATGCTGGGGCGCTGCTGTGTGCATAGCCAACATGAGAGAATACATTCCCTTGGTAATTCTATGCAAAGCGTCCTTGTGATCCTCCTCTGCTGGCAAAGAACTGACTGTTACACATGAAACTGTACGTTGGTGAAATTGGTGCTAGTCACAACAAATAGAAGAGAAAAAACCCCAAGTCTGATGCAGAAATGGAAATGAATGAAGAAAGAACAAGGAAACAGACTGGTAGAAAATTAATAAAAATAATTCAAAATAGATTCACAAAAGGGGAGGGTAAAACCTTTCCATTAACACCATGCTTCCCCTGGTAAAGGCCTGCAGCTTCTGAGAGGCCCCTCCTAGGAACAGTGCCACTGACTCTGGGGCTCAGCTGAGCACTGGGAGTGGGGATACACCACTGCAGGCAAACAATTCAGACTGAAGAGTTTGCATGCATCATTTTAACTCTATTATGAATGACTAATTAATATTAATGCATTATTACAGAATGAATATTCTGTGATAATTAGTATATTAGTCCAATTAATTTGGACTATAATTATTTATACCATTTTAATGTTAATAATAATAATAATAATGTCTGTGTTGTTATTTTTTAGATTGCAAAGCATGAATTAGACTAACACTAAATTTCTTACGTCAACATATAAAACATATTCACTTTGGCTCATAGCAACATTTTTTGAGTGTAATACTTCAATGTCTTTTTTAATCTACAGAGTAATTAATTCTAATATGATACAAGTGATTCAGTGTATAGTTAATGGTTTTATACTTCAAAAATGTAAAGAGTATGTATATGATTGCAAATGGATCCATCAAACTGCATACCCATATAAAAATTTCCTTAAAAATGATTTACCTGATTTCTAGACAATTAGAATTATACTAGCTGATAAACCACCTACAGCAATTTTAAAAGATCATTCATAAATTTAACAACATAACAGATGAGGAGTTGGCTGAGGTCTGAATTGCTTAGCTTGCTTATTATAGGGGAAAATATTTCTTCAATGATTTCCTCCTTAATGGTATGTCATGGCATTAGCAGTGAAATATTATGGGTTGCATTTTGATGCTATAGTGTATTTACAATAAAATACTATAAAATATTTACATAGCAATAGTCTAGGTAAGACAATGGAGTAAGTTTTCACTATATCTTAAATATAATTATATGATTTAGGGTGATCCTCTGTTTTTGAACATTTTTTTCTTAAGACCCGCTTCTACCACCATATCTATGAGAAGCGAGCTGAGATGTTTTCAATTTTGATGAAATATTTAATTTTAATGCACAGTCAAAATAGAAAAATAACATTTGAATTCAGCATTCCTGAAAAAGCAACTTTCTGCAAAGCACTGTGATTTCGGTAATGTCTCTTGTGCATTAATATTTTACCTACAAAACTGGATATTAGATCTATGCACTCTTTCTCTTTACAGTGGTGTCAGTCTCATATTTATCAATGTAGGATACTAAAAAGTAATTAAAAGTTAAGCAAGCAATCTGAACCTATGTCTGTTCTATGGATTTTCACAGATGTAATTTGTCTATATAGTTTATATGCACATGAAGGACACTTCTGCTCGTGTAACACAAGAATGGTAAGTCTAAACACACACACACACAATTAATTTGGTTAGAATTAATTGCACATACAATTATTAATTCTAAATAATAATTTTCAAAAAGGAAATCTGAGTGAAATTTGAGTTACTTCTGAAATATAGGCAAATGTGTCAGCCTTGTGTGTGTATGGGAAATCTTCAATTATATGGTTAACTTTATTAGGAGAACATCCCAAAGAGTAAGAATTTTTGTCGCCCTAAACTGTTTATATTTTGGACAGAACCACTCAAGAATAGAGCAAAATAAAGCATAATTTAGAAATCATCTTATCTCCAGTGAGCTTAGAAGACTTAAAGAAGATTTAAAATACCAGAGTGTTTAAATACAAAGTGATCGTACAGAAAATATCATCTTGGTTACACTGATGAACTTTTAGTGATCGTAATTTCAAACTTAATAATTTTTTTAGGCTAATAAAATTAATTACTTATACTAAATATAGGAAAGAATAAGGAACAACAACAGGAAAAGAATTCAGAGCCAAGTTCTCTTGGGCAATTAATGGTCTTAGGTACTGGTATTAAGAAGTTTCTAAAAAGAGAGAAGCTGACTAACTCAGAGTATACATTTGTAAATGTATGATAGTTTAATACGGTAGATACATTTCTGTACTGCTATTATTTAAACAGACTTGCATTTTTCATACATCATCTTATGTGATACTTTGTTATGCCGCATAATTTGAATGTGCTATCTGGTAACTTCAGGTATGGCCTAAACTGACATTATTCATAGTATATTGGTAAAGTACATGTGTTTTTTGGAATAGATGTTAGGTTGGAGTAAAAAGAAAAAGAGCAAATGGTAGATAAAGCTAGTGCATTCAGGCTGGGAATCAAAATCCCAGGTCTTTACATCATGCGTCTGAATCCCCTCATCAATGCAGCACAACAGCCAAGTTCCCTTTTGCATAGTCTGTTTCTGTCTCTACGGCTCCTGGCTTCCTGTCTGCACAAAAGTCCTATTTGACAAAGTGCTCAGGTGGGGTACATGTTTCTGGGACACAGAAGAAGTGGTTTCTAATCCATCCAGTCTCAGGAGCTCCCAGAGACTAAGCTGGTCCATGTCCCATACTTGGGTTTCACATAAAAAGTAGAACATTACTTCATGTGTTAGAGGACCTGTCAGGAGCCAGCGAGGACCCTAAAAGATGAAGTACCTTAACAATTAAGAATGATGGAAAATGAGTATTATGTTGACCACCAAATATCAAAATATGACTTCTGTCTTTCCTAGAAAGGGCCACAGGCTCTGCCCTGAGCCGAGAGCACAGCTCTCAGGGCTGGTCTGGGCTCACCTTGGCCAGAGCTGGGCTGAGCTGGTTTCAGTTCCTGCCTCGAGGCCAAGTGCCTGTTGCCTCCCCTGCCTGAGCTTGAGGTCTGCAAGTGCATCCATGGGAAGGGTCTGGCAAACCCAGGGAGTCACTGCCTGACGGAGCCCCTGGTGGGGCTGAGCCTGGGGAGGCTGTTGGGTCACGCTCACACTCAGCTGGGACCAGCCAGAAGGCAGCATCCCAGGGTAAGACAAAGTATAAAGTAAACCCTACTAGATCCAAGACTAAGCGGTAAGGAAGCATATTCTCCTCCTCACACCAAACCAAAGGAAGAAGTCCCCATCACGATATTCCTTCTGGTGAAGGCTTTAGGATGCAGACAGCTCATTGTAGACCTCTCCCACTCTTTCTGGGGGACACTGTAAGGCTAAACATTAACACTAAATATAAGGGGTAAATGTTGGAAAAGCTTCTTTTTCTCCCCATTCGCTCCCCCCATCTAATAGTTTCAGTAGTGCCATTGCAGCTTCGTAGCTTTTCTGTACTAGTCTGGACCATTAGAAGATTAAAACTTTAATTAGATGATCAATAAATACTTAATTCCACACATATGGTGTGTTCTCTTTTGCCTGTAACAAGATTTAGAGCGCAACAGGTGGTCCAAGAACCAGGAAAGTTTTAGATATGGGAGTCTCAAACTAATAATTTTTAAGGGAGTTTGCTCACCTCCTAAAATCTTCTTTTCAGACAAACTCCCATTTGTGTTTTTAATTTTAATTTCTAGATCAAGATCTCACTTCATTGCCTGGTGTGCTGGGTACCACAATGACTCTTCCTTTGTTGAGCATTAGTTTGAATGTCTAGGATCACGAAAATAAATATTAATTAGTATACACTTAGATTCTTCAAAGGTTAATCAGTAGTGTAAAAAAAACCAACATGCAAACAAAACTTTTTATTTTCACAGGCTTGTGAAATTACTTTTAGCTTCTTTAGAAATATCCTGCTGCATTAAAAAAAACTGGGCCTCATTTTCAGGCATAGTGTCTATTTTCTTTTAAAAAAAAATCACAAAAAGTATGCCAAATATAAAGGGAAATGTTATGTATCAAATGCTATGCATTATTGACTGTAGTTTTTAAAACTTCTGAACTTTTGTTAGTTCGGAAAATCTACAAATTAAGAAGGTCTGTCCAGAAACTTTCAGGCAACTCTAATGCTCCACTATCATGCATGCACCTAATAGTAAAACTTAAGTTTGTTCAGACTTGTAAATCTAATTTGAACAGAAATTTCCTATGCATAAGTCCAAACAAGCAAAAAAACCCCAAACAACAAAGAAGAAAATAGTGCTCAGTTTTGAAAAAAATATGACGTTCCCAGGAACACAGGAATAATATGTTTTAAAAAAATTACTATTTCCTGTATTCTTTTTTTATCCAGGTCAAAGAAATTACTTTTCAAAAGACTGCATAATGAGAAAACCTGTCTTTAATTAAATGAATAGCACCAGCTGCATTTTATGAACTGAGTTCTACCACATATGCACTGCAACAGTATTTGAAACCACCTCTATAGCTCTGCATAATACCACTCAGTGCCTAACATAACGTACGTGCTTATCTTTATTGACTTATGTTCCCAACATTTGTCTTACACCACTGATCCAATGATACAGAACATAAACATATTTTATAATAATCTTATTTAAACCTACGGTTCATGTTGCATTTTTAACTGTTGTATTCTTGTTCAAAGTTCACTGTTCACTGTTATGAGTTAAACTCTGAGTCCTCTATCCTTATCTATTGCATTTTATAAGGACTTCAGGGACTGAACATCCGGGAGTATCTAAAGTCCATAAGTACTCAACAAAATTTTCATTATTAACATTCCCACATTCCCTATTTGACTCATTTCATTGACTCATTGCAGGCAAATTTCTAAGTCCGGGTAGTCCTAAAACTTGTCTTATCTCATCAAAGCTGAGAAGCTTCAGAGCTATATTATATATAAGTCCTATCAAGATTAACAAACTATGCATTCCTTCATCTAATTCCCCTGCGGGACCCCATGCATCTGATCATACCTACCAGATGGCTTGGTTTTTATGAAACAAAGCAATGGCAACTGCTTTTAGTAAAAACACAGATGGGAGAAAATGAAGGAAACATTCTTCCCTCTGCATAATAGCCTACATGTGAGAATTCTTACACAGTATGGAAAAACTGGGTTCAGTACCCTTCACAGCCCCTCTTCTATCTTCTGTGTCTTAAACACCAGGATATAGACTAATTTCCCAATAAGCTGTTTCAGTATGGAAGATAATTTAAATATCACTGCCAAGAAAAGAGCCAAAACGAGCATAACTTTGAAGTTAATGTAAAGCACTCACCTGGAATGCAAGAGAATTAATCCTTCTCTTGCTTGAAGAGGTAACACTATTACGTAGTCAGTCTGCGGAACATATACCTCACTAGAAGTTATGCTCCATTGTGGTGACTCCAGGAATTCTACCAGAGAGTTCCTCACTCACTTCTTCTTTCTTATTTTATATATCTTTGATTCCTTTCTGAATTTAATCGAGTGATGCTCTGTTACGTCTTATTAGTGGTAAGAATTACCTCCTTCTAAAGCAATCTAGAAGGAACTGTCAGTCACATAATTAATTTACTATTGAAGTAAATAAGAATTTTTGAGTTGAAATACAATTATGAATCTAAATGCACTTGTTGGATTTGGAAACATCCACAAAGATAGATTGCATTGAAATACATAGCCTGTAGCTATACATTCTTAAGAGAATTCACAACATTCTACCATTCAACACCTTGAAGAGTGGTATTTATAAAACCACATTAGCTAATCAGAAGAAAATGAGGAGGGCAGGAAGAAGGTGCAGGTATCCAAAGTCAGTTAGATGCAAAACAATCTCAATCAGATTTTTTGCTTTGAGGATTTATTTTCAGATACGGTCATTTGTTAGCATGGGGTTTAAAACATGCAGAAATTTGTAACATCCAGTTTTCTCATACCTCTGTCACAGCAAGATGAAAGCCCCCTTACCTCTCAGATGTCATTAAAGGAAATTAAATTATATCACCCTGTCTTCTTCAATTTAAGCAATTTTTACATTCTTAATCTCAGTTTATAAGTAAGAGTGCAACATTTCAATGTGTGGATAGGCTACTAAGATCTGCAATTACAAATACAGTACTAAATCATTCTTCACTTTCTGTTGCATACTCAGTCTGCCTGAACCAGCTCACTAGATTCAGCCCCAATTATTTCCCATCTCAAAGCCAAATTTCCCTAAATCTAAACTTAGTCCTATTCCACACTTCTCTAAGATAGACTGCCTCATAACTCTCTGCCTTTTGTCCCAACCTGGAGGTGGGTGCTGACACTACTTCTGTGTAGCATGGTACTGTACCCTGCAGGAGCAGTACTGTGGGATGAAAGGCTGCTCATAGTATTAGCCATGGATCAGTGAAGAAGGTCAAGTAAGAGCCTTGCAGACTAAGGGTTCCTCATGGACTGTATGTTGCAGAGAGGGAAATGTCCTTGTCATCTGTGTAAAATGTATGCGGGATGAAGAGGTATCAACAAGTCAACAAGCCCCACCACAGAGTATTGATTATCCTGGTGACTGGTAGAAGATCTGTGTGATTGTTTCAAACCAGACAGAACAGGGTTTAGATAATAATCTGTAATAGATTTCTTGAATGTGTGCCTTTAGTTACCAGAAATAAAGGGATGCTAGCACCTGTCATTCTCGAACAAAATTGTTTATGTCTGTCTTATATGCAGTGCTTGATTTAGTGGTGTAAGCACGCTCTCAGATCACTTACAGAGCTAAGCCTTATTCGGAAAGTAATACACTGCCCGCAAGCCTTGCTGGAAGCTCAGTAAGCCTAAGTTAGCACTCCTAGTATCTTGGTAGCTGCAGGCCTTTGCAACTTCACACATCAGCTGGTAGAAATCTAGAATCCCACAGAGTTAATTGGTAGCTCAGCAGGGGTTTGGAGGAGCTAAAGTGACATATCGGAGTATAGATTCATAAACAGGGTAGGATCTATTGTGAATTTATGTTATGTCAGCTGATGCATGGTAAGTATGAGGTAAACTGAGAGAATTCTCTCCCAGAAATCTCTTGGGGTGAGAAGCTTCTACGATTTACCACAGGATAATAGCAGGCATGGGGGCAATTACTGCAAGCCTTAGGGTCACACAGGAAGTCCCTTAGCAAAGATTTTAAATCCAGCTTGAAGTCCAGATGCATACAATCACCTCTCTTTGCTTCTATTTTCTTTTTATTTAAATGTAAATATTTCAGGAAGGTTATTTAGTCCTGCATTAATCAAGCAGCATGTTTCAGCAAGTCTTGTAGGAGTTGCATGAAGGGTGAAGTTAGCATGATCATCAGTATTCCCTCCACCTTATCTGCAAAGCAAGTCTTGATACACAGATAGTAGGAAAACACAAGCTTGAAGTCAACTGCTACTGATTTCAGTGGGAATTGCTCAGCCCCCTGCAGCTCCATTTCAATGGGAGGCAGCATGGGCTAACTGTGTACAATATGAATGCTCTGTCAGCTTCCCAAATGGGTGGCTTGTAAGAATGGAGTCAAAGAGTCAAAGCACTGCTTTAAGCTCCTGCAACTGTGTATTTTCTCTCTCTTTTTATCTTTTTTTTTTTTTTACTTTTCTTTTAGTTTGCCAATATTTCCCCCTTATTTTTCTAATTAAATTGGCTATGGTTCAAGAGAAAAACATCCCAGTCCATATGTCACTGTGTTCATTGCAGGCAAATGTGGTAAAAATATACCAACCTTTTCTATGCTTTTTCAGTAGACTGTAACAGAACTGTGTTTATTAGTTATGTGATTAAAGCAAAATACTATTTTTGCTTTGTTTTAAAGCAAACTCAAACATAGTCTCTTGAATACATAATCAGACTCCTTAAGCAAGTAAAAAAAAAATTATATCATTTCCAAGGTTTTTTCCTCTGTCTTTCACAAATGAATGTCTTTCACACACCTGAATTTTATTCAGACAGTTAGTGAACTGTGAATAGATAAATGTCTGCTTCACTTCCATTCCCCACTGCATTTCTGATTAGATGTATGTTACTTTTTCAATAGATACAATTTATCTAGGAGGAAGTGTACTACCAATATTATTATAGTTCTACCATTACTAGAATGATAGTGTGATATCTTAAAAGTGGAGTGAAGGGGGCTGGCTTAAGATTTCCACAGCCAGATTACTACAAAGTCCCAACAGTGAGCCAGGAGTGTTTCTATATTGCAAGGAGAGTTTCTATATTGAAAGGTAGGAACAAATTCCCATGCATTTGTAGGAAACAAAACATGACTATTTCACATCTTTTCTACTGGTAACAGTTCATCACTGGATTTTAAATGCATTCAGAAGGAATATTTATGCTCGTGCATATTTAGATACTTCATCCCATGGAGGAGCTGCCTCCTGTCATTCTACCACTTCAGAGAATCATAGAATCATTTTGGTTGGAAGAGACTTTTAAGTTCAAGTCCAACTGTTAACCTAGCACTTCCAATTCTGTAACAGAACTTGTCTGCATGATTTTAAAACCTGATCTTGCTTCATGTTTTTCATATCCATACTTCAATGGCTTTTCTACAGATAGATTCCTAATATTGACACCCAGGCAAATTTGGCTACATATGTTTCTGCATATGGATGTGCAAAAGACTACTTCTTGGATCTACTTTCTTTGGTATATCTTTCCTACTCTACTTAAGAGCATAGGAAAGACCATATATATCTAAACTTACTGTCCTGGTCAGTAGTCTGTCCCTGACAATGGCCAACATAATAAGTTTAGGGAAATAGGGAAACTATAGTGTTACTTCCCCGGACATACAATCCCAAATTCTTGCAATCTCCATCAGGGATTATTAGCACATTTCTTCCCTTTACTAATCCTTAATGAACACGTTTTTTATGAATTTATCAGGTTTCTTTTTAGAACGCATAAACTTTTGGGTTCCATATCATCCCATGGAACCATTTTTTAAATTTGGACAGCTTCCTGCTTCTCTTCTCCACCTATTTATTATGTGTTAAAAAAGGGAACCTGAACTGTACGTGACAGTCAATATGTCAATTCACCATGGATTTAAGCAGGAGTGTATTTACATTCTGTATTTTGCTCTCTACTTGTTTTTTAATAGTTACTAACTTGTTTACCTTAATTTGACACCTATTGAAAGCCGAGCTGATATTTCATAGTGCCATCCATGGAGTCTTGAATCATTTCTTCATGAATGGCAGCAGCTGATTTAGGAACTCTAAAATAATAGAAGCAATTTATAGTTACACAGAATGTCAAAGTTTTATTTTGTCTAGCCACAATTAAAGGTACCACTAGTATTTTGGTTACAGATTACTGTATTTTATTTTATATATTTTATAATATAAATTAAATTGGAAC
>VXAK01017587.1:0-23421 GCA_013399435.1 Arenaria interpres
TTTCCCCCTACAGTCTCCCAAGAAGTCTATTTGGGTAGAATAGAATTAGATACAAAAGTCAAAAATGAAGAGACATCTTTCAATCCATACTTCAACCTCACACCCCTCCATTTCATGGAAAAAAAACAGGTATTTGCATAACGTCACACAGGTAATATCTTGCAAACTACACTGATACAAATGGAAACACAGGCTCTGTTTTTGATAAGAGATGATAAAGAACCAAGTTTTAGAATTTGGATTGTCTTATGGAATGCAAGAATCCCAAATACTTCTGGCTATAACAGACTTCTAGTGCAAGGAAGCCTAGATACGATCTAGATACATAGAAAATCTGCAAAGGAAGTAACAGTTTCCCTCTAAACTACCTTGATAATCTAGCAAGGGAGGATGCACAGAGCTATCTTTTTCTCCCAAGGAAATTAAAAATACTTATAAGCATCACTGAATAAGAGGCAGATTGAAGTATGTATGTGGCCTAACAGGCGGGGGGGAGGAGAAAAACCACTGTCCAGACATACTAAAATTCAAGCACCGAGAGACAGAATGGCAGAACAAGAGTTTGGGAAAACTGAAGCCATGATAAACCAGACCGTCCACTCTTAACAGCTACAGTTCAACACACACAGCAAAATACAGGAAAAACTACGTCTAAACAAGACTAGGGACCAAGGTCCAAACAAGACACGGGACCAAGGTCCAAACATCACGCTTCAGCTTTCATATTAAACTCCATCTTTAAAATAAATTCAGGGATCATATTGGCTCCATAGGAGTATCTGTAGGATCTGAAAATAAAATTACTACAACACTTGCTAAGAATAGCACAGCACCTCATATATTATGCAATTGCATGGTTAGTCTGTCGAGCCATAGCTGCAAAGCAAAGAAAGGTATTATTCACAAACCATTAAGACGGCAGATACGTTTATATGTATGTCCCAATCTCTAGGGGTAAGGTATTTTAGCAGGAAATTTGCATATGCAAATAAGGGGGCATCATTTGTGAAGCACTAAAGCCATGACCTCTGGCAGGCACCTGCATCAAACAATAAAGGTTGGCTATCAGTATTTGTATCCTGTCCTATCACTTCTCAATTCAGGCAACAGCAACTTGGAAGCTCCTACAACGTAGGCAACGACCAGCTAGTCCAAACTGCCTAGAACTAAGAAAGCTAATGCTATTGAGAAAGCAGGTAACAAAGCCATTTCCAAGCACAAGCTCAACATGTCAGTGCCTCCTTTGAGAGAATAAGTACTAAGAGAATGGTTAGCCTCTCATTTTTTGACACAGTATAGGCGAGGAAGAAGCCTGAAATCACTTTACAATTTCATCTTCAGTACAGAAGGCTACACCGCCAAAAGCCAATGTAGGTGAAGCGCAGCCAGTGTGGATTAGAAGTACAAAACTATGTGTTTGAGCAACACCATCCTATTTGTGCAACGGAGAACTGTTTCCTCCAGTAACTATCACACAGCTTCATCCGCCTGTATAACTGCATTACACACTACAACACTCCTGGAGCTTTAGAGACATTTCACAGTAGGAAAAATAACTGCACTGACAACTGAGGAACCAAGCCTACGTAGTTCAGCATGCACTAGTATTTCATTGATGGACATGGTGCCAAAAGATCCCCAATCATTTTAAGAAATACCCCAAACTGTATGACTCTGCAAAGCTTAACAGGAAGCAGCCTCTCCCTAGTGAGGTTTTGCATGACTTGGGAAAGACCAGTAAAAAGAAATATGAAAGCATCAGATCCATGCTTTCCCACAATACAATTCTGAAGAAAGCCTTGAGAAGCTGGGCACGTTCTTTAAGACAGAGGGATGGTGCTACCTCTGAGCGTGGGAATCCACCACAGACTATCAAAGCTGTCTGTTTTTGTAAGGGAGCTAACTGATCATAATTTCAACTGAAGATGCCTGAGACAACNAGAAAAATAAAAAGACAAAACTGGCAGAGTACCAAAGAAACTATGAATAGACATTCTAGCTATCACTCCTTGCTCTTCTAATTCTTCAAATTCAATAGACACATCTTACAAATGAAAAAAAACCAAACCAACTTCTACTGCAGAATGACATTACAAAAAAGAGATTTAGGAATCTGCATTCAGAACTAGTAGTATGTCTGCTTCCAACTTTACATCAAATTCACAATTAAACTGTTCAGGAGTATAACAGCTTTAAAAAAACCCCACAAGTTGGAACCCCACAAACTTCCATGACAAAGAATAAATTTCTTCATGCTCTGAAGAGGACCCTTCAATTAATACTCCTTCCTCCTTGAGCCCTTTAAGTTCTCTGCATTTGTTTCCGAGTTAAATTTTGTCTACAGAGAGCGGTGAGTTCAGGAGGGACTTGTCCAAAGACCAGAACATATGGATTTGTTGCTTCCAATTGATAAATGAGTTCAAAAAGCTTCTTCCACGTCCTGATCACTTATAACAATGTGCTGAAGTAAGAAAGCATGTGATATTCTTCATCAACCAGAAAACTATTTTTAACTAGAAAATGGCAAACATGAGAAGTAAAACACAACAAATCCCAGCACATTACCAAGACAGATTTAATCAAGGTGAGATGCTTTCTTCTACTCCCAACTTACTAGCTCGCTCAGTATTATACACTTCTGTGCTTTAGATGACCCCAACTCTTATAAATGAAAAAGGGATAGAAAAGAAAGTCCCCTTGGTCAGAACAGTCTCTGTCCTAGATTTAGGGTGTGTGGGGGGTGAGTTTCCTCAGTAACAATAAGCCAGAGTACACATCCTGACAAATCACAGGAAATACTGAATGTTCACCATTAAGAAAGGAAGTCCAGGTTTCTTTCCCAATGACGAAATCTAGTTTACTGCCTCAGATAAACTGTAAGAAGTCCCTCCAGTAAAAACTTCAACCACAGCAAGACGCATTTTCCTGATATGGGGCAGTATCTTGAGATAAAAAATTGCTCCATGCAACATTCTAAATGACAGTATTTGTTGTTACATACATGTTGTTTAGTCTCCTCTTCCTGTTTTTCAATAAAGTCATGCAAATAAGCAACACAGTGAAAGGAGCAACTACTTGCTGTATCCCCTTCTGCCACTAGTAACATTGTCAATATAACTTTCAGATGTTGAAACCTCTTCCGACTTCAATACTGGCAATGCACCCCTATAGAAGTTGCGCATCTTAGAACATCTGCCTGCCCTTGAAGTTTATAAAGATTGCCCTTTGTGGCAAACACTTAAGTCTCAGGTCTCAGGGTTGTGGAGGTGCGACAGAGTAACCACAAACATTGCAGCAAAAATCAGGCCCGTGTCTGACAGAGCACCGAGTTCTGCTGCAGTTACAACTGCTGCGTGTAAACAAACGCCAGAGGACTCTGCAAGATACCAGCTGAACACCCACAACGTTTTCCATGTTCACCCTACTCTCAGATATGCATGCAGTAGAGAAGCTGCCCCAGTCTCCACGTTCTTCAAAAGAATTTGAATGGAGACACAGAAATCAAAAGCTTCTGAAATATGACTTTCTCAATCGCTTCTTAGAAGCAGAAATGTGCAGTAAACAGAAAGAGCAGTTTAGCATGAAAATAAAACCTTACCGTGTCTGAACTTCCTTCCAGCAGTATGTTGATTGCTCTGTTCACATCCCCATTACAATCATGTAATGCCACTATGCTCTCATCCTGGTTTTTCCCCGTCACTTCCATAAGCTGGCAGCAAAAGTCAGACATGTTAAAATATCTAAATTATCACCATAAGAAAATAAAAGTTAGTACCACCACAGACTCCAAGAAAGTGTATAGCTACTGTGTCAGAGCAAACTAAAACCCTAAATAAAAGTATCTGCATTTTACACATCTGCTTGGGATTCAGACAAGAGACAACATGAAACACAAATTAAACAGCAGTGAAGAGAAGCACTTTCGCACCTTTTTCTTTTTTTCATTTCTGCCTGCAGCAAATGCTGTCACCCCAGAGACAGCAGTATATGAGAGTAAAAACTTAAAAGGCCAGGGTAGCTCCAGTATCATCCTCTCTCCCTCCCCATCAACCACCCCCCTCCTTATCTCACTGTGTGATAACAGGTATAAGGTAAGCCACAACAGAGAACAGATCCATGTGGAAAAACATCCAGACTAAGGAAAGGTTATTTTTCAGCCAGATCAGCTCACTTGATCCATTTCAGCATAAGGCCACACAAAAGGCATAAGCGATGGCTGCTTAAGGAGACCTGTTACTGAAGTATACTCCGTGGAGCTGCGGTGCACACCCTGGGGAGTGTGGGATGGAAATTACCAGCATCTGTCATGGGACATATCCTGCAACTTCACTCAAAGAAAAAAAAAAACCTACAGGAGCTCGAAATACACATGCACAATGTAAAATATGGGAGATTTCCTATGCAGAACTTCTTATTCTGCCCACCAGCAAAGCTACAGGCACTACTGTTGGAGGTACTTTGGCTTCAGGAAGTACAAGACTTCACTTCTGGCACAGTAACACAACAAGTTTATGACAAGAACAACTTAAGAAGGCTTCAGAGGAGGTTTTACAAAGGAAAAGAAATAAAGAAATTCACTCCCCTGTTGCAATAATGCATTCATGCCAATTGTTCTCTCCTTCTGGGTGTACTCCTAGGTTCTTCGTGAGTCGTGATGTGTTTACTAGGACAAAATCACTGATACCCACAGCACAACAGGGACCCGGATTCCCAGTTCTGTTCAAATTAACAGTCTGAGCTATTCTACACCAGAAACTCAGCACAGTAGAGGAAACGGTTTCAGATTTCATTTTCACAGTGTAATTCTACCATTTTTAATGCATACACAGATCTGAGAGGTCAGGTTTTTGTCCTGTTGTTTGTTTTTTTTAAATAACACTTCAATTCACCTTTAAGCTATGATTAGAATTTTACTTTTCCTAAAAAACAACCAAGATGTTAGCAAATTAAGTTTACACAAGTGACATTTTTGCCATGTGTATGTACATGTAGACAAGCTGAATGCATGATCATCAAGCATTAGGACCATACTAGAAAGATATAATCTGGAAGAAACATCAGCACAGATGAGTTTTGGCTTAAAGGCTTGTCTACAAAGGAAAATACACAGGTGTAACTATACAGCCAGAGTTATATTACCACACAATTTCTTGTAAACAGACTTTACAGTGCAATAAGGGCACCTTTTCCTAACTAAACTTACGTCCTTCTGAAAAAGATTTCATCTAAATCAGAAACAGATGCTCTAGCTCCAAAACGTAAGCCAGATTTGGAGCATCTTATAGCAGGGCATAAAAACTCTGTACCGTAAGAAACATACTTGTTTCACTTTATCTTCAAAATCTGCGTCATTCTTATCGTAGATCATCTGAGCAAGGCGAATTTGTTCTGCTGTTGCCTGAAAAATGCAAACAACCAGTAAAATACACAACAGGTAACCATGTATTTTTAAAATTATCTCCTAGTGCAACCATATTTTTTCCTCCTGATTCTCAAAAAGAAAATAAGCAACAAGCCCAAAGGTGCTATAGGGAAGGGAGTAATATCTCCTCTACGCAATTTTGTTGTTAAAAACTTAGCTGGGACAGAAGCAACTTCAACACATTCTAGTGTGTTTGAACCACAGCTAAAAGGTCACCACATAAACAAGACAACCATATAATAAAATAGAATTTACCACAGAAGCCTACACTTTGATAAGATTACTTTTATTTAGTGCCTAACCAGAGTTAGAGTTTTATCATAACAAACTGGCAACGGTATTTCTAAATTAACTGCATCTCTGATGATTCCTGTTCATTTCACCTTCCACGACTCTCCCAACAACAATCTGACTCTGTAGTTTTATGAGCACTTACAAAGAAACTGAGTCATGCCTCAAGACTTTGGCCACAAACAGCTGCACTTATTTTCTTTATAAGTGAACACTGGTCTCTGAAAACTGCTAAGGGATCTTGCTATTGAAGAAATATTTGGTGCTTCTGTAACATTTCTGGAACACAAATCTATGCTGCCAACTTCTCCAAAAGCTGAAAGACTAAAATGAACAGATGCGGTAAAGTACCATAAATCCAGAAATCCATAGCAGCTGCCCCAGTGAGAAAGCAACTCAAGAACACTAACGAGGCATCATACAGGCCAATCTTCATGTGTTGCATTTGCAGTCTACTTGGAACTGCACTCAAAGATGACTCTATGCTACATGATCCTGGATCTAATTTCATTTCTGCTCAAACAGAAGATGCTTCCATCTCATGCTACAGAAGGCTGAAACTGAAGAGAGCCAGGACCTGAAATGCAAGCTGATGTGCTGCGGAAGACTTCTTCATTGAGAAGGGGACCACTCATCCACTGAAATTCTTGACAGAAAGGATTCATCCTGGGCAGCTGGTTGAATCTCACCTGTCGACTTCACAGGACACGCACGTGAAATTCTGTGCCTCATGAGTTCAGACTTAATCAGCCTCAAACAGCTTTGCTCTTCAAGTTTACCAGAAATACAAGCTATAGAGGAGGCCGCCAAAAGTAAATGCTGAGAAGAGTCTAAAAATTACTCCACCATACACCACCAGCTGCTTATTTTCTGAGAAGTTACTGCAGCTGTCTCAGTTCCTTGAGGGAAGCGACATTTGCTGTGCTCAGAGGCAACGTTCCAAGACAATTAGCGTTTTTAACAGAGTTAAGTACTCTGTGCTACTTCACATTTTCAAAGTGTCATGCTGACAACTTCATACGTCAGTCAGTAACACAGAGAAGAGCATGCTCCGGAATTCCCCTTGCCAGCCCTGGTGCCACCTCCACAAAAGCCTCTCAGTCAGTGTGAAGGATCTTATTCTTGGTATCTGCCAAGAACTCAGCAGAGAGCAAAAACAGAAAGTCTGCTGGATTCAGGAATTAAGCCTTGTTCATCCATCTTCTTGCTCCAACTTCAGCCTCCTCAGGCCCACGGCAACCTTTAAGCTAGTGAAGGTATTTCCTTTAAAAATATCCAGAGTAAAAACATTCAGATAATGTAATTTTTGTCGAAACATGGTGTCATATTTGACCAGAAACAGGAAGCCATTAGGATTCATTTTCTCCACAAACCAACTTCTTTTCAAGTCCACATGACAAGAAAAAAAAATACTAATTTTTTCACAGTATCAAATGTGTGACAGCATCTTCAGTTTTCCTGTGTAAGCTTATTGATACTGTTAAAAAAAAATTGCTTATTTTTATGCCAGTGGACTACACCCAAATGGAACTGAAGATTCAGAAGAAAGAAAAACACCAACAAAAATACCACAAGATGTGTTCACTACACAAACACCAAATTATTGTCACAAAATGTTTTTGTTTTTTGCCAGCAAGTGGTGGTTCTTTATTTTTAAGGCACCATCGTTACAAGTAACATTGTAGTATCCTATAAAAGAGCATAATTAAGTTTTAATTGCAACTAAGAAAATAGTATCATATTAAGACACCTAAAACTTTATTCAACCTTACAAGATATGCTACCTTTGCGGCGTAACAGAGTGAAGGAAATTTTTAACTAACAACTTTGGACTACCAGAAAACAGAGGTATACAAAACACAAAATTAAGTGACAGCAATAGGCCCAGACCTTATAATCAAATGGTATTTTTATTATCCAGAAGCAATGCAAAAAGCCTACGACGTAGTTCCCTACATAACTTAAATGATGATCAATGTGGTATTATGACAATGAAATCTCGATTTGGGAAAGCAACATTACATTCAGAAAAATGAATCAGTGGTGATTAAACAGTAAAATCCCACACATTTCTTCTGATCTGAAAGCATGACTAAGTGGGAAGGTCCATCTGATAGCTAAACAATAAAACAAATATGGTGCACTGAAGCGTAACTGCTGTATATTAAATAAACATCTTTTCCCCTGAATTGACCAAAACAGTACCTATTATATAAGAAGTAGAATAAGAAGACAAAATGCGGAAAGAGGTCAGTAAGACCTAATGCTTAAAATCAATGATCGCATAGGTTGGAAAGGTCCTCCAGTGATATTCAGTGCAACCTGCCACTGAGAGCATGTCCCAGCAGAGAAACTACTGGGGGCCAGACAAGAGATCCCACAACCTCTTTAATCGTGGTAAATGTTTTGTGGGGTTTTTGGGGGGTTTTTTTGTGGTTTTTTTTTCCCTTTTAACAGCTGGAATTTCCAGTGTCCCAACTTGTGCCATTGTCTCTCTGGTAGGAGTCTGGCTTCACCTTTTCTGTCCTCTTTCATGAAGTATCTGAATATAACATAAAACCTTGACCTGCCTTCTTAGGGCTGAATAAACCCAATTCCCTCAGCCACCCCTCAGTCATCCTGTGCTCTGGACATCTTAGCAGCTCTTCACTGGACTTGCTCCATTCTGCCAATGTCCGTCTTATGCCAGGGAACCCAAACCTGGGCAGATTACTCCACTGTTGTCTTGCAAATGTTAAAAAAGGGGGAAACCACCACTTCTGTCAAGCTGCTCACTATGCAGGTGCAACCTTACTTGTTATAAAACAAAATCAAATTGAACTTCTTCTGTTGAAAGTCACTTTCTAAATCCTGACATTAGCATGAATCACCACTATGCAAAGCACTGCAATGCAAGGAGATAAGGGCTAGTGCTCACGTAATTAATACTGTACAAAAGAGAACAGGAGCCCCTCTGTGTCAAAGATCAGTCTGGAAAACAATAAAAGACACAATTTCCCAGGGGAGCACCTCTGGATTGGTGCACTCTGCCAGCAGAGAACTGAGGTAATTTTTGAATTGGGTCCAATTTTGGGAAGTACCTGACAAGAGAATAATAAGTTGCCAGGAGCAGAGACATTTTGCACTCTCTGTAACCCAGACAAGCACACAACTTGACTACTCTGCTGCTAAGAATCAAGACAATGGGGTAAGAGCTTAATTTAATCTTGCAGATACTCAAAATAATTTTAGTCCACTAGTAGGCAACCACCTTCATTTCACTTTGTGAGAATAGTGCACAGGAAGTTTAGGATTTTGTGACTTGCAGATATGCTGAATCATGCTGTAGAACATAGCATGCATCTAAGGAAGCTTTTCCCACCCACCCAAATTCCTCCATTGACCAGAAATCTTCTAGCATCATGAGGCTGGCATATGGAAGAGCTGAGATCTGAGGACACTGAGGTCACAGAACAGAAATCCCGACACAGGCACAGGATTCCTCACTGATGGGAAATGTTGCTGAAGAACACAAAGCTCCTTTAGAGACAAGAATACAGGAACAACTTAACGCTATGCTGGATTACTACACCATTAAAGCGAGATACCAAACATGCTCTTCCAAAATAGACCCTGATTCTTCCTTCTGTCTTTTCTCAGTTTTCACTGACTTAGGGAAGAAACGCGTATCATTACACGCTCACTTCCAACTCAAAGAAGATCATGCAGTATTACATACCTGTACAACTTGTTTCTGTGGTGGCGTTGGCTGTGTGGTTGAAATTTGCATTTTGTCCCGAGTGCCCCGGGTACGTTCACTGCCCACCGAAGTCATCATATACAGTATATACAAAACAATGTATGTACAAAATAGAAAATCTGAAAGGGGGGGGGAAAAAAAAAAAGAGCATGAGTTAAGGCAGGGTACTGATTCAATACGCAGATAATATACAAATGCATTATCTTGAACTCTTCCTGCCTTTACCACAAACTCTCTGTGCAGGGACTTCTGAAAAAGTGGCTTTAATACACTATTATTGGATTTATCACAGTGTTTACAGTAAAGGGGGAAATTCAGTGGATAAAAAGCATTTTTGTCATCTGATTGGGATCTGTCTAGATCTGTACTTCCAGACAACAGACACATCTCACAGCATTTTTCAGTCATTTTACAGACTCTTCTATCTGCTACTCTGCTGAAACTTCAGCTTCAGCTGTATGACTCCTTAAATTTCTGTAATAGCTGCTGCCTTGTTTTGATGCCTAGAATTTAACTACTCTCACACCCACTCAGAATGCTAATGCAAAAATCACATTCACAAACTAGGTAGTTTCTCTCTTCCCTACCACCAAAACTGCTTTTCTGCACATATACAGAGGTTATGGCCAACACCCACTCTACTTCTCACCTCTCATTTGTAAGAGAAATTATGATGCTTGCCTTTAAATCCAGCCTCTATCACCAGTACTTTTGTTTTGTTCTCCCTCATATTTACAGAAATTATTTACAAAACTACCTGTTACCCTGCTTTAAACATAACTTTGTTGTATGGCAACAAAGAAACCCAAAAGAAAACCCAAATCCTACACACACACCACTGCTATCCTGTTTGTGGCAGTCAGCTTTCATTCTCATTCATCCTCTAGCAAGAAAATTCCTTTGAAACAAGAAAGTTATTATTCCTCCTGTGTTTGTACAGCATCTGACATAAGGCTAATTGATGAGTATGGTTTATAGTAGCTATGATTGCTGGAAACAGATCTCTCGACAGGCCAGAATGGTCACAGTCATCTGCCTTGTTTCTGTTGCCATGACACGGGAAGTCAAACTGCAAATTTAGGGAACTAAGGACAAACTGCAGGTGGTGCATCTGGGCAGAAGGAGATGGGCAAACAAGCAGCAAAACAAGCAGCCCCAACATACAAATGTGCCTCAGGAACTTGCACGAGCAGCAGCTACAGTGCAAGCTGGCTAGCACCGAGTTCAATGCACAACATGCTCAGATGAAAACTGAGCAAACTGCTGTGACTGCACGGGAGAGGATGCGTCTGATACCCAGCCGCTCACTAGCGCTCACAAGTAATGGGTGCTGAACAATTAAAGTTGCAATGAGATGTTTCAGTTTAAACATCAATTCATGACGCTCAGGAGCCCTATCTAGAATCAAAAGGACAGTTAACCCCATTATCATCTAAATCTCTTCTTCACTTCAGACATACATTTTTGTTGACCAAAACTGAACCCCGACATTGAATTTCTTTATGCGCTAGTTAAAGCATTCAATAAAGTCTGAGAAGAAATAATATTTCCATGAGCTCTTGCATATTTAACAAGAAAAGGCCTGCCTTTACCAGGAACTGACTGTAGTATGAGCTGAACTGGAACACTGTGTTTCTCCAGCTTTATGAATGTATTCACCAAAGCCGATCTGTCTCCCACTCTCTTAAAGTTATCTAACTTTGTTGTCTTCCAAGACCCAGAACACATAGATTTTCAGAGCACTGCACTTGAGTCCCTAAAAGCCAGACACAGTCAAAACAGAGATTAATCAAGCTTATGACAACCTTTTATGGAAAGCAAAATATTAAGTAGATGTGGAGATGCTCTGAACAGCAAGTTCAACTCTTATCACTGACTATCTGGTTGTGCCTGTCCATTGATATTTTAAACAGTCTCCAGTTGAGTTTGCAGTAGAAACCGCTTCTATTCTTTGTGTTAGAATCTGCTTTATAAACCTGGTTTGCTAGACTGTCAACGTCCAAAAACTAACTTAAATTTATATACACTAATAATGACCCTTGGGTCTTTTTAAGTATTGGTCAGCTCATCACGATTTGAACCTAGCACAACAAGAAAAGGAAAAAAAATGAACAGAGAACATGACAGAGAGCACTAACCTCTCTGAAAGACATGCTAATACTTTCAAATGATTGTCTGTTATTAGCCCATTGTGATTCAAGATACGATGAGAAATCATAACTCCATTGGGTTTCAACTTGTTCATAATTTCTGAATTAACATCATCTTTACACAGCTTCTGGTATCTAGAAATTCTGACATATTTCACTGCTATTTTATCTAATTTCACCAAAGTTTCTCAAAATATTGCAATCCATGTTTTGGACATGTTGGCAGTACGTACATGTTAAAACACAGTTTTCCATTTGTTTGTAAAGCACACACTGAACTACAGCCTACACTTCTGGTACCCAGGCAACCTGTAGTACCTGAAGAGGACTGTGTCTTTTCTGCCTCTCTTAACATGTGTTTTACTTGTGTCACAGCTGTTTAAGCCATGCGTGTTTTTCAGGATGAAAGAAGTCCTCAACACAGGAAGGACATGGATCTGTTGGAACGGGTCCAGCAGAGGGCCACAAAGGTGATCAGAGGGATGGAGCACCTCTCCTATGAGGACAGGCTGAGAGAGCTGGGGTTGTTCAGCCTGGAGAAGAGAAGGCTCCAGGGAGACCTTATAGTGGCCTTTCAATATCTGAAGGGAGCCTACAGGAGAGCCAGAGAGGGACTCTTTGTCAGGAAGTGTAGTGACAGGACAAGGGGTAATGGTTTTAAATTGGAAGAGGCGAGATTTAGATTAGATACTAGAAAGAAATTCTTTACTATGAGGGGGGTGAGGCACTGGAATACGTTGCCCAGAAAAGTCGTGGATGCCCCATCCCTGGAGGTGTTCAAGGCCAGGATGGATGGGGCTTTGAGCAACCTGGTCTGGTGGGAGGTGTCCCTGCCCAAGGCAGGGGGGCTGGAACTCAATGATCTTTAAAGTCCCTTCCAACTCTAACCATTCCATGATTCTATGATTAATACTTTAAGGAAAAAGAAAGGCACACAAGCATTTGAAACTCTTGAGGGAAGAAGCAACACAGCAAGATCAGTCTGCTGGTGGGAACCAAGCCCAACAACCTGAGCAATATAACGCGATCTTTAAAGAAGATCCTCATCTTGCTGACTGGGCAGCCGATGAGCAGCACAATTTGGCAACAGGTCTGAAGCAGAAAAACCGTGAAGGTGAGAGTCTCTTCCTGGCAGCAGTATGGACTTGCACCTGCTTCTGGCAAGTGTGGAAACACCCTCAGTTTGACACTCCCCACCAAGCGAACATGGACGTGTTATAATCCATTTCAGACACAATCCAGTCTTCTTAAAAGCACAAATGGCAGATTGATATAAAGAGAGCTTTCAAAATAAAACTGGCACCTCCCTGGAACTGGCATGCCTTCGTCCTGCCAGGCTGAGGCTTCATAACCTACCACACCTACGCTTTAGAGTACCAAAGCAGCAGGCAGAAGGGAGGCAGTTAGCCACTGTCTTCAAATTACCATAGTGACTCCAATTTTGAGATTTAAGTGGGATATTACGAATTAATAAGAAGGAGGTGAACAAGAACATTTCCTTGCTTGCAAAGCAGCTTCTTATTCTCTCCAATTCCGCATACTAAAGTCTGTTTGGCAGCCTGTTGTCATAGCAATGAGTAGGATATCACAAACTGATGAACTTTTAACCGCAGATCAAATGAGGAAAGAAGATTTGAGACTGGGAGGAAGACAACTCTTAATTAATACCTGCTTTAAAAACATCAAAAAAGTATTCAGACAAGCAGATGTTTTGGTTTTCATGTCAGGGTCTGGCTCAGTGCGAAAAGTCCCTCACCAGTAGTTACTACTTGACCTTGCAGACACATTACAACTCCAGTAAGCAGCCAAAACAGCTGTATTTTGAAGAAACAGATACATATTAAACGAATCAGACCCCCCTCCACAGCACTAGCAAAAAAAGGAGGAGAAAGCATTAAAGAGACTAGACTTCCCAAAACTGTTGTGTAAAGACAATAGTCATACAATAAAAAAAAAGATGCACGAGACTGCTGTAAACTCTTTTTTCCGCTGATGTAATCTGGTTCCCCCACAGGAAGGCTGTTTTTGCTTCTACTTTAAAAAAAAAAAAACCATAACCAAAACAGAAGAAAAAAAAAATCCCTTGATCAATACTTAAATTGTTCTCTACAAGTACGTTTAGCTTCTCAAGCACTAAGGAATTAAAACTTCAGCACTTCCTCATAAAGCAAATAACTAGACTTGAAAATGGAAACCAACAGAGGCATTTAAGAGGAATATCACCCCAAATCTCAAAGGTTTATTTGCTTTAGTGCTTCTGTCTCTACAGCAAGTTTAGCACAAGGACCCATACTACAACAACAGACAGTGTTGTATAACAAGTTGCCACCAGACTGGTGATGGAATGGCAACAATTATTCCAGCTTCCAAAAGCGGTACCTATGTATCGGTATCTCAACACCCAACTTTCCTAAAGATACCAGAGTAAAGACTTTTTGGGAAAAGACTTTCCCAAAGTCTTCATATCAAAAGTCTTATTCAATATAGTCGGGTTTAGTCGGGTTTTTGTTCTGGATTTTAGAAGGAAAAGAGGAAGGCAAAGAACCAGAGTAATTGAATGCATATCAACACAAAAAGCAGGTTTTTAAAGCTATCATAATGCTTTCTTTGATCTTTTGTTCAACTTTCCTTTGGCAAGAAATCTAGTCCTTTTAGTCTCAAAGCAGTCAGAAAAGCTAGAGATACACAGAATACAAATTGACTTGACAGGATGGCAAGCCCTGCAAGACACACTAAATCTGTTGCTGAACTTCCAGGGACAGACCAGGCACTGCAATATTACCTGAGTCTCAAGAATCCTTCTGAAGTTAAATATTCACTTCCGTCAGCTGAACAAAACATCTGCAGTTTCAATTCTCTTCCTGAGGTAGTCTCAAGAAAGTTATTTTCTTAAGTCTCTGGACAAGGAGCTGTGATAAAGAACACTGTGCAGAAATCTCTGTGAACACATTAAAAGTGTGATTGCTTCATTATACTCTCATCACAAAGCTACTCAGTCAAGGATTTCTCACAATGACAGGGTGGGGGAGAAGGCTGTGGGACACTACCTCATGATGGCACGACTGCTGTACATGTACAGAGTCTAGATTTTACTGCTACGGAAGTCACGTGACGTTCTGTCTGCAAAGCACTGATGCCATGCACTTCCCTCAAGAACTGTTGTCTAAAGAATCTCACCACTTTTATTATTGCTTGAAAGGGGAAAAGAGTTTGCAGGAGTCAAATGTTCCTCAGGAGCAGCGCTGATTACTCAGTGTCTGTACTGTCCTAAGCCAACAACACTGAACCTGAGCTTATGGATCCTGGAAGGATTCATGTCTAACCTTACAGTCTTCTGTGGTAAACAGGAACAATACTGATGGCCACAAGTACACCTGCATCACTGGCAGAAGACCACCAAGAAATGCTGGAAGTGGCCAGAGTGGCAGCACAAACATAGAAACTAATACATACATTTCCAATTGTACTAGCAAAGCATACCAAACAAACAAGTGAATACTCTTACCTACCTTTCTTAACACCCATTGAGTTGTTAGTTGAAACTATTATTCTGCCAAGTAAATCTACAATGAGCTAAGAACATACATTATTCTACAGAAACGAGTAATTTCTCATTAACAGGAAAAAATAAAAGCTCCTTCCAGAGATTAGTATTCCTAAGTAAATGTTATACAAAGGAAGACACAGAAATGTACATACAGGTCTTACTGAAAAAAAAAAGACAGCATTGTTTTGAAAGAAACAGAAGTGCTCATCTTCAGAAGATGAGAGTCAGGCAAAGGCTGGTACGAATCCAGAGCACCTCTCAAAAGTATGATGTGGAAAGGGAAATGAACAGAGTACATTTTCCACTATAGCACAGATTTCAGTCATGAAAGCTAATATCATATCATACCATTAAAATTCTTTTTAAAAAATTCTAATCTAGAGATATCTACCTTTGCTATTACCTCAGTGTCTCTACCTATCAGACATGTTTTACATTTTAGTATATACTGGTTATTACCCTAGCTTTAAGCAAAACTTGCCAACTTCACCAAATCAACACCTAGCGGACTTGCCCTCATCGTTTCTTTATAAATATACAGATTTCAGAGGCAACAAGTGCCCTTATTCATACAGAAAACTGCAGAAGAAATCTAAATTTCCCCAAAATTCAACTTGCACTGGTATTCTTTAAAAAAATAAAAAAAAAAAAGGTAAAAAAGTAAGACAGGAGACAACACTCCTGAGTGATTCTGGACAACCAAAAGGCAGTGAAAGTTCTACAAGGTTCAGAGCACTTGACCTTATGTTTCAGACATCGATACCTACAAAGTCACTATTCTCAACTTTTGCTGCCTTCGTTTTGGAAAAGTGGCATTTTAGATAGCAACCAGCTGGACTTCCACTTGCAAAAAAGAATCAAGTCCTGATCCCTGTCCTAACTAATTATAAGCCAATTGTTTGCAAGGACCTCCAAAATGCACTAATTACCAGCACTTACCATGGACTGTAACGAAACCTCAAGTAACAGAGACCCAGTCAGACTAACTGCATGTCATTTTCCATATAAGCACCACTCCCAGGAATATCAGAACTAGAAGACCTTACTAGCCATAACACAGATCAGACCACAAGTGTTGTCATAAACCAGACAAATAAAAAAAAAAGCTGCACTGATCCACGGAGAAATGTAATACAGAAAATAAAAATTCTTTTTGAGAAGCAGCGATCCCAGGGAACCTATGAGGATGGGGCAACAGCATGTTCACTTTTGAGGTATGTTTCTCTGCTGAGGAACATATCAATTAAAGCTCTGGCCTATCTTTATATTCTAAGACCTGAAAGAAAAATTACATACATGCTCCTGTCATCTTTGAAGGAAGGACCTCATTCCTTACCCTCTGTCAGAGAAACGGCTTTTCTTATGTGAATCCTCTCTAAAAGCTACTAAAGTGAAAGAGATAACATATTCCCATCACTGCCCACACCACATGCTGTCCTGAACTGTCAACTGTCTCAGTATCTCGGGTTAGGAAGCATATGGAGACCACAGTGGCTCAGAGGTGGTTCCTGGTGCTTACACATCCACGCACACACTACTTCCTCTTGCCATGGGAGGAAAGGGACACCTCCATTTCCAAGTTCTCTGCTCTTTTATTTTCTACCCTAGTGAGGTACTCTCTGGGTAGTCCTGCTTCGGCAGGGGAGTTGGACTAGATGATCTCTATGGTCCCTTCCAACTCTAAAAATTCAGTGAAATTCAGTGAAAAAAAAAAAATACTAGCCAAGTCAATACACAGTATGCTCTGTTTCTTCCATCACTGATACATTTAGTGGTGAAGAAGCACCAGTATTGCAAATCTCCTCTTCATACCTATTTCTCTGGGTTTGTCTGCCCAAAAAAAAAATTGAACAAAGAAAACCAGAAAAGATAAAGCCCTTGGTGTTTTCGCTCCTAAGGTTTCCTGAACAGCATCCAGTGTAAGGGTACTACAGCATCTACAACTTACAACACAGCACCACTACAGCCTAGTTGCCCCCTGCAACAAATACTCAGATTGAATTATACACTGCTAGGAGGCTTGTAAAAAACATTAACTAGTACTTCACAAAATGAAAGGTTTACTGCAGCTGATGAAAAAACTGAACTAGCAGGTTCTTCAGGGTTGAAAATCATTACCCTCCGCAGTCAAAACTAACACAGCCTTCCTGAAGTCACACACAAGTAGAGAACAACTGAACAGAGTTTGGGACAAAAAAACATGACGAGAGTTTTAGTTCCCATTTGAGACCCAGATGTATATTCAAAGTTCAAGCCATAGTGCAGGTAGAACCCAAACAGTTCACGGCATTAAAATAAAGTTTCAGCTCACATCTGATACCACACAACTGCAAGCCGTCACCAGAAATGACATTCCTGCTCCCCTATTCCTTAACCGCATAATATTGCTGTTTCCCTTCAATAAGACTAATGATCATGCAGCTGCACAGGGAGTCGATTCAGTGAGCTGACCCAAGAGCAAACTAAACCCTCAAAAACAAAACAGTGAGTCAGTTGAATAAGCTTATCCAGTGGAAAACTATTTGGCTATACAACTGCTGAATCCGACACGAGGGAGAGGGATCAAGTTCACGAGGAAAGGGAGAACTTGCACTTCAGCAGCCACGCACCATTATAACATCAGTAAAATGTGAGGTTTCATATTTTGTTTTTCTGGGATCCAGTATAGCAAGACTTGATCTTGGTCAGGCCCTCTGCATGCAACAACAAAAAACATTAAAAACACGCTGCAAGCATTTTAAAAAATAAAAAAAAAACCCCAGGAAGGGATCCTGCCAGCAGAGTGAGCTTGAATGTATCACTGTCTTATGGCATATATATTCTTTTGATCACCCATGGGAAAATAGAGACTTGTATTACCTTTACGAAGGAACACTCCTTAATGTCCAGCCTGCTGGATACCTGTTATCATTCAATTTGCAGTGAAGAATACACTAATAAAAATTTAGAGGTGCTTCTACCCAAACAAGAGGAGGCTATAATCAACCAACATGAGGACAGCCTGACTAACGCAGTTTATGGTAATCTAGAATACAGTCCTTTCCCCCAGCCACAGAAGTATCTGTATACATTCAGTGTCAGGCATTAAACTAGAGATTGAAACCACCCTAAAGCAATTTAGCCACCAAAAGCAATCTTTAATGATTTTGTACCCACAACTAAATATTCCGTGCTTTTGCTGATCATCTTTGAATTTCATTTTCACAGGGACAATACCCTTAAACATCCACCCTTTACCTACCAACAGCCCTGCCTTGTGAAGACTTGCTCCCTCTGCCAGCTCATTAAAACTCACAGGAGCCCCTCCGAGGGGGAAAGGAGGAAATCCAGAAAGACTTGTCGGAGAAGACAGGTCTGGGTGCCTTGGAAGTTCTTCAGATGGCTCCCTCCACCAAAAAAAAATCACAAGGCAAAGGCTCTGCAAACCGTAATAATTTGCACAGCCTTCCAGTCTATCTGATATGAACTCCAGGGTCAGCTAAAAGCCCGGGTGAGCTCCGTGAACACACACGCGTGTATATATGTACGTGACAAAACAGCTGCAGAGTATGAACTAAACAAGTTATAGATGTTCTCTTCAAAGAATACATCGAAGGACATAATCTCAGGTCACACTCTGGTTAAGCTATCAATACTATAAGGAAAAAAAAAAAAAAGTATTTAAGTAGCCAAAGCATCTCAGATAAGCCCGAAGTACACCACTAAAGCTGCAGAAGACTCATTAGCTTCCTCTATTAACTGTGACCGACTTCTCTCAAAACAGCTATTCCCCACACTTCTACTGACAATGTCAGCAAGACACTTTGAACAGTTTAAGCTTGAGCTCTGCCAGTACATACAACACAAGCTACAAGATCAGGGATAGACAGACAGATAGATATATATCAGGGATACCTTAGTTTTGCAGTTCATCAATAGTATCAACTGTAAGTCACAACAGTTACAAAAAACACAACAAAACTTTCAGTGGGTCAGCGCCCTGTCAATCACTACCATTACAATCAACAGCTAGCTGTACCCACAAGATGAGCAATTCATGCAACAATGAAAAAAGGAAAACCAAAAAGCTGTTAAATAACAAAACCAACTTTAAAAAAAACCTTACTAGGGAAACACATCCAGGTTAAACTGGTACCAGAACAAAAAAAAAAGATGCTGAATTGTAACAGGAGCAGGGCAAAAGACAAGTACTGGGAACTGTCAGCTTTGGCTATTAAACTGTAGAAATGCACGTTTCAGCCATTCACTCTGATGCAACACTCCATATCTACCCAGCCCCTAAAACTAAATGCTGTTCACAAAGCAAAACAAACCCAGTAAGAAGACTGAAGTTAAAACCCGGATGCTCCAAATGACAGAAAGACATAGCTAACACAAGCTGGGAGCCACGCAACCAGGACAATACCCAGAAGGGGGAATTGGCTTTGAGCGGGGTTCTTGTAAACAAGGTGGCACGGAGGAATCGGCACTCAACGTCGGACCTCTCGCTGCCAGATCACAAACACACTTGGCGCTTGTGCTCTCCCTGCCCCCTCTGGCTCTCTCCTGCCTCGCTGAACCGCACTCTCCTGGAACGCCTTCCAAAGGAATTCTTTGAATAGAAACAGATACAAGCAACAGGACTAAAAATAGCTGAGCAAGAGCAGAGACGTTTGTTACGTTCTCGCGCTGGCGGAAATACACCCAAACTACATCAAAAAAAGGGCACCTAGTTAATTCACACTAAAATTGACAACGAGGAACAAAGTAAGAAGAGCCACCACAAAAAAGTTTTGGGGCGAGGGTTAATTCGGACTTGCAACACTCACTAGATCAAAACTCACAACAAAAAGCAACGGTTAAATTACAAGCCACAAGTGATATAAAAGCAAGTGCACTAAGTAAGCAGTAAGGCCATATCTATAAAATGTGCTAAAAACCTTGTGATATCAGATTTGTGATTCTAGCTTCAGAGTTTTGGTAGCAACACCAAAGAGCTCAGGTATCGTTACTGCACCTGTACAGAGCCCTATTCCTTAAACTAATTAGATACTGAGGGAAGAAGAGCAGTACACATCACTGTGATATGCTCATGTATCCAGAAAACCAGAGAAAACCAGGAGTCTTGCTGAAAAAAACTCTTAAATAAAGCAAGTCAGTCTACATCTTTCTATAATTTTCCCCCAGATTATATTTCTCAAGTTTCATCTTAGGCAAGAGGAGATTCCACCAAAATAAAAACCTATTTTTTCGCTGTAGCACATATGACTGAATGTGAAGTTCCAGCAGGAGGAAAAGAAACAACAGTTTCTGAGGCAGTATTCAAGGTTCTGTCCTTCGCCAATCTTACGCTTTTACTGTGCATAAAATCTTGGTGAAAACTCTAGCCATTTGGTTCAACTTAGCTTTCCAAAGTGAAACATTGTGAGACGCTGAATCCTTTTTCAAGGATGGTTAGGTAGACTCATAGAATGGTTTGGGTTGGAAGGGACCTTAAAGATCATCAAGTTCCAACCCCCTGCCATGGGCAGAGACATTTCCCACTAGACCAGGTTGCTCAAAGCCCCATCCAGCCTGGCACTGAACACCTCCAGGGATGGGGCAGCCACAGCTTCTCTGGGCAACCTGTTCCAGTGTCTCACCACCCTCACAGTAAAGAATTTCTTCCTAACACCTAATCTAAATCTATCTTCTTCTAGCTTAAAACCGTTACCCCTTGTCTTATTGCTACCCTCCCCACCTCTCCTGTAGGCCCCCTTTAGGTACTGGAAGGCTGCTATAACGTCTCCCTGGAGTCTTCTCCACGCTGAACAACCCCAGCTCTCTTAGCTTGTCTTCACAGCTGAGGTGCTCCAGCCCCCTGATGATCTCTGTGGCACTGCTCCGGACCTGTTCCAACAGGTCCATGTCTTTCTTATGCTGGGGGTCCTCAACCTGAAAACAGTACTCCAGGTGGGGTCTCACGTAAGAAGAGTAGAGGGACAGAATCAACTCCCTCGACCTGCTGGCCACACTTCTTTTGATGCAGTCTAAGATGTGGTTGACTTCCTGGGCCGCCAGCACACATTGCCAGCTCACGTTGAACTTCTTGTCCACCAACACTCCCAAGTCCTTCTCCTCAAGGCTGCTCTACAGCCATTCTACACCCAGCCTGTATTTGTGTTTGGGATTGCCTGGACCCAGATGCAGGACCTTGCACTTGGCCTTGTTCAGCTTTATGAAGTTCACATGTTCCCACCTGTCAAGCCTGTTCAGGTTCCTCTGGATGGTATCCCTTCCCTCCACCGTGTCAACCGCTTCACACAGCCTGGTGTCATCAACAAACTTGCTGAGGGTGCACTCAATCCCACTGTCTGTGTCACTGACAAATATGTTAAACAGCCCTGGTTCCAATACCAACCCCTGAAGAATGCCACCCATCACTGGTCACCACTTGGACATCGGGCCATTGACCACAAGTCTTTGAGTGCGACCATCCAGACAATTCCTTATCCACAGAGTGTCCCATCCATCATATCCATGTCTGCCCAATTTAGAAACAAGGATGTCCTGCACGACAGCGTCAAAAAGTCCAGGTAGATGACATCAGTTGCCCTTCTCTTATCCACCAATGTTGTAACCCCATTGCACGAGGCCACCAAATTTGTCAGGCATGATTAGTCCTTAGTGAAGTCATGTTGGCTGTCAGCAATCACTTCCTCATTTTCTGTGGATCTCAGCAGACTTTCTAGGAGAAGCTGCTCCATGATCTTCCTGAGCACAGAGTTGAGACTGACTGGGACGTAGTTCCCTGGGTCTTCCTTGTTTCCCTTTTAAAAATGGCAGTTATGTTTCCCCTTTTCCAGTCAGTGGGAACTTCACTAGACTGCCACAACTTCTCTAATATGATGGATGCTTATCATGTGAGATGCTCAGTGAGAAGCAGCCATAGAAACAGCACTGAGAAATGAAAGCCGTTAAGAGATCACTTTCTTTTCTCTACCACCTCTGAATTGCTCCTTCTACAACAACTGTTGTTAGCATTACCTCTACCTTGAAACAAGGTGGGTTTGAGTAGTTTCCTTTGATACTAATTCTAATCTTGACCTGCTTCAATCAGAAAACTTGTTTATACCCCAAGCTCTCCAACTTGATTTTGAGCATTATTTTCCTCACGATCACAATTTCTTAACTTGGTCTTGTGTAAATTCACTTACTCTTGTTCCGTCATTCTAGAAGTTTACGTGAGGTCAGGTCTATCCGATCTGCACCAAAACAATACCAAACTATCCAAAGAGATGAAGAATTAACAATCTGCACAACTTCAAACATACAACACACTAGAAAAGAGCAGGTAAATAAAAAGTTCTCCTGTCCTGGTTCGAGGTAAAAGAGAACCAGGATTTTTTTTCAGTAATTTTATTTTTCAGTTAAGCCTCTTCTAACTAACTGCAGTTTCTGAAACTAATGATGTATTTTGTCAGACAGTGTCCTCTTTCAGAGTGATAACATCTGATGTTTATAATTAATGCCAAAGAAGGGTATGCAGAGAGGCTGTTGCTTATACTTATTACTATAACAACCAAGGGAGCTCACTTTCTTAGGTAGCAACTTGGGCTGGAAGCAGAAGAGCACAGAGGGGTCACACCTGTGGGGGGAGTGGGCAGGACAGGTGACCCCAAACCGACCAACAGGGTATTCCATCCCATCTGCACCAAGCTCCGTATAAAAGCTCAGGGATCAAAGGGGTCAGCCGCTGCCTGCAATGGCTGATGTCCAAAGAGGACTCAAAGGACTCTGTTCACCTACTTCTGACCCCAATCTGTGCGTTCCTGAATCCAGTTTCGGAACTCAGCTCCCGTCCATTGCCGAGTCCAGCCTGGGACTTTCCCAGTGCCTGTCGGTGAAGGGATCATCCTTGATACTGGTTTTGCATGTAAAGTATATTTCATTGTTTCATTTTTTGATATTATTATCTTTTCTTTCTATTATTAATATTTCATTGAATTAGTTTAATTTCTTTTTCAATCCATAAGTCTCTCTCATTCTTCTCTCCCTCTGAAGGGAGGGATGTTAAAGAGAGCATCTGTCATTCATTCATTCAGTGGCCAGTCCAGCCCAAACCACAATACCTCCACACAGAATTCAAATTTAAGACCAGGAANCACAATACCTCCACACAGAATTCAAATTTAAGACCAGGAGTAAAGTCATCCAGGCTGTTCTTCTGTGTTTAATTTGAAAAAAACAAAATGAAATTAATCTCCCACTTCTTAGTTAGTTTCTTAACCTTTTTAATGAAAATACACAAGTG
>VXAK01017590.1:0-13247 GCA_013399435.1 Arenaria interpres
TCAATTTGCTCTTTACTCACTTTACATTATGATGAATATTTACACAGTAGGTACACAACTCCTTCAAAGTGCTCACAAGCATTTTTTCCATAATTGATATGAAAAGTTCATTGTTTCAACATGATAAACTTTTAGAATAAGTAGCTTTATTTTCTAGGTAGCAAATTAATTAGATTTCCTTCTGAAAGGAAAATTTTAATTATGACATTCCAAGAAAGCTGACTGAAGTAGAGTTAAACACTGAACAGTGAAGTAGACGATGAATTTTGCTTTAAAAGTGTTTTTCTTCACACATTTNTTGCTTGAAAAGTGTTTTTCTTCACACATTTCTGACATAGGCATTCATTTCATTCTACCCCCTCCATCTGTATCTTGACAGATAGTTTAACTTATATTAACTGTGGTCCTTCAGGATTTACTATTCATATATGTTCCAATCAAGACACAGAGGTACCCTGTGCAGATTCACTTCTGGACTGTGTCTCATTCTTCAACTAATAGGGAGATCACACAGTGTCTTATAACCTCACCAACAGATTCCAGCTATTTCAGAATTAACAGGGAGGAAAACATGCTATGGTGCAGACATGCAAAATACATAATTTAAGAACCTGTTTCGTTGCAAGCTAGGTAACTGTCTCATCTTGTGCTTGTTCATTTATTCCAGCAGCGACAATGAATCTGATGTAAACTGCTGCACGGATCCTAATTAAGGACAGCAGTCTAGCTCTCACTAGAGAAACAGTTCTTGATACTCCTACAGGAGCAATCACTATAGATCGAGTTCCCTCCCCATTTCTACTGTACACACACTACTTAAAGAAATTACAGCTGATACATACCCCTGCTAGAGTGGATAACGATTGCTTCCAAAGGCCTAGATATGCAACACGTAATCCAACATGCCTAGTAAAGGCTAGGAAAATTTTGGATCAGCACACATTGACCTTCTACCACTTAGACATTGCATTCAAGTGCAAGTTTAAAGTAATTCTTCTACAGGTGCAGAAGTCCTCCTACCTTCTACTTTTCTAGGAGCTGTGACTTCAGCTAAAACAGTTTTTGGATCAGTAGGAAAAGATGACATTGCAAGTGGCCCAAAAAGAAACAATATTGATCTTTTTATAATCATGCCAAAACTAAGAGATCTGAGTTTTCAGAAGCATTACGCGTTTTAATAAAATGTGGTACTGTGGGAGGGAAGGAAAAGACAAGCCCATGTACCCTGAACCAGAGGGTGGTTAACCAAGGTGGAGGTTATATACAGACTATGAGGAAACTTTGTCAGTGCAGAACAGTTATAGATGATTTATTGCATCTAACCAGCATTTGAAAGTCATTAGCAAGACACAGTAACCATACAGTAATTTCTTCTTTTAGCAAATATATAGCTCTAGTAGTGCTCTGCAGGCTATCAGAAATATTTTTTCTCTCCTCTTGCAAATGATCTCTGAAAATTTAGCCCTTCATCTGAAATATATCATATAACTCCAGTGCCACAGTGAAATATCAAGTGCCACTAATACAGGGTTTACCGATACCACAGCTATTAGCTTTGTGAAATGGAGCGCTGTCTGACAAATCTCAGACAGTTCTTCAGGATCTGAAGAGAAATGGTAATACAAAGGAGGGAAACTCATTTGAGTTATATGGGGGGCATCCAATAGTAATTCCTAAATTTAATCAAAACAGCTATAATTTATAGGGTTCCTATAAAGGAAATATTTGTTTCACAAAGATTAAGAGTACTCCGCTACCACCATGTGAAGAAAAATAAAGCTAATGAGAAGCATTTTTTTTTTCCTCTCTCAAGAAAATTGTTTGGGGTTTTTTTGACTGACCAAAAAGGCAGTACTACTTAAGTACAAAAAAACCAACCCCATTTATTTCATTTTTTAAATCATTGTAAGAGATTTTAAAGAAATATTTTAATCACTTATTAGTAGCTTCAGATTTCAGTTCAACTTAATAACTGAAATACAATCAGATGACATTTAAATGTGTTGCAAGATGATTGTCTGTAAATAACTTAAAAATATTGTCAAGTCATATTAAAGAAGTACAGTCTTTTAGATATAAAGCAGTCAATATTTGCTTTAACTAAACATTTTTTTTGTAAAAATTCATTAAAACCATTTATTTAGAGGAACATATCTATAAAGGTCTCACGTTCATAGTAAGATTTCTCCTGGTTTACAGTCCAAGCATACT
The DNA here is from genome assembly GCA_013399435.1 of Arenaria interpres. NCBI lineage: Eukaryota > Metazoa > Chordata > Aves > Charadriiformes > Scolopacidae > Arenaria > Arenaria interpres. Next base: position 2,212 of record VXAK01017590.1, read on the forward strand.
GTATTTCTCACATATGGACCCTCTCCCATTAATGTGATGAAGGGAGATCTCCTACCATCAATCTACTCGACCAAATTTGCTACAACACACAATCTAAAATTGTACAGCAACCACAAACATATCACGTAACAAATCGGAATTATCAAAACATACCAGTTTTTTCCGATGTTCTGAGAAACACCATGTCAGACGGGATTCGTTGATTCTGAGGAGAGGGAAAAAAAAAAAAAGAAGGTATATATTTTGTAAGTAGGGAAAAAAGTGAATTCCAATCAAATGTCCAGTAAGATCTATCACCAAAAGGTCACACTTGGATTGAAACTCAATTAAAATAGGATTTCTCATGGTACTTTACATTCAGCATTTGCAATTCAGAAATCAATATTTTCGAAAAATTATACAATAAGCAAACAACAGCTAATCCTTTCTGATGCTCTTTATAAGTGAAATAATAAATACCTGGAGAACTACAACAGATTTACATTTTCTTGACTGAAAAGAGTAGTTCAAGAATATAAATATCTAATTGAAAGATTTTTAAAAATAATTTCACTGAGCAAAACTGACACTCAGCATATATAATAGAAAAAACAGTGAAATTTAAAACATCTGTCTTGGCACTCAAGTTGCAAACATCAGGTATACCAAGTATTCTCTCTCCCCACACATCAACATACACAAAGGGAACTGCAAGTCAGGGAACAGCATTTTCTATTTCACCTATCTATAAACCTCTGCTTTACAAAGGCAGAAATGAATAGAATTTCTTCCTCAGTATCTAAGGCATAAAGCCATATGCAGTGTCAGATGTACCCACACACCTGCTCTGCCATTTCCCTTTCAAGCACAGAACTATCTGTATCAAATCATGTTTTCAGTTTTTTTTGTTGACCACAGAAAGGCCAATCTAAACTTTTGTGGATTAAACAAAAGGAACAATACCGCCCTCCCACACGTGCTATCTGCTACATGACTACCCAAATCCTTAGCTCTCCCACCACTCCTTCACAAGGCATCTGGAGAAGAGCAAGACGGGAACTCATCAATGCTTATAAATATCTACAGGGTGGGTGTCAAGAGGATGGGGTCAGGCTCTTCTCAGTGGTGCCTGGTGACAGGACTACAGGCAACGGACACAAGCTGGAACACAGGAAGTTCCGTCTGAACACGAGGAAAAGATTCATTACTCCAAGGGTGGCAGAGCCCTGGAACAGGCTGCCCAGAGAGGTGGTGGAGTGTCCCTCTCTGGGAGATACTCAAAACCCATCTGGACACATTCCTGTCCAGCCTACTCTGAGTGGACCTGCTTTGGCAGGGGGTTGGACTAGATGATCTCCAAAGGTCTCTTCCAGCCCCTACCATTCTGTGATCTACCAGTACCAGTTATGCATTGACAACATAGGGTTTAAGAATGAAAACCTGGGGGAAGTAAAAATAACTAACATGTCAAAACCTGAAAGAGATACAGGCCTGGGAAGGGAAAAAGCAACAGACTAAGCTTATACGGACCAAAGTGAAGAATGGACAGAGCAATGAGAAAGGATACTCTACTGAATTGCAGTTGCTTCCATCACAACTTATATCCAGTATACCACATGCTGTACTGTTTGATAGTGAAGCTAAATGCAAAGATTCATTTGCATTTTATTTACAGATTACCTTTAACCAATTGAGAAATCTCAGTAGATTATTAGCAATGGCTTTACTAGTTTCATGCTAAAAAATATTTCTTAATATTCATTCCAGATAATTTGTTAAGAGGATATAACACACAAATATTTTTCACATAGAAAGTACCTCTATTTGAGAATAAATTCCAGGTTTTTCTGTTATATGTGGTTGATATTGCCTTGAAAGTAACCACATACCTATGGCTCACCTTTTATTTTTTAAAAGCTCAGCTGTCACTTGGAGTGGAAAAGAAAATAAACATAGCTGACAAAGCCCACCACAAGGCATACACGAACCTCATAGATTTCAACCTTAAAAACCTGACTGAATTTACTCAATAGAAGAAGTTAAAAAGCACGTTCAGTATATAGGCATTTCAAAGCTACATCATTATTCTCTATTTCACACTTCATCTCAACATTTAAGGACACAACACTGTTACGAACAAAAAGAAACCCAGCAAACGGGTTTGATTTGAAATCAGATACGTAGTTTCTCATATTTAAGCCTCCACCTTTTACTTTTTTGAAGGTAGCACTTCCCCTTCATCACTGCATGTCAAAAAAAAAAATCTTAGAAGTATGTGCACTCATAGCAGCTTCCAATAAAACAGGTCAAAATACATCCATCAAGATAATTAAACTGTGCTTTGTATGACACTTAGCGTGTGGGATCTTCAAAATACTATGCCTGACTATCCATTAAAATCAGTTTAGAGTGAAAAAATTACATTGACTCATTCATACTGGAGAATAAATAAGTATTTACACCAGACAGCACCACTGAAGGTGACGCTTTTTCCCATATACAATGCTGTACTCTAACACTTAGACAGTTCTCGAGAAGCCACTCTCAGCAATATTATTTCTTACCACAAAACATCCTGGATACTGTAGGCAAAGTTTTCCCTCACTCCAATGAAACCTTCCCAAAGTCAGCCACAACAGTGCCATGGGAATAGTGTGATCTGAATAGATGTGTCAGAGTCAACTGCCAGATTCTATGTTATATGGGCTCAGCTTTCAAAATAAGATGATGTAAACTCTCTAAATCTCTGGGTATCTCTTGTCTCTCCCTGTAACACACTCTCAAGGACACCAATTCAGAAGCGGGACTGGAAGCAACTGCAACTGTACTCTCTGTTGATGGCAAGTTCAACATAGAGGGGCCATGAAGGGCTACAGAGATAGTACCATCTCAAGCAAACAAGATGCTTGGAAAACAAGCAAGTTTGGAAACACTAGAAAATAAATGAATGTTCTGGTTTACCTAAAAATCCTATGCAGTTAGCAAAAAAACCCTCCTCATAATTTAAAATTGTGCACTTTCATGCATGGATACTTTCTGATTTGCAGCAATTCCCATTTATTTGTAAAAGCACAAGGAGTTAAAAATTCATGTGCTTGTCTGTATGTCAACAGTATTCACCTTGAAGGGGCTGCCCACCTGCAACTGCAGCTAGTAGAGCATTTTTTGGAATCTTGCTTTATAACAGAAAATAATTAAACATGTAGTGAAATTTATTATCCATCATGAGCCTAGATTCAATCAGGAATTTCTCATACTCAGATTTGGAAAAAATTGCAGCAAAACCATTAACCTTTATATATATTACCACGCACTTATTAGAGTAAAGAAAAAAAAAAAGAGGAAAGGCAAAATGCAACTTCAAAATTAAATAAATCTTTCCTTAAATGACAATAACAATTAAACAGATATCCAGTCTTCATATAGATTAGCTATACATTTTTGCAGCTTCCCTGCCAGCTCTGACATAAATCCATTATGCAAGTTTCAGGCTACTGGCTTCATGCCTATAAACTTCCAGTTACTTGTAAATAAGCTAAAACACTTGACCAACACCCAAAAATTTTTCAAAAATAACAGTCAAACAATCTAATACTGAATTCAAATAAAAGTTCTCATAATCCAAATGAGAATTTGTTTTTACAAATCATTACCAACTTCCAGGGAGAACGCCTGTTTCACATTCAATACATGAAACATACACCTGGTACCTGCTATTTGAGATTCGAGTCCTTACGCCTGAGAAAACTGGGCAGAATCATGGAATATCTCAAGTTGGAAGGGTCCCATAAGGATCATCAAGTCCAACTCCCTGTTCCTCACAAGACTACCCAAAACCATTAGACTAAGAGCGTTGTCCAGACACTCCTTGAACCCTGACAGGCTTGGTGCTGTGCCCACTTCCCTGGGGAGCCTGTTCCAAGGAGTGACCACCCTCTCAGTGAAGAACCTTTTCCTAATGTCCAACCTGGACTTGCCCTGATGCAGGTTCATTCTGTTTCCTCCCCGCTGCTGCTCCCCTTGCCGAAGTCGCCAAACTGTGATCAAGTTAGTCATGTGATCATTTTCACATTTCAATGGGAAAAAACGCATCTTGATTTTATGTATTTTTAATGTGTTCTCTCTGCTTGGTTTTCTTTTCTGTAAAATAAAATAAGCTTTTCTACATTAACCTATCTGAACACAGCCTTCCATGTAGGAAGGCTAGAGACTGTCTTGTCTTTACTTTCTTCCTCAGGGGAAAAAAAAAAACCCACGAAACCAAAACCATAACCGCATTTAAGACTGACATCTCATTTTTCATCAGGTTTTCCATATTTTGGAAGTGGGCAGAAAGGTACTGCAGGAGTACTAGACACTAAAAAAGATTGTTGCTATTACTGCTGACACTGGAGAGCAAAGATCCCCCTGCAAAGACACTATGGAAGAGTGACTACACAGAAACAGATGGCAAGTATGCTACAAAAATCTTTAAGATCTCATTATGGAGAAAATTAAGTTCTGTTGTACATTGTCACAGACAAACAGCAGCAATATGTCAATCATGTTAGCCCTCTCATGTCATATTTATCAAAGTGGAACAAGTTAAAATGACACCACATACAACTTCAAGCACTCAGAAACCCATGAAGAAACTATGTAATCTCAATTACCATGGAGATGAAGCTAGAAATGTTTATTGATATATACTGAAATTTGAATATACGTCATGAAAATGACTTGAATACATTGTTTTGCTTAAGCCCGAGCACAATTAGAGCTCTAGGAAAGAAGGGCTTCCACTTTCCTCAGTGTTTGTCTGTGCTGCAGACAGATTTATTCCTAGAGATCTAACTATGGCAAGACAATGGTCAGCACAAGGTAAGTACTCCCCCAGCTTCTGGGATCCCATGGCTAACTCCACGACATCCAGGAACACTAGCCAGATCGGAAAACAGGAAATCCCACAAACACACCTATGCTTCCTTGCAACACAGGCTACAATAAAAATACCATTTCTAATAGCTTTCAAATTACTTTCTTCCATTTTTCTCAGGTTATCATAATGAAATCGTTATTATGCAGCTCCCTAGTCAGTCTTCCAATTCCCCTACAACTGCCCAGAGCTACAAACCCTCACAATTTTCCATTTACTGCCCTTTCTTCTTCATTCATGTAATGAACCATGTACTTTTCTCATTGACTAAAATATTCCTGCTTGCTTCTGAGTTATAAACTAAGAGGCACTTCCCACTTTTTCCCCATGCTATCCACATGCTAGCATTAACTGCACTCCTCACAAATATTGGATTAATTTCACTTTACACCTGAGATTAAGGAAAAACAGTTGTGTCCTTTTACAGCTCCAAGAAAAGCTCTCAAAGTTTTAAGAGAGAGCATTACTGTTCTGCATGCTTCAAAACACGATTCTGTATAATTATTAAATGTTATGAATTAAATGTGTTATTATTTATAGCTAAATGTGTTATTAGGTTTTATGCCTTCTTCACATCTCCAAAATGTACTCCAAACTGTTGAAAAGATACGAGTGTCTAAATAACAATATCTGAATTCATCAACTCGTCCCTTCAATTATCTCATTTAGGAACACTATGCCCACCTGTGCTCCCACTGCAAGCTGAAAATGTACCTTAACACAACACAAGGAGAACATCTAGGAAGTAGCATGTTTGTTTGCGGTAGGTGACTGGTTTTCAACTAACATATACAAGTGTCCTTTAGCTTTTAAAAACAGACAATATTTTCTTCTCTTCAGGCCTCTTCCTGCCCCAGTATTAGTACATTACAAAATTTTCAGTTGAGGCAACAGATATATTACTTGGAACTAAACAGTTTTAAGCACGTTGCAGTTACTTAGAGCTGCTTTGAAACGAATCAGGCCTATTTAAAAAAAAAAGACAATAATCAGACAATATTCAAGGTTTAAATATAGAAAAGTCTTTCACTTAAGTTGTTAGTATTTGTGATGCAGTCACTAGTTAACATATGGATCTTCAGCTCAAATGAGTCATTAATTTCACTGCAGAAATGCTGTTGATGCATCTTCCAGTCAAATACAATGTTAACTTGTTCCTTTGCCATTAGAGTGAGCAATTGAACATTTCACTCCCGACTGGTTCTTTGGCCTAAGAGTCGTACTCTGAAATTGAAAACTGCTTGCTCCAACACAATACGCTTCTCAAGAGAACCAGAAAACATTTAATTTCATTAGTCTGAAGACACCTCCAGCTAGGCCAAAAGAAAAAAAAGCTCTGCTTGAGAAAGCGGGAGCTTGAAGCTGAAATACAACATTCAACAATTATATGCATCTTGCTGAAATACCTGAGTAAAATCTTCATCAAAAAGAACTCTAGTCATTATTTCCCTAAATCCTTAAACATTGGTTTTTTTCATTAGAAATTTCAGGTACTCACAACATACGATCTGTAAGCTACTGCAAATAATGCTGAAATAGATGCTAATGACCTACCTCATTCAAGACAGATTGATCCCCAAAGTAATACCCATTTTCCAAATTCTAGCATATTTTAGCAGACTGTTGGATCTCAGTAAATTTCAGGGAAGTCAGATTACCAATTAGCCACTAGAGTCTTCCCTACACTCCATAGCAATTAATTCCAGGTTTATAGATTAAGAAGGCCCTAAGAAGTTTCCCAGTAAAGATCAAAGCAAATATCTCAGTCTCCTACAAGATGTGGAATAGGCGCAAGCGAGCAGCTGCAAGCTGACTCCACTTGTACAGTAAAATAGCAAGGCGTAAGTCAAAACAGATGTAAAAGGTAGACATTAGTGCTAATCTTGTCTACACTAGTATATGCTGCTCAGACAGGCACGATATCAGGTGCAGATAGCAGACAAAAGAAAGAAAGGGGGGAAAAAAGGCAAGAAATAGCAAAAGTACACGAAAATAGATGTGTTCTAAGCTGAGAGCAGCAAATCAAATGAGGCTTGGCTGTATTGTTCTTTCTTTGGACTACAGAAGAAACACAATTCTGTTTTCCAAAACAAACAGAAGAGGGATTTCTTATACATGTCTGAAAAAAGAAAATCACCTCTATCCACTAACAATTTATGAATGCTCCAAGTTCTCCAAGAAAAAGGAGAGGTGTTAACAAATAAGAAAGCACAAAATGTGTCAGGATGGCATATTTGCCAAAGGATTTTCTTTTATCAGAAGTCATTTACTCCACTAAATAGGAGTAAAACTACCATGAGGTTTATAAAAGACTTGTCACTGACTAGGTTCCACTAAGGATTAATCTGCCAAACTGCGACTTGCCATACAACACTTGAAATAAAGCTGTAGGTACAGCCTTCAACTTGAGGTGCCTCCTTCCAGCATCTCCATGGATTAGCGCTCTATCTCTAATACAAAGCGTGATGGAAGTCACTTGCTGGCACCCAGAAAGTGAGTCACCTCTTCAGAACGAACTTCAGTATAAATAGCTTCCTCTGACATGAAAATTAAGTTGACTTTAAAGGTCATAAGAATTTCTTAGTACCCCGGAAAGCCAACTGAATAAGCAACACTGTCTTTATTATAATACTAACATAGAGGGGGGGGAAGTTCACAGCTCTCACTCATCATTTGCAATCCAACTGGAAAGCTTTTTCTCCTTTTTTAAAAATAGATAAACTTTTATCTTATTTAATTATGCATAAGGTGATATTATATACATATTATAATTATATAAATAATTTTATATCAATAAAACTTATCCTTAAAGGCTTCAGACATAGGAAAAACACTGATTTGAGCATCAGAAGGAACACATTAGTAATCAGACAGCTTAGAACATTCACCACAGCACAAGCCAGAGAATTTAATTCAGTAACTGATTCCCATCATGAGATAAATTTAAGCATATACCAATTCACAGAATATAAATGCTTACATTCAACTAAACTTGTAATTAATCCAAAAGTATACTTCAAGATTCTCAAAGAAGACTTGAACTAAAATACTAGCCAGTTAGTACTTCACAGATAAGCACCTCAATATACTTTTCTTCAGAAGATAATTAGCATGTCAATACTCTTTAATCTCTAAAATATATTTTAAAAGTATCAACCTTTTCCACTATGATGAGGTCTCCAACTTGTATGTCTGAACTCTTAACTTGCACTTTACCTTAAAAAAAAGAAAAGAAGAAATGTAATCAACTTAGGCAGTCATTAATAAAGAATCACAAGAATATAAATCCCAGAATGCAAGTTACACTTAAAGACGTTATCGTTTGGTGAAAATGTTACAACATATACAAAACAGATCTCCGATGAACACATTAATAAATAGATTTCATCTTTTTAAATAAATAATTCACTGGTTAAAAAAGTCTAGTTCTGCAACCAGCTAGCTACTGTAGAAGTATCACAGGAAAAAATACATATGGAAGATTCTCAAGTCCGATCTATAGTATTGGTAATAGAGTTGTGAAATTGGAAAAAGAAATTTTTCACATCTACTAGATGGTACTTCTATTTCTGACAGGAGTTGTAAGGCTGACAGTCACGGAGCATTCTTACACACGAGTTGTTAGCCACAGCGCAGTTACTAACAGGTATCTTTGCTTGGCCACTATCATAACTGATGTAATGGGCACCATCTGACACTTGCTGGCAATTAGAGGGGAAAACAGGTAAGCCTCTCTAAAATTAGAATAAATGCTCAAAGAGTTCATTTTAGAAAAGTAAAATATCAAAAGCTGAAAGAGGCTTCTTCATTCTCTAGAGCTGCCCATTCAGTAACTGCTGTGAACAACTCATTCAAAAATATATATAGCACATACACCAATTTAATTTCTGTATGTTCTGTAAAGTATTAATATTTGCAAGACTGTTGAGTGTTATCATTCTTATTTAACAGACTGAAAAACTGAGACAGAAAGGTTAAGCTACTGCCCAAAATGAGTCATTGTTGACCTCACTAGAATTAAGGAGTTCTAGTCCCAGGTCCTTGCTACAATTCCAGTAAGAGTTGATTCCCTGAGCTAAAAACAACCAAAAAAACCTTGTACGCGAACAAGTCATGACATATGGATATCCTCTTCCAAGATATAACAGGTGATAAACTCAGGATATAAACACATATATATTTATATAGCTTGATGAGCTGAAACACACACCCATAGGAAGTATCTTTTCTTATCAGAAACACTACCATGATTCCAAGCAGCAGGTATCCGATCAGCAGGTATCAAACATCTGTTATGTCAGATAAAGTGCTAGGGTTCTACATAAAAGACTGAACAAATTAGAACAGAAGACCCACAAAAGCACAGGATGAGGAGCAATCTATTTGGAGTTTAATCAAAAGTATTATGAATAGTATATTCGTCAATGTACGTTCTATGGTCTCTCAAAGTTATAAATTTATAAGTTGTTATAAACCAAAACTAAGCTAGGTTCCAAATCCATGAGACGTCCTCATCATAACTCTTAATGAAGATAAATCAGGCAGTTAACCTCAAAAAATTCCTTATACTCCTATGTGCATTTAGTCAAAGGTAGTAAGACTCGTGAGTAATTAAGTACTTGCTCCTTAAAATTGCATTTCATGCAAAAGTAACAGCTCTTTTATGCTTAATTCAGTCATTAATGTATTCCTATAGCTAATTTTAATATAGTGTCCATGACACGAGCATGTCAAAAATTCGCAATATCAGAGAACAATCTGAGCTTTTTTTTGGCCTGTCTGCAAAGTTATTTCTGAAAGCCAGACTTTGTTATTGATAATGTTCTCTTGAACCAGTTCATTTTTTCAGTTGCCAAAAACACCTTCCTCCAAATATAGAGCAAATTATATCTTCAATCTGACTCCTAACTCTGCCATAACACATTTGTGAGCATAAAGGGGATCTAAAGCAGCTAATACTAAAACTCAACTACTAAAAGAACATTCTGATACCAAATCAACTTATTTAGTCTGCTTCACTGCATAAGCCTGTGAATTCTCTTTATAAATTCTCAAGTTTTGACTAGAAGTGAATAGTATACACTGGAAAAACATTCATTTGTAACATGATGTAGGGCAGACAAAGAGCAGTGACTCACGATGCCAAGCATACCAACAGGAACCCACACTGCACCTTTGCTGGTACTCAGACTAGTGATCCAGGGAACTTCACAACATGAATTGAAAAGTTTCCTTATAGCTGAGTATAACACTATTCCATTAAAACCTTAATGGCAAAATGCGGCAGTAATTCAAGAAGCGGCTTAAAATTTTGAAAAGTCAACAAATAACACTTTCCTTGAGCCTAGCAAGAATGAGAATCATTAGACACAATTTCAGAGAACATTAAAATAATGCAATACTACATCTTAGTGAAGATGCATTTAGAGAAAAAAAAGACACTGAATGTTATTCACTGCATAAATTATTTTTGCAAACTATTTTTTCTCTAAAAACATCTCCGTAGCAAAACACTCTTCACCATCTGTGTAATTACCAATAAAAAGTCCAAAGCTGTCAGAAGTGGCTGCGCATCCAGACTTTATAGTCCACCAAGGCGCAAGGCTTTCGCCTAAAGCAACATATAGAATTATGCAGAACTGGAACACTGAAATGTGTCTGTAGTAATTCATTATCCTCCCAAGATAAAGCTTTTTGAAATGAATTGCAATGTTTTGAAAAACTAATAAATATCTCATATGTGCTAACAAGTATTTCACATAAAAATTTAAGAAGTAAACAAAAAGTAGGCACATACTATATCAGAAACGACTTTGTTTCTTTTCATTTAGAAGTGTCCCTGCTCCCTGAGTACAACCCGCTACTGAAAGAACAGTAAATTCTAAGAGTAGCATTTTCAAATCCTTTTTAATTTGCTATTACACGTTACCCATGTTACCTTGAGTACTGTCTGAAGCACTGCTTCCAGAGTTGGTAACACAGCTTGTCTCTAACCCAGAAATATAAAACTCTTGAGTGAAAGGAGTCAAGTATAGACCGTATGATAGTTTTACCTGGTATCTATTAGTCTGAGTCGTCGGCATGATTAGAGTATACATAATATAAGAGGAGCTGGGGATGGGGAGGTGAGCAGTGGGGAAAA
>VXAK01017591.1:0-15331 GCA_013399435.1 Arenaria interpres
TTGTTTCAAAGTGAATTCAAAACTCTCTTCTTTGCGCTCTTTTTGTCTTTGGGTGACAGAATGGGACAAGGAAGCTTTCCATTTATCATAGTCCAGTCTAATCCACTGAGCCCTACACTGCACCTGGCCTAGGGTTGCTTCAACAACTCCAAGTGATACGTGGTGCAACATGACTAATATTTATCATGACAGATCTTCTTATAATACCCTTCCTATGTTAAACCAGTATCTCTTCAACGCTTTCTGAGAAACACGAGGATGTCACACTTGGCTTTGCAAAACATGACTTTTATACACTTCCTTTATATGCATTGACATTTCTGGGAGACGGCTGCCTCAAAAAATCAAAGATGAAGGATTGGAAACAAGACCATAGATATTGAATTGCCAATGAGTTTAGGGCTCTGAGTCTCATTTAAAGACTATTCTAATTCTGTACATAAGTTACATTGTGTTATCTGATTAGCTATTCATTGATTCAAATAATAATAAAAATAATCCTAGAAATACAGCAAATGAGATTCCACTATGCAGGAATGAAAAGAGCACTGCACCAGTTCTCATGACATAGTCTACATCTGAGACACATGAATGATAAAAAATTGGTTTATATACCTTGGTAAAACTGAAGTTCTACCATGACCTGGGGAAGTTAACAAAATATTATTAAGATACCAGTATTGTATTACCATCAATGAGTTAGATTTATGATTCTGAGATTTTGATGATTTTTTAAAAAATAATTATAATGAATTATTGCAAAAAATCTTGAGTAATAAAGTCTGCTCTGGGTTCATTGCACTGTATAATAATATTTCAATCAATAAATTTGAAATAGGAAAAATATGCATCTTTATGTGAATCTATAGGGAAGTCCATGGATAATGGAAGTTTTCTAGGAGAAAGCAGGTAAGACAGTGAAAGTGTTTTCCTTTGATGGCCTCAGGTTCCAATTCCTGGACACAGAGCACAGAACACCCCAGCTGTGCACTTGACAACAAATGACTTTGTGGTGACCTCTGCATGGAGCCTGGGTACCACAGGCCGACCTCTGCCTCCTGCCTCCTCCTGCTGACCCAAGGACATGGCTCTTGCCTCACACCCCACGTGTTTTCATACTGCTCTGTGATTGGCTGGTTTCCATGTTTTGGAAGCATCATATCCACATGATCTCAGAGCAGCCTCTAATTGGTTCCCATTGGTTCCCAAATTGGGAACTTCCTTCCCATAAGGAAGATGCAGGTACACTCTCTATATGCCTATAGATAGGCTATATATGTGTCTTTACAGGTATCTTTATACATATATAAAGATCTGGAAATGCAGTGTAATAAGGACAATAAGGAAAAGGCGCAGGACGTTTCCCCAGAAGACCACACAAAGCAGAAGAACCAGCCAACAGTTCATGAAACTGAAAATTTTATTTGAAGGTCAATTTCAGACAGAGAGGGCAAGTGGCATAGAACTCCCCTTGTCCATGCCTGTGAGAAACCTCAGGCTGCCTTTGGGACCATAGCACAGTGCAGACTGGGGCTGTGTGTCCTTCCTTGTCCTTAGGTCAATGGTTTTGTCAAAAGCTGCAGAAATCTCTGGCTGAGTGACTGTGGAGGGAAGGGATGGGAATGCAGCATGGTCTGGTCCTGTCCCTGCCAAGGCCTGCAGATGCAAAAGGCAGGATGACAATCAAAGGGAGCAGCCACCCTGGCTCACCATGGGGAACCCCTGACCCTGTCAGTCCCACATCTCCTTGACAGCCAGAAGACATCCCATGGAGACATGGGTCACCATCAGCCAGCCACATACTCTGGCAATGCTACTGCCTCACTAGGTTAGTGCCAAGAGCTGGTGTCATTTTTGATTCCTTGACTCTGTGTCAGTGTCCTTGTGGAAAGTAAGGAATCTCTGGCTGTGTGGCTGAGGACGGTGGTGCCATAGTCTGTTCCTGTCTTTTTGTGGATCTGTGGCTGCAAAAAGCAGAATAACAAACAAAGGGAGCTGTCACACTGGCTCACCATGAGGAACCCCAACCTAGGGCGCTACAAGTCCCTTGATGCCTTAACTTAGTGTCAGTGTCCTTGTGGTAGGTATCGAATCTCTGGCTGTGTGGGTGAGGATGGGAGTGCACCATGTTCTGATCCTGTCCCTGTCTGGGTCTGCAGCTGCAAAAGGCAGAACAACAAACAAAGGGAATAGCCATGCTGGTGCACCACGGGCGACCCCTGCCCAGGGCTCTATGAGCCTCAGGCCAAGGCTATTAGTCCCACATCTCCCTGGCAGCCAGGAGACACCCATCCCATGGTGGCACAGGCCACCACCAGCCAACTGCCCACTCTGGAAGTGCCACTGAAGAGCTGATATCATTTTTGATTCCTTAATTTTGTGTCAGCGTCCTTGTAGAAGGCAGTGCATATCTGTCTGTGTGGCTGAGGTTGGGAGTGCCTTGTGGTCTGATCCTGTCGCTATCTTGGCCTGTGGCTGCAAAAGGCAGGATGACAACAAAGAGGCAACCACCCTAACTCATCATGGGCAACCCCTGCCCAGGGGTCTACAAGACTCTTGATGCCTTAACTTCTTTTCAGTGTTCCTGTAGAAGGTAACAAATCTCTGGCTGTGTGGCTGAGGATGGGAGTGAGCTGTGGTCTGGTCCGATCATTGTCTGGGTGCGTGGCTGCAAAAAGCAGGATAACAACAAATCACCCTCAGTCACTATGGGCAAGCCCTGCCCAGAGCTCTGCCAGATTCTTGATTTCTTAACTTCATGGCAGTGTCCTTGCAGAAGGTACTGAATGTCTCCGGCTCTGTTGCCAAGGACAAGAATGTGCCAATGTCTGGTCCTGTCCTTTTGTGAGCCTATGGCTCTGGAAGACAAAGGAGGAGCAGCCACCATTTGTCATGCCACAGGCAACCCCTTCCTCCCTGGACAGGGCCAGCAATCTTGCCTTCCCTCCCCTCCCTACTCTCCTGTTGCCTTTCATCTCAGCCCTCACTCACCCACCTGCTCGCCTCCATTTTGGGCTGGCACCATGCAGCCCTCTCTGTGCCTGTCATGGGCGGCCCTGTCACCAACCCCGGTGTCACGGCCACCAGCAGCATTCTGCACACTGTGAAATGGCCACCACGTCACCGGGTATTTCAGAGCTGATGGAAGGCCAAGCTTAAATATTTAGACTTTCTATATGCTTTCCTACATTTAGAATTCTAAATTTGGTTGCAAATTGTATGTTGTTGACAGGTATCATAAGAGTCAGTAAGAACCTCAGTTCCATGAATTCCTTTTATGAGAAAGTCTGGTTGTTCAGTAGAAAACCGAGCTGTGCAAGACTAAGGCAGGCATTTTTACAGAGATTGTATTAATACGTAATCACATTTTCTGCATGATTGGAGAGCATGGTTCATACAATGTCAAACACTGAAATCTACAAAAAAACTCATAAGGTTTTTATCTTCACTCTTATATTGTTATCAAATGCTGGAGAAAAAGTATTGCAGGACAGGAGGAAAAAATCTTATTCAAATACTTTACCATCAGACCATTAAGATAATTTGGAAAATTGTTTCAGAACCATTAGAATGATCATGAAAATCTGTTAATATGCATAAGAATGTAAGCCTTCCAAGACGTATTAAATCACCAACAAGCAACCTCTTCAAGACTGCCCATTGGTTGGGATTATTGTCTTCCATAGCAGCCCTAGTGTGACAACCAGTTCCAGATCCTATGGTTCACAAAAAAATAAAGCACATTGCTGTGACAAGCATTATTAATGATGCCACAATAACGTGCCTGTCACAATAACTTTTCACAATAGTGATGCAATTGCCCTAAACTGGCATATTCCAAATGCACATCCCCACCCTGCTGCAGCAGCATGTACATTAACAAGATCACATCTCTATCTGAAATAATGACTTGAAAGAACTAAAAAAAGTCATCTTATAGATATTCAAGTTGAACAACTCATATTTTTGTATAGGACAAACCCATTCAGCTGGGATCACCAGCAGGTATAAATCTTCAGACAAAGAATTAAATTACTCCCCAGAGACTTCATTCTCCCTCACGTTCTGTTTGCAAATAACCTATCACCCAAACTGCTGATTCTGTTCCCATTGCCTGTTCCCTCCATTTGTAACCATTATAATGCCATTTTGCAGCCTCTGTGGCATAGCATCTTCTCCAGCAGGATCTCAGCATATTTTATAGTTGTTAAGTAATTTAGCTTTGCAAAAGTGAATTCTTGCAAAATGGAGAATCCTTAACAGCGTTCATTTTTCAAAGGTGGAAGCTGAAGTCAAACAGGTTAACCACAGCTTTGTTGTTGAAAAACTGAGCATCTGTGCCTTTGAAATCAAGAACAATCAAAGCTCAGCAAATTTTACAGTCAGAGCAAGATGAAGGACCCGAGAAAAGACAGAGCCCTCATCATAAGACTTACAGAAATTTTTACCCTATTTTTTTTTTTGCCCAGCATTATATTCCTATGATAACTCTAGAATAACCTTGTTTTAAAAGTAATCAGTTATGCAATATGTAACAAAGGATGTTTGAAGTGAAATACAAAATATGTGAATAAAAATGGAAACAAAGAAAATACTACCCAGGTAATAATTTATATTTTTCTATTTATACCACCAAGATGCTCATTACCAGAGCATCCAAGTACACCCTAATGTTCTGCTCCTGTTTGAGTTAAGCCCTAAAAAATGGGTGAAGTTTTGAATGCTCTGGGTAGCATCATGCTGCCCCAGTCTGATCTGAATGTTCCTTAAATGCACCACTACAGGCCATTAACTACACCATGGAGTGAGTACTGAGGCCAGCCAGGCCTTGATTAATTTAAGGGAAGCAATTGTCTGAAATCCAGATGCTCTGGGAAGTAATATCTAGCACAACCTTCCAGTACCTAAAGGGGTCCTACAGGAAAGATGGGGAGGGCCTCTTTATCAGGTTTAGTGATAGAATAAAGGGTAACAGTTTTAAGCTGAAAGAAAGGAGGTTGAGATTGGACTCTTGGAAGAAATTCTTTACTGTGAGGGTGCTGAGACACTTGGACAGGTTGCCCAGAGAAGTTGTGGATGCCCTGGAGGTGTTCAAGGCCAGGCTGGATGGGGCTTTGAGCAACCTGGTCTAGCGGGAGGCGTCCCTGCCCATGGCAGGGGGTGTTGGAACTCAATGATCTTTAAGGTGCCTTCCAACCGAAACCATTCTATGATTCTGTGATCGTTTTTAAAGAAGCTCTGCTCATATAACTTAAAATCAGTGTTGCTTGCTGCTCATGATGAACTGTTGAATTCTTTACTGACAGGAAATAGAAGAAAGGAAATGATTTGCAGTAGTCCCTACGTAACCTACTTGCTTCATGCCTTAGCTGTTCTAAAGAGAGAAATTTGGACTGGTTAAGTGAGTTGTGGAAGGCTAAACATTTCAGAAAGGTCTCTTCACAAACAGAATTATATCCTGTCCCACTGAAAACAGGAATTTTTCAAGTCGTTTCCTTAGCAAACCAGGATTTCATCCAAAGTGCTTCTGATCATGTTTTACTGACAATGATAACTTAATAAGCAGCACTATGGATACTCACCAAGAAGACAGAATACAACTTCAGGACAGGGAAAGATGTATCCTTGCTTTCAAGGGAGGAAACAAAACAAAGACACTAGTAACAGAAGCCCAGCCCTTCACAAATAGAAGTGAAGGACATAATGAAAACCAGGATCAAGTAGTGTTTCAGGCAGAGAAGATGTAATACATAATATTCTCATGGTCAGAATGAGGAATAGTTAAGTACATTAAGGGCTGCAATTAAAAAAAAAAGATGGGAAAATAAACTGTGCCCATTTATACAAAGTGCATAGCTATGTTTTATCCAGAATGATTATGTAAATAATATCATACTTACTCCTTCATCTTGTAATGAAGTGTGGGTGTTTGTGAAAATGGAGCTACTGTGATGATTGCATTTATTATTATCTGGAAATGAAGGATGAGATTCATCTCACTTAGCTTTATAAGATTTGAGCATCAAGTCTAAATTCATTACATAGATTCCCTTTGAAGCCAACTGTCAGATAAGCATTTCCCAACTTAAGATGTCTAAGACAGTCAAGACTAATAGCCTTTGTATGTTAACATTGATTATAGAAAGAACCTGAACTCTAACTTTACTAGATATGCAACTTTCACATGGCTAAAGTTAGGTGATACTAATTCTACCTTAGTATTATTTTCTCACATTAAACCTTCTTGAGATTAAGTCTTTGAAGTCAATGCTATTACATTTACATATAAACACATGCTTAAATGTTTTGCAAGATTTCAACCAGGCACTTGTCAGGAATAAAATTTGAGCAGAAAGTTACAATTTCCTTACATTTTTCAAGAACCATAATTTCTAAATAGTTTGTGTTATTCAAATAGCAATTAGTAAAGCATTTTAAGTATCTAGGACTGTCAGAGTAAACCTTTAATTAAACTGCATAAAGAGATTTTGTCAATCTAGTGGAGTTCCTCCTAGAGAAAAGGAATGGGTAGTGTTGGCATTTATAAAAAATGCTCATGACTGCAGTACCACACTGTAAAACTTTTATAAAATAGCTGAATGTCATCTGTGTAACATTCTCATAAAACAGAAATTTAATTAACAAGCTTTCCTTTTCAATGGCACGACTAGGTCCTGTCGGCTCTGGTGGTTCTTAAATCTAAGTCAGTCACCTAAGTCAAGGCCCCAAGGATTCCCTATTCACTTCTGTAGGTGATTATACCTGCGTCAGCTCTGTGACAAGACTGCATTAACTGTGTAATACTAGTTGCTGCAGCACTGCAAGTGTGAACAGAGAAATCCATGGAAACAGAGATGATAAACTGTGCTAAATAAGCCATGACTCGGCTACAGTCAAGGCTGCCTTTGGTCAAGATGCTGAAGAGCAAACTTGATACACTTAATCTATTTGCAAAGCTTTGGAAATGAAAATAAATGCTAACAGTTTCTAAGTGCTAGACTTCCTGCATCCAGAGGGGAAATGTTCATCATTTCCTTCTAATTTGTATTTCCCCTCTAATCCAGCCTGGCTATGCTATTTTTGAGTTTAGATAGTCATATGCCCATGCTCTTCGTCACTCTGCTTCTTTTCTGACTTTTTTACTTCCACCATGTCACACTGGGAGAAGCAGTTCTGGTATTCATATCTTTGGTTGATGTGCAGAACTGAAATGGTCATGACTTTCAGAAGTTTCACATCAAGACTGTAAGAGCCTGGAAAGTAAGAGACACAGATTTGCAGCTTCACTCCTGGTCAACCCGCCCCCTTGCCCTTTTATTTGCCTTGTTTTCTTTTTGTGCTGGAGGAAAAGCACAAGAAAAAGGATGCCACCATTATGGAATAAGGCTGCAATACATACTCTTCTCAAGAGGTGAGGAGCAGAACCTGTCTGCAATACTTCTCTGATTCTTAGAAACCTGCATGCAAAGTTAGCATCACTTAGCATCACTTACTAGTGTCTGTCTAAGTAAGCCACAAGGGCTAGCTGTAAGACCTGATTCTACATTTTCCCTTTACCCCTGTTAGACATGTCACAGTCTGAGGGACCTCTATTACAATAAAGGAGCCAGCAGCAAACACACTTCTGGAAGGAATAGATGACAACTTCAGCTAAATGAGTTGTTTTGCTGTCATGACGTGTAAGGAATGTGGGCCAGGGATAATCTTTTGGACTCGTTTGTACAGCAGCTAACACAAGGAAGAGATTGTCTGCACAGTCTTCCACTTGCTCTGAGAAGGAAGAGTAATAAAATTAATTGGCAATTTTGAGTGGATAACATAACCCAAACTCTGTGAAAAAAAAAGATTTTTTCCTTATTTTTATTGGGATTCACTTTCTTCCCAGGGGAACGGAATAGCTGATCAGTTACAGTTGCGTGCTAGAAATATCACTTGACCCTTTATCACATGTGCCCAGAAAATTGTTTGGCATTTGTTGTAGCCTTCTCCTTCTTTGCTGGCCGTGTTCCTTCAGGGCACTTGGAGTGCTTTTCAACACAGGTGATCAGCATAAGAAAAAGAGGTGATATAGGGCTTACTGCCTTTTACTGCCTCCTTTGCCTCAATACTCTCTGTTAAGGTAAATGGTTAGCACAGCAGCATCCAGATACTCTCCTAAGCTCAGCATACAAGGAAGCCATCAACTGTAGAAAGAATGGAAGCAACAAAAAAATCATATTTATGAGAAGCTCCGCTGTGTGGATTCTCTCTGCTTGTAGATTTCTTTTTACATAGTTGCTCAGGCTGGCCCGTGGTGCATCACTCAGGTGTTTTTCTCAACTGGTCTCAGCATGTTCTGCTGTGCGATAACCTTCTTCATTCTTTCTTGATTTTCCTCATTTCTAAAATTCTGCATTTACAATTTTGCTTGTTTTGCTGCTTTGCAGATTTGTATGGCTTTTTCCAAATTTAACTCACAATGATTTTTAGCAGATGCTCATGTACCTTCCCATTTCTCCAGGTCACCTCTGAGAATGTGATCCCATGAATCACAGAGAATTAAACTTCGTTGCTTCTTCAAGGAAATAAAAGTAAGTTTTCTTCAAACTACTCAAGCAGTTTTCAGTATTCATGAATCCAAAGTTTTATTTTAAAGAAAGCATATAAAGAAAATATAAATACAAGATAAAATCTGTGGTGCAAGAAGTTTTTACACTAATTTGACAGATGCAAAAACAAAGGGAAAAAGAAGGGACTACGCAGCTCCCAAAAGCAAGATTAAGTGTTGACTTGAACTTTTATATTTTATATTGTCTGCTCTTTCAAAAGATGTATAACAACACCGAAAATTTATTTTTATTGTTTTCCTTTTCTTCTGCTGATTTACCTGTCTTGACTGATATGTGCTTTACAGACAATGAGAGAGTCCCAAGGAGAGATTCCACTGCTCTCAGTACAGCACACTCTTTACTCAGTGAAGTTTTCAGAATAAAACACAATTGCATATCCAGTGCTTCAATTATCTTGCTGCAGGGCCTAAGGTGGTCACATACTCTCCACCCACATGTCCTCTTAGATATTATTTCTGGTTGCCTTCACTGACTGTCATCTGTAGTTATGAAAAAATAATAAAAATATTGTGGACTATTCAAGCCCACTTCACTCTCTGTAAAAGCAGCCTGTCCTTGTACATTCTGTATTCCTTGTATAGGCTCTATACAAGACTGACTTCCACAGTGCAGGAAATTTTCCTGTGGGGTTTTTTCCAACATAAAGCAACTGTTCACATTCAACCTTGACATAATGTACCCTATTCATAAAAGATTCCACTCATGGGTCCATTTTTTCAATCAGCAGGAGAAAGATCAAGAGAGAAACCAAGTATCATCCACAGAGGAAGGCAGAGGTCATAAAACTGCTCTGTGTCCTCTTGAAAAGTCAGTAGATGTGTCGTTGATGTGGAATGATCAACAATGTTGGGCAGGGTTGATATCCAAGGGACACTTTATTGTTTTCAAGGATGGGATCACTGGCTTTATGAGCACTTAATTTTCATGTTGACAGATGAGCACCATCCTGCAAGCTTAGTACAGTATCTACCCAAAATCCAAATCAAAGTCCTAACAGATGTTGCTGTTGTTCCCAAGGGACAAAAAAACAGTGCGAGTGCTCTACATGCACTGATGTTTTGGTGTGGAGCTCTATGGCATGGAGTAGGGGTCAGATTAGCAATTGTATGGAGTAAGAAGTGAGAGGACTGATTTCTTTCCAAGTCTCTTTACCAAGGACTTGTTGTCTTTAGGCAACAGAAACGAGGAATAACTGCTTCATTGTGCTTGGTCATACCTGTCTGCTCTTCATCCATTAGAATGCCATGAAAAAGCCACAGAAGCAGAGCTGGACCCTAAACAGGCAAGCCATTTAAACTAGTTAAAAACGTAAATTCTAGTAACATACATGTTGTTGATCCAGGTGTTTTTCGATAGTTGCAAAAAATATAAATAGCAATGAGTCTTTTAAAGACATCAGACTATGTTTGGGGATACTATATTATAAGCTGAGGAATATAAAGCCTATTTAATTTTATAGTTAGGCTAAATGATACGATTTATTTGTTTTTTCTGTGCTGCACTTACTAATGGAATCTCCTCTAACAAATAAGCATGAGTGACTTAATTGCTTAATGATTTGATATATTCAGTTAATGCAGTAATAATTCTAGTCTATCAATTTGCCGCATAGTATTTTGCTGATTTTGTTACTTTATTAATAGAAAATCAATGCAGTAAATTATCGAGATAATTATGTAATAACTTTTTTCCTTAGAGAAGCACATAAAGATTAAAATTACTGTTTGAGAGATGATTGAAGTTAGTAAATTTTTTAAATTACTTTTTAATAGAAAAGAAACAAACAAACAAAGCTGGTCAAGAGGCTAGAATAATTTTCACCTATGTTTGACAGTGTTACAGAAAAAAAATTCTCTTGTATTTTTGAATAGTCAAAAGGAAAAAACATGAAAAAGCAATCAGCTACAGTCTGTTGCTCTAAAATATTGGTGCAGGTTTTTATTAAACTGACTTTTTCAATTAATTGAAATATGAGTGATCAAAAAGACAGATTTCAGTATCTCAACTTGATATATTGTAGCTACAGCATTATGGAAAAAGGGTAGTATTGTATTTATAATTATCTAGTTAAATAGTTAACTCTAGTGGGTCTTAACTAATTTATATTTTTCAGACACCACTGAAGTTGCATTCTATTTTACTAGAGAATTTGCCATGAACATTTCTCGAGGGACCCAGTTCTGTAATTGACTGCTTCATCTGTGTAAAAGCCAACTGGGTTTCCAGGAATTTGCATGGGCGAATGCAAATCTGTTCAAAGGGCAAGCAGCTACATTTATGGATGCCTGGTAATTCTACTGCTGTTTCTGTGTTTCTTTCCAGTCTGTTACTAAAGTGTAATGGATAAATATGTCAGCATTTCAGAGCATCAACAATTTGGTTGGCAGTGTCAGTGTCTGTTCTCACCACCTCTAAAAACCAAACTCTCTAGAACACATGGTTTTAAAATCCTGAAGTTGATAAGAATGTGGAAAGGATCATGGCTGCATGAGGAGGAAATAACAACACGTGCTTTTATAAGAACTGTGTTAAAGAGACAGGTGACAGGCTGAGTAGCCTTTATCGAATGAAAAGAAAATGGGTAACGAGGCTTAGTCCCATTTATATGCAGACCCTTTTACTTTGCTCTAGCAGTGCTAATAAAACATTGATGTAATTATGTGAAAGTCATTTGAGATGTTATTAATCTCCTAGTTTAGACGATAGTCTCAAATAGTGTTATTAGACCAAAATTATCATAAGTTTGTACAGTTTTGGGTTCTTAGTCCTACAGCTTCAGTTTAAGGCAATACAATCATGTTTATGTAGGCCTTCTTTAAATTCCATTTGACTAGGGTTCTTCAGGATGCTTTTCATGGATTATTTTTTCTATGGAAAATATGTATTTGATTTCCAGAAAAGTTACAATTTTTTTTAAATGTAGCTCTTAAAAATATGGAAAGATTTTCTTGCTTTTGCAATTAAAAATTATTTAAAGAAAATCAAGTGGAAGAAATTATTTCAAAATGGAAATAAATGGGTAGTATCAGTAAAGTTTTCATAAACACACAGTGAGTAAATCCATACGTAAGTAAAGCTGTTCAGGAAATGTGAAGTTTTTGTCAGAAAAGGTAACTGCAGAAACATGTTTCTGGCTATAAAGAGATAATATATTTCTAGTTGTAAATGTTAAGGGATGACATAGGGTAATTGCCTATTTCTCTTCAGATACAGATGACTAGTCCGGGTGTAGATGTTATCATATGACCATATGAATTTTGGACTTACATAAAAGATAAATTAGTAAGGGAAAAAATAAAGCATTTTTAAGAATAAATACTATTACAAGGTTTGAGAAATTAAAGAGGGAAGTGGATGTATCAAAGCATGTCAGTGTAGATCAGGGCATTACATGTAATCTTAACAACTATCAACAATCACAAATTTTCCATCTGTATTTTTCAACCTAACTTTATAGTTCACATTTTCTTCTTAGAGATACGATTGAAATTCCCCCTCACTAAATAATTATGTGATCATCAATAAAGTTAAGAATATCTGAAATAAGCATAGTCATACAGATAAGGTGTGTATATGTTTTTTTAAGTGTCCATATATTCTTCAGTGCGCACTACTTGAATTAACAGAGACTCTCATTCTCCAAATTTTGTCTTCTTGAAAGACAGTGGCTATACTCTACTGCTTCTTTTGCACAACTATGTTATCCTTTCAAACTTAACACTACTTCTGCTACAACAGTTGACTTCTATTGATATCAAACCTCTGACATTCCCAGTGCACCCTAACAAATTATAGGGAACAAACATGCAACACATTCCTCAGCTTGAAAAATTTTAAGTTCACAGATAAAATATCGGTGCCTTTTATGCAGACACCTATCTTTGTTAATGTTTCAGAGAACACAGTATCTAAAAAAAGAAAGCACATCTTTATATGCCTATAAATCACGTTTTATTTTCATTCTGACATGCTGTTATTTATAACTATGCTCAGTTGTTTTGTTTTTTTTTCAAAGATTCTATGCTGTTCACTCAAGGAAAAGTTATAAATCATCAAATTCACTAAATAGGTATCCCCATGAGTATTCCTTCTAAAATTAATTAGAAAATTAGAATGCAATTAAAGCTGGGAAAAACATCAGAAATTAGATATTAAATAAGTTCTTAGACATATTTGCATTTCTTCCTCAGTAACAGTGCTTTTGAGTTGCATAATTCTTTAACTCATCATTACAAAGCACTTAAAGATGTAGCTTTGCCATGGTTAAATTTCTCGTATCTTATGCCTGCTGAATTCAATTAAGCTGCTACTCAGTAATAATACGAATAACAGAACATGGGGTTTAATATTTACAAATCAAGAAAAATAATGCAAATTATATTTTATATGATACTGTTGTCCATCATCTGTGTACATCCAAAACTATTAAAATAAGGCAGAGGATATTAAGTTTCACAAATGTATCTCATATAAATTGATAGCCCATGGCTCACTGAGGATCTGATTTTGTATGATATCATAATCCAGTGAGTGAGATCCAGTTCCACCGTTTTTATAGACCTTGAACACTCTCAGCATTTCTTGAGAGTTTCTGAGCTCCTTGTAGGACTGAGCCAGGAATAAAAAACTCAGAAAAGACAACTAAAAAATTATAGGGAGTTTCACAATAAAAAAACAATAAAAGAAGATAACCATGTATCTACAGTGCTCAAAAGCCCCTTGCATACAATGAAAGAATTACATTACAAATCCAATAACAGACAAGCACATGAAAAACTGTATCCAACTCCATCCTACAGCAAGATGAAGCTACTCTTCATAATCCTTTCTTCAGCCTTCTGCCAAAAAGACAGGAAATCTATTAAAGCATTTAACTTCCACAATTAAGACAGGAATTGCAAGACAGATGCATGTGATGAAATTCAGCTGACCAATGCAGAAAGCTACCATTTTGAAGATAGAACCCTTGGCAGCCTCTACACTGGGCAAGACACAGGCCAAAGGGCCAGACCTCTTTCATCCATACTGCTCACTTCCTGGCTTGGTTGGGGACGTTGGCAGTTCCTGTGAAAATTGTTTATTTACACTAAGATATTAATAAATATGCCTTTCCTTAGTCAGCCATGTAATTGACCTACTAGGCCTGTAAAATGAACAATGAGGTACATTTCTAAAATTAATTGCTATATGTTATAATGCTATATCATACTTCTAAATCCCTGTGAAATTGGCATTTATCAACAAATTATAGTTAGTTGGGTGGTTACACTTGCACTGAAGCCTGAGACAACGACTGCTTTCACAAACTCTGTACTCATATGCTATGTTTCAGTAAAGATTAACACTGTTAAGTGTTGAGTTTATGCTTCAAAAAATGCAAAAGTGAGTTTCACCTGTAACTGAGTTCTGACATTCAGGGGGTAACAATTTTCTGTACTCATCAGAATGTGGGGTATTTTTAATGACTAAGAATAAATTGATCTAGGGAAAGCCAAAATACAGCAACAGCTGGGATACCTCATTAAAAGTAGTTTTGTTTAAATAATAGCAGAAGCATTATAACATGATTTTGATGCACAGAGTAAGAAGTTAGGTTTAGAAATCTTTGCGCTAGTTTCCCATGTTGTTGATGAAAATTTAACTCTCTAGTAATCTCCAAAAAGGTAAGTGATATCATTATACTAAAGGTCACATCCCTTACATGCAGGAAGGAGGATACTAAAGAAGGCCAATTTATCTTCAGTGTTCCACCTTTTACTGTGTATAACCAATTGTCATAATGTCTAGTGATTACATTTTTTAAAAATTGTCAAACAACTTTGGTTCCTATCATACATTAAATATTAACTGTGTTCAGGCCAGGCTTCATACAAGATCCAGTTTTCACTGTTAAGGTGTGATTAACCCTCTCAGTCTTATATAACAGTGGAAGTTGTATGCATACAATTATTTCCATATAGAAGATACTTTTACAATAACATAACTGCATCCATTCATATGAAAGGGAGGAGTGTGCCTTTTTAGATGTATTAGTACCAACCATATCCCTTACCAAACTACTTTATCCTAAATGAAATTTCTGTTAACCAAGTGATAAAAGAATTGTTTCTGAAGCTACTTTGAAACAACATGACTTGCAGAATCCAGCCCGCTGTGTGAATTTCTTTCACAGAGATTGTTTAAAATATGCTAGTAACTAGTTGATACTTGTGGTATATGCATATTCAGCAGTGCTATACAATTCTGTTTTGACTCACTGATTGGATGACTAGAATTTTCATAAATAAAGGATGGGGAAATCAAAGAGTTCTGAAGATAGACACATAGAATGGCATTCATGAGATCACAAATATAGACATCAGCAGTACAGATATTTTCATGTCAGCTAGTTGTCAAGACTTTTTCAGAGTGAGTGGAGTAAAATTGGCACTTTCAAAGCATGAATCATCTCATCCTAAAATAGATGATTAAAATAGGTCAGATGAATCATTGGATATTGCTCTCTATTGACCTTGAAGAGAGCATTGGGTTGTTAGCTAGTATGTACACATATAAACTGCAGACATGAAGCTGAGTAAGAGGGGACAACCCAGGATATCTCTGGAAACAACGTTTTCACAACTAGATTTACAAAACTAATATTTCCTAAAAAAAAAAAAAAAAAATAATTAAAATAATTTGTTTGTGTCTTAGTGGAAAAAAGGCTAAAAGAAAGTATATGT
>VXAK01017591.1:15336-38935 GCA_013399435.1 Arenaria interpres
TAGGCTAAAAGACAGTATATGTGATTTAAAGGGGTGCCCTATGTCTATATGTAAAGTATTTGGATATAGAAGTGTTTTCCTGGCTCTAGAAGATGCATACATTCTTTGAAATATTATCATAGTATTTCAGTACATCATATACACATATGTTAACACCAAATGTCTTTATAGCTTCAAGACCTAGACTTAGTACAATAAATGACTGGTTCATTTGCAAAAAAGCAAGTCCAAGATTTAAAATACTTGTAAATTAATTGTCAAAGATTCTGATTAGATGACAAACGATTTTGCAGTAAGCTACAAATTCTCCCAATGGAATTAAAATGTAAACTGCATACATGTGCTGAGGAAAGTTGTAACTGACCCTTTAAATTGTAACTACAAAAAGCCTACATAAAATGTTTTAACATCTTCAAGCCTCTTCTTCCATTAATTTACTCTTGTGCAGACTTCCACAAGGGCACTTTATTGAAATCAAAATCCAAAAATCATTCATCCTGACATATCTGCCAGGCTTTATCCCCAAATCATCAGAACATTAACAGAAAGGGTAAAGGCAGCATTATGTGTCTGTGCTACGTGTTTTTTCATCTTATTTCTATATGACCTTAATGTGAACTTGAAGGCTGCATTCAATATAGATTGAGCTTTTCTTGGATTTACTTCACCTTCCATTTACTTGTCATGAGGTACAACATTGTTAACATTTGCTGCTCTGCTAGAAGTGAAGACCAGACTACCTCAAATCTGGTTGACTATAGCAGATGTCCCCAGCTCAGGTTTAAATGTGACTGTACTAAAGCTGGTGTTCCTAAGCTCAACCACCTGCTGCCTGGTTTTGAAGTCAAAAAGAGTTAAATCCACTCATTAACTTTGAAACTCATTCCTAACCATCTAAAATGGATTGAGGCAAGCAGTGTTATAAATCCTTCAGTGGCTCTTTATTTCCATGAATTGGGTAACTATGGCAAAATCTCCAGGTTTTGTGAGTTTGTGTATATATTCAAGAGATAAGTAGTGTAATTCTGTAAATATTCAGAAAAAAAAATTCTTTACCAGAAAATACATTTTATAGGAGACAAAAGTGTTTACAAATTTGGATAAAATTTGGCAAATAATGGTGAGAGTAAAGGAAAGTGGAAACATTTGATCTCCATACTTTCTAAAAGGAAAACAAAGCAAATTATCATTAGAAAATGTCTTTCAATTCTTGGAAGTTCTGAAATCAGTTTTAAAAAGGATTTAGAAGAAAAAAAAATGTCAATTTATCAAACCTGTTGTTATAGCAAGTGGTAGATTGTCCTAGATCCAACCTAGTAAGTTATTTTGCTAACACAGGCCAAAAAAGTCAGGCATAATAGCTAGATATAGGAATCCAGACCCATATTTCAGCATATAAAGAATAATGTCCTGGTCTCTCATCTTCTTTTTAGACTGGAAATCCCCTTGTTCCCTATAGCTACAGCTTCTCTTATACTGCAAAGTGTACTTTGTGGACTTCGCAAGCATCAGAGTCAGAACAATGAGAAAGTAACTCTTGTATCTGTCTTTTAAATGTATCTGTAATGTATATGGGTGGATTTATCCACATTGTCCTAGGCTGAATTTCAATGGTACAAACTCACCAAGTTTTCAGTGTATTCATACAAAACGCACTATGAATATTTGGTTAAAATATAACATCAGTGTGTTGCTATTTTAGAAGGGAAAGGAAGACAAGGCAAGGCAAAGGCAAGGAAAGGAAGGCAAGGCAAGGCAAGAAAGGGAAGGGAAAGGCAAGGTAAGGCAAGGCAGGAAAAGGATTGGATTTCCATGAGGATTCCTCTCCCAGGAGAAACTGTTGTGCAGTGACCTGTCCTGTTACTTTTCTGCTGTTATCTGCCTTTGCCTCTGGGCATGACATTCCTTTTGACATGACCTTTTTTACTGATGTCCACCACCACATTCCTTACACCTTAAATTACGCCCATAGCTATTTATCATACTGTCTAGTTCATTGGTTAATTACCTGTTTGCTGAACTATGTAGCTTTACCTATTATGTATTGTCTAGAATGTAATAAGAGGTGAGATAGCAGCATGCTGGAATACCCTATGTAGTATTAGCTTACACAGAACAGAAACGGTATGTGCAATGAAGTAGGTGTAACAAAGGGTGAATTGTAGTAACGAACTTCCAAAGGAAGTTCCAAAGGAAACCTGGACTAAGGTTACTGAACTGTGCCTACTGCATGTTGACCCACCGTCATGACTACTGTCGATCCTGCAGGTTACGTGAAGGGCGATGGGGATGAATGACTATGATTCTATCAAACATCCCAAACAGTTTTAGTTCGATAGATTTCAAATGACTCACAATCCTTTGCAATGTGTGCATAAAATGCACTACTCGGCCACTTTGCTGTTTGACTGTCTAAAACACTTCTCTTGATCTATTGTTCAACAGTGTGAAAATATTATTAGCTTGTCACCTAAAATTTAACCTGCACTTAAAACATTTAGTTACCTCCAGAAAGGGATGATTTTCCATTTTATTCCATTTAGTATTCTCTCTCTAGGTTCTTACCCAGCTCCTCTTAAACACATTTCATTATTTTTTTTCTCCAATTTTTACCAGTTTTCCAATATATGCTTAAATATTCCCTTTAAGACACTTTTCTCATCCCACATAATTCTTAGCTTTTCTTAATAGGCTTGCACAACTTAGATCCAAACTACAATGCCAGATCCTTCTTCTTACAGCAGAGTCATCGCAACCTCAGCCTATTGTCATTATGACTATGCACCTTTCTCCTGCTTTCAGTTTCTTCTCTAGTATTGCCTATTACATCTGTAAGTAGAGTTGGGTAGAAAAGAAGGGCATTATTATGGCTAACTTTAAAAGAGACTGGAAGAAAAAATATTTTTTCAATCATGTTTACTCTATAACAATTCAACTTGTCGTTGAAAACCAAGTACCAAACTTGGGCTTTTTCTTTGTAGACAAAAGCTCAGTGATCTTTGAATATAAATCCAGGTATATTTCTGTTGCACCTGTATAGAACTTGGGAAAAGTCCTTTCTGTCTGGAAACATTTGGTGGAAATTGTTTACTGATTTCTCCTTTGCAATGTGCTTGCTGATTTATATAATGCTCCTGGCTCTTCCCCTAAAATCCTCTTAACAGTTTTCTTTCAAAACCCTCTGTACATCCCAAACTTCTTCCTACATAGCTAGAGGAATAATGGACAGCAGAATACTCTTGAATAAATAAAAAAAGTAGAGGTGAACATGTGTTGATTTTAAATCCTCTCTCCACTTGAATTTTTAATTCCCTTTCCAGTCCCTTCTCTCTTAATTATCTGTTCAGATGGTAAGTGGTGTTGAGATGACACTTTTCTCAGATACTTATCCATGAGATGATGAGTTCACTTGTACTGCTATATCAATTCCTATTATTAGTTGCAGGATTAAGTCAGTGAAGTGGGTTTTTACACTGTGCTTTGGATGAGGTGAGTTACCTGAGTCTCAGAAACCAAATTCATTGCTCAAGACAGCGAGCCACAGCCTGAAAATTGACTCTCTGAAGATGGTTTAATCTGTGGCATTATGCCATATCGTTATGAATTCCGTATTTCATTTGCTCACTGCAGCTCAAGCTACTCCTGTTAAAAACTCATTGTTGCTTCAAGCTGCCTCACCCATGGAGCAAATTGACTCCTTTAGGGGTCTTCTTTGCACTTCTCTTTAACAATGAGCTTTCTATTTCACAAGAGATGGTTATGATCCCAGGTAATAGTGGCGAGTTTGACCCCTTTCATTAGATTTTTACATCCCATAGTAAAATAGGGGCAAACCAAGCATTGTACTTCAGTGCTTACTCAGACTCTGTGCTCCAGGGACCCAGTTCCTCTCTAAAAGAGGGGGTTTTGCAAGCAAGAATTGTTTTCCTTCTCATTGTGAGGACTCCAAACCAAAATTGCATTCAGGCTGCTGTATAGAAAATTTCATTTAAATATTTTTTTTTTTTTTTTTACTGTGAAAGTGGTTGAATTCTCAGGTTAGGCTGCCCCAAGAGCTTGTGGCATCTCTGTCCTAGATGATATTCAAAACACAACTGGGCATGGCCTTGAGAAGCCTGCTCTAGATGACCCTGCTTTGAGCAGAGACTAGACTAGATGATGTCCAGAACTGCCTTCCTCCTTCGTCTGTTCTATGATTGAGTGATAGGTGAGCCTGCTTTGCATACCCTCATTTTTTATCAGCTTATTTCACAAGATCTGATAGGATGTAATATTAATTTTTCATACTGTTGATTGCTTGTATTCCTAATACAAGATGAATGGAAGTCCTGGTTTGTTCCTGAAGGATTGACTTAAAATGATTGGTAATAACATCTTATTCAGCACAACTGCAGAACCATCCATTTAACTTTATTTCTATATCTCTCCCGTCTATGTATCATGACTTCTATCCTTACAACAATTATTAGAAACACTGACTCTGAAATAAGTTACCCAAACAAATCAACTTCTGTTTCATTTTTATAAACTCAAGATCTTGGTTTTTCCCTTTTATTTTTTTTTTCAGTATCAAGGATATATCATTAACCCTTTTTCCACTGACATAAAAGATTGTAACAATCTTACCGTCTTCTGTACAGTCTCAGAATCAAATACAAGAATTTTTATCTGTCAGTCATTTAAAATAGCCTTTAATATTCAATCTTTGAAAAAACACTGGGACATAAAATTGTCTTTATCTAAACAATATTTCTTCTGAATCACTTGTTTTCCTCTTCCTAATTATCCACATTGGCTATCCCATATTTAGTTAATTCTACTTTGAGATATTTTAAGAACTATGCTACTGAAGGACCTTTGTACATGAAAAAAAAACCCAAAACAAATAATCAAAGACTGTCACCACACAACAATAAGATATTGTTCAAAGTATATCACTGGTTTCGTGTAATTTTCCTTCATCAGAAATTTTTGGGACCACTGTTACTAGTAATGCATAATTAAAAGAACTATCACAGGAACAGTTGCAGGCATCAGACAAAAATCCTGAGAAGTTTCTTATAAGGTGTACTCCTTTTCACAGAATCACAGAATCACAGAGGGATATGGGGTTAGAAGGGACCTCTGGAGATCATCTAGTCCAGGCCACCTGCCAAAGCAGGTCCACCTACAGCAGGTTGCACAGGAACGTGTCCAGGTGGGTTTGGAATGTCTCCAGAGACGGAGACTCCACCACCTCCCTGGGCAGCCTGTTCCAGTGCTCTGCCACCCTCAAAGTAAAGAAGTTGCTCCTCATGTTTAGATGGAACTTCTAGTATTCAAATTTGTGCCCGTTTCCTCTTGTTCTGTCACTGGGTACCACTGAAAAAAGACTTTTCCTGTCCTTGCTTCCAGCTTAGCCTTTCCTTGCTATGAAGGTAAGACATCATTTTAGAAAGTGGATTTGAATGTCTCAAACTGGGGAATTGAACATTAGCATTAAAATTTTAAAGCCATATCTAAAACTGTGGCCATGTGTTTATGTAACACAAAAATAATGAAAGAAAATATCGCTCAATTAGTTGATACACTTTTACAGTGATGAAACGGTGGGGTTTTTTTATGTGTAAGTAAAAGCTGAAAGGTGGGGAGGACATAGGGGTTTCCTTGTATGTACACCCCCACAGAGAACATTACTCCTACTGGCTTTAAAGGATGAAGGTGAGGAAGATAATCTCAGCATTTTCCACCGGCAACTTGGCTGTTCTACTCATCTTCTTGAGCAATATAAATGATACACATCCATTACTGTGTGTGCATATATCACTTAAACTTGACTATATATGAGTAAACTTAACTACTATAATCCTAACATCTTGTTATTATATGTAATTTTATGTTTATACAGACGTATACAGCATGTGTCTGTCCATGACAGAGAGGAGAAATTGCATATAGTTTCTTGTAGTGTTGGATTTTTTACTGAAAGAGAAAATTCTTAAGCCTTTTGAGTATCTCCAGCTTTTTATAAAGTGCTTTTTAAGTGAAAGGTCAAAATCTTACATGGGTTAGTTGCTGGCAAGCATCTACTTGGATAGGACATCACTTCTTTGCCATTTTCAATGCATTAAAATATTTATCAAAAGGAATTCTTCAGGGCAAGGTAATACCAGAGTTAAAACTTTACCATATGTTCAGGATATCACCTCTCACATACATATCTGAAGTGCAATTTAAGTAGTCTTGTTGGATGATGAAAGTTTCTAGAGTATACAGTATCAAATACTAATTTCCTTATGTTAAACCATGTTATTTGCTCATGTTCTTGGAATAGGTGGTTGGAAAGAAAAGAAAAGTGTCAATATGAAAGAGTATTCTACTAAAAGGAAAAATTAAGAATTTGGATATAAAGAATTTTTACAATCAAACTGAAATAATGAATATCATTCTAAAGTCTAACTATCTTTCTCCTAGAATGATCCAAAGTCTACTGAAATCAAAGGCAGTTCTTAAACAAGCTGACCAAATTTTACATGGAAATCTTACTATGTCTTTCTATGGTATTTTGACAAAAGGAGGGACTTGTGCGATCTGGAAGAAAAATGAAAAATGAAAGAATGATAATAAAGATTAATCTTAGGAAAGAGCCAAGATATCCTTGACAGAAAAAGTCCTGATATACCCTCAAAGATTTTGTCTGTGAGTCAAAATGTAGACTTCTAATTAAAAAGACAAATATAATATTTTTTATGTCACAAAACTACAAGAAATACATGAAGTACATAATTCTGCAAACTACCTTTATATTAAAGATAAAAACAATACATTCTATTGCAGCAACATTTCATAGTAAATGAAAATCAAAGGTGAAAAATTCCATGTAGCTTCTTAGCAAATATTAGCAAATATTTATTTTTCTTAATTTTTTTTTCAACGGGTGAGCTAGTGCTTTGAAAGGAAGTCAAACAAATTAGAACTGACTCTGGAGGGTACACAGAATAATGTTTAAAGAACAGTTTCAGTTTAGTATCCACCTGGACTAAGCAGCAGTCATTGTAAATTAGGTTAAATGTCAATGTAAATTACAAAGTGGTATAAACTTCATCTTAGTTTCTGTGTTTAATGCTTTAAACAGCAGTTCACTTGAAGTTTAGTGACAATGTATCTTTGCATATTTCATCAAATAAGAAATGCAAAACACAGACTTTCTAAAAGCCTTGGTTTTGACCCTGTGCAAAGTTGTTCCCATGGAAATGCTAGCAATGCAATATGAACACCAAGAATGAGGTTGGTAATGGGTCCCTACACCACCACAGGTTATATTGTGAAAGAAATAAAAATCAACCCCAAAGAGAGGAAACACTTGCATGCAGTAAGCACTTTCAAAAGCTTTCCATTCCTGCAACTAACTTTACATGTTTTGACTCATCATCCATGGAGTCTACCACTGAAGCAAATATAACCCATTGACATACAGGATGCATTTACTGATTCAAAGGTAATATTAATATCCGTGTAAAATCACCTGTATGTGAGGTCCTGGTAGATTGTTTTTGTTTGTGGTGGTTTTTTAGTTCCTTCCACCAAAACAATGAAGTCTGATATCAAAGCAATTTTTCAAAGTGATTCCTGTTAAATACACAGTATTAGCCAGAAGAGGTAGTATGGAGATTTAGCACAGGACTGTCTTTTGTGGGTGAGTAGATTTTTTCTCTGTATCAACAAAATCTATTCCAGAAAAACATATTTCTGTGCTAGAAATAAATTCTCCCTCTCTTACTCTTTGTTACCCACTGTCTAATTAAATCACTCCTTCTCTCTATAGCTCACCAGTTCCCTCATTTACCTCTCATTGTGCCAGAGTTGATTGTGAAAAACACTTAAAGTGCTGGACTTCAACGCTAACCCAGCTTCTATACCCATCAGTCAGCTGAGTAAATCAGTCAGAACCGCCTTCATCTTCCAGCACCACCTCAGTTCAGCCCTGTACAAAATAGTTACCCCTCAGTTCCCCCCACTTTCTCCTTCGGTCTCTTCACAGAACCTACAGAATTTCTTTTAATGTAATAAATCCAGAGAATAAACAAACAAATCACTTCACGGTATCAAATAATTCTCATTCTTTCTATCTAGGTAAGCAATTCATTCTCCAGAAGATTTTTTTTCCTCTTATTCTAGGGTCTAACTACTTTTGGATCCATGGTGCTTGAGAGAGACAGCAGACAGAGCTTTCCCAGTTGGAGTAAAAATTGTTTTTCTAGGCAATACCTAGCGAATAGCATGGTTTTTGCTATTTGGAACACATAAATTAATACCGAAATGTAGTTTTAAGATTTCCATAATTATCTGTTCTAAGACAGATATGTCCTGTTTTTAAACTTATGCTATACACACTGGAGGGAGGGGATAAGAAAGTTATCAGTGTGCATTTCATGCTGTCTTAATACAATCTGAAACTTTTAAACTATTTGACCAGAAAAATTCCTGTTATTATGACTCTCTTAATCCCTGCTCAGTGGAAAACATTTCTAAGAGAATTTAACTTTGCAGTTATTTAATCATCCATAACACTGATTTTCCAGGGACCCAGATGCACAGTTGTTGAAATATATGATGATATTGATTCTGCTCTAGGCAGGAAAACGCACAGCAGGAAAGGAAGGCTGAGAACCAGGTGTTGTGGATTCCCCTCACATCCACTGCCTGTCTTCTCACTCTCTATACAAATTCATTCACCCACAAGAGCGGTAGCAAAGCCTTTCTCAAAAATGAATGAAATGAATGTAGCAATTTCTTTTTTTTTTTTTTTTAAATATGCTTGGCTAGTGAGTAGAGTGTATAAATAAGAAAGGCTGCATGCTGTTTGAAACAGAGTAAAAGGTAGGATGAAGCTGAGACTGACATAACTGTGGAGATCATTGTAACACTATAAGCTGGATATTTACAGTACTATAAGAAAGTACTTTGTCTGGCTGGTGTGTATTTCAGTTGTGCAGCTTTATGTGTCCAGATAGAAGCTGGACGGCAGGCATATGCATATAGAATAAGCAATGGTCACTTGCTTGTTTTATGTAGCCCAAGATCTTTAAAACAGAGGTTTCCTCCCCCTCATGACTTTTTTTGCCATTTTTTGGTTGGTTTTTTGGGGTTTTTTTTTGGTTTTTTTTTTTTGGTTGTTTTGCCATTTTTCACGCAGTTCAGATGTGGAGAAGCAAAGTAGAAAAAGGTATCAGGAATCATGAAGATTAACTGTTGTTTTGGAAACAGAGATAAATGCAGCCTCTTAGAAGAGATGCAGGAGCAGGTGTTGATTGTTGCACATGCATTTGATATCAAAAGTGGTTGCTGAGCACTTTATGTAAAAGATTTTTTTAAAGCCTGAGAATGCTGATTTCAGTAAGCCCATTGAAGATTGGTCTCTTGTTTGTTTCTTGTAAATGTTTCAACTTCTTCTTTTTTATATACCAAAAATTGAAAAAAGATAATTTTATGTAAAGTGTAAATTAAAAAAAAACAAACTGATTTGCAGAATCAGGTGCTAAAAAACATCTTCCTAGATTTTCTGTCATACACAATCTAATGAAGAAACCAATACAGCAATTATAAAAATAATGGTAATACTAGGTTCCAAACTTACACAGTGTGATCTGTCTTATTGAAATTGCAGAAAATTCTGACTTCAGTTTCAAAATAACACCATGTTGAAATTATCAAATATCAGTTCTGAAAGCAGAAAAGACTGAAAATTCATATTTTTAAAAAATTAATTACCAGAGAAAGGTGAACAAAACACATGTTAAAACATACTGAAGAAGGAAAAGAGAAGCTATTCACAACTTTAAATAAAAGCTTAGTTGTTTTAGCTACTAAACAAATGGAAATGGTGAATTATAAAGAAATTAATAAAATTTCTTTGGTTCTAATTTTTATTTTGACATGTCCTGGGTTGCTAAGTTACTATTCAAGTTACAAAGGCTGATCCTATGTTCAGGAAAATCCTGCCTTTTTTCTTACATCAGGAAAACAATGCTCAAATAAATTTCTACCATATTGACATCTTTTAAGTGGATACACCATAGATCTCCTGTATGACGCATCAATAACTCAGTCCTTACAAGAGAAAGTTAATTTTACACATCCAGACCCCTTTAGTGATTTTTGATTATATAAAATCATGTGATTAGATTTAGAAAATGTAGCTTCTGCAAAGAATATCTGACAGAAGAATAACTTAAATGTCTATATTCAAACTGTACTATGCTAAGTAGGCTCTTACATATATTTACAAATCAAATTTATTGCTGAAACTAAGATTTTTATCATCACTAGATTTTAAATATAAAAACTTTCATTGATTTTTTTTTTTCAATTTAATGAATTCCACTTGAAAGTCTGAGTGAAATTTAGGCATTATAGGGACTCAATTAGTCCCTCTAAAAAAAAAAAAAATTGCTTATGAAAAATGGCAAAGATGCTAAAGGTACATTTGCATGACTTGGTGCTGATTGCTATGTTGTCATGAATCAAACCAAACCACGTGAACCACCCCACTACTTCTCTGTCATTATCTTGTACTGAAGTCATCTACAATACATTTTTAGAATCATTTTTAAAGAAGAAATTAGATTTGTCTCCTATTTTTACATACCCAGATTGTAGATGTTGGAGTGAGTGACTCCAAGATGAATAAAGAAGGGGGAAAAGGTAAAAAAGTAGACACATTCTAAGGACAAGTTCATCTGATCTGTTTTAGATCTCTGAATGTGTCTTCTTCCAGGCTGCTCACTGTTAGTAAGCGCACCAGAGAGGGGCAAAGGGACTTAAGACCTACGGTTAGGAATATGAAATTGTGCCATCACTGCTGGTGGATCTCTGGCCTCCAGGGCTCAGGAATTTTCAAGTACTTCCAAATCTGGGGGAAGTTACAAAGTGCAGGGCAGAGCGCATCTCTGGAGTGAATGGAAGCAGCATCTTCAGCATGAAAATTCAAGTGAGAAACCGGGGTCAAAGTCTCTGAGGCCACAGGAAGGATGGAGTTGTTAGCTCGTTGGTCAGCAGAGGTGCAATGAGCTGTAACCTGCTCCTGGAGCAGGAGTCCCTCTCACCTTGCCTTTATTACTGGTTCACCATCTTCGGTCTCTTGAACACTAAATGTAGTCCATGACCAGTTAAAAAAAAAAATGATATAAATAACCCAACTTTTCAGCTTCCTAGAGTTATTTTTGGAACTTCTATACTCGTGACACAGTTACAGATTACAGTCCTGAGGACTAGAGTAATTCATTCTTTCTTCCACAGGCAGATATATGCTGCATCGGATATCTCTCTCAGATGCAAGAAACCAGGAAGGCTGTTGGAGTGGAAGCCCACCACTTGAGTAAGATTTGATGTCATTCACATGAGAGGAGGACATTTTAGGCTTACAATTTTAAAATTATATATGTCCAACATATATATTAGAAAATCAAAGCTGTGAACTCAGCCTCTTGCATACTCTCTAAGGCTAGAATGACTTGATTTTCCAAAAATTATAGAAAGAAACTTGTATGACTTGATAGGACAGCTTTAGGGATATGATCAATTTGATGTGTTCCCCACAGCTTTGGTCTTTGAAATTGCTGGCTGCATACATAACATTCGTTAGTGTTGCATACTTTGTGACACTACCTTTGTATTTCCTAGTAAGTAGCAAAAGGTCTTCATTAACATTGTTTGTGAAATGAAAGACAGGAAAAACAAAACTTCCCATTTTCTGTTCTTCAGAATGCTCCCTCCATCAAAGCAGACTATTATCAATTAAAATTGTTTTATTTTTAAAGAAACTTTCCAAAACCAAATTGTATATTTTGTTATCTTCTTGTAAATTCTGTAAATTACATATTTTCAGAATGCAGTTCAACTATTCTACTTTTTAAATGCTTGTTTAGAGTTATCTTGTGGATAGAATGAAAAGAAAGCAATGAAACGGAGAGGAAAAGAACATGTCAATCATTTGAATCCAACAGGACTCTGGAACTCAACCCAGCTATTGCTGCTATGTCCACTTTCAGGTGTAGAAGCCTTCCTTTTGGTAACTACCATTGAAATACCAGATACAAGTATTATGTTAGTCTTCTCAGTAAGGTCAAACATCAACTATATGTTCAAATTTACTTGCAAAAATAAGTCACCTATTCTGGGAAAGTCTATCCATATAATTATACATTTCTACACTGCCACAATATCGTATATTGACCATGATCATTTAGCCGTGTTTTCATTCTCTGAATTGCTTTTTTGGCCATCTCACAGCTCTGCAAGAGCTTTTCTGCATTGACACAGTTCTCAAACTGGTAAATCTCAGTAATATTCTTCTGAGTAAATATGTCCATCAGATTAGAGCCAGTCATTAACAGTCACTATCTTTGGCAGCCTGCAAACTAGTTTCATAGGGGTAATCACCATTTCTAATTTGTGTTTGGTAAGGTTTCCAGACTGTAAATTAACTTGTCAGATTCTAATCCTTCCCTAGTCTTTGTGACACCTCTCTCTCATAGTTAGTCTGAAATAGTTTTATGTATGTATAATATGTTCCCAGCTCTGCTCTCTTACTACAGCTAGTTGCAGCAAGCCCCTTTCAAAGCATAAAATGTCCCTTATTCTTTTACATGTTTCTTGTAACACTTAAATTACTGCTGTAGATTTTATTGAGCATGAGAATACTTTAGAAGAATGCTTTAACTTTTGTTATCTTACTTTTGGTAAACCACTTTGATAAGCCCAAGACCAAATTTTCGGCAATGGTGGCCTCCTGCAGCTTTCTTTCAGTTCAGGCTGCACACAAGTGAACTGCAGTCATGTTTCCCTCATCCTTGTTATTACTTTCTGACCTTCTTCCCCCACTGCAGTCTGGCTAGAGAAGATATGTATACCTACTAATACCTTCAAAAAATGAGTACTCTACCTTTCTGAGTGCCAGACATGCCAATTCGGGACCCCAAAATTTATGCTCCATTTCAAAATTTTGGCCCAAATATAACAGGCATAAAGAGCTAAAACCAGCAGAATAACCAATTCATGTTGTAAGTATTGCCAGAATTGAAAATCTGCAAGAGTTATTTCTTGCTCTGCAGCATCACAATTGGAGTCAGAGGCCCAACTATAGATCACGCAGAGCCCTTTGCCAGCATGACAGGAGCAAAGATAGATTCAGGTAAAGAAATCGCATAGAAAAGGTTTAACTTAGCTTTTTCACATGTTTTACCATGTGGCGCTGGGTCTGGTGCAGAGTGCAGTCAGACAAGACAGACTGAAACAGTCTAATAGCTTGCTGCCTCTGAAAGGCCACTCCTCTGAGCCAGCTCTGGTGCTTATCCTGCCCCTCAGTGAGCAAATTCCATCCCCTAATACAGTAGAAAAAGGATATAAAAAGAGAGATTTCTGCTGGATCGGTGAGTTGCATTTTCTCACTGAGGAAAACATAAGCGAGACTACCCAGATACTCCCATGGAGCGAGCGCATAGATAGAGCAGGGAAGGATGGGGGTGGTAGTAGAAAGAAACCTGTACCTTCTGTTATCTGAGAACTGTTATGCCGGTTCACCAGCCTCACCTGAGTGCCCTTTCAAAGGATGCTGACACACCACATTTGTATCTTCTGTGCTGAGAGTATACATGAAACACCCAGGAACTGTGGATGGAATACAATGATAGCATAAATTAGATGAGACATAGTATTTATCTTAACCCCTAAATTAACTTTTTGAAAATCACTAAAGATATGACCCCGGTTAAAATACACAATGTATAGAATAGTGAAAAAAACTAAACAATTATTTAATTTATTTATGTTAATTTTCATTTCCACATCAATGGTATTTTTTACCTCCTTCGCAAGTGTGGCTGCTTTTTTGTACAAAGGACATAGGCTCAGGACTATCAAGAACAGAGAAATGTTCCCCCATAAGTTGCTGTGAGTACTGTAACATGCTTTTCTCTACCCTGAAGAGTACCTGATGGGTAGAGCTGTCTCTGGGATACATGCATCCTGCCCCCAGCATGTGCTCACCAGCACTACCCCGGGGAAACAGTTTTTAACATCAGGGAGTGATACAGGAGAGCTGTTAACAGACCATTATGCTAAAAATCGAACACGTTTCCTCTACTCATAGAATCAAATATGTGGTCAGGTTCCCGTTCAAAGGAAAATACAGCTTTCAATTTCTCTACACAAAGCAGAGAGTCTTTCAGCAAGTATTATCCTGTAAGTTCTTTAGGCATCTCTGTGACAAAGCCCAGGAATGGGCCTTAAAACAAATACAGCAATGGGAACTTTAGCTCATAAACCAGAAGGGAATATAAAACCTCTTGAACCAACATGATGTTTCACGTGATTTTTTGTTTTTTCTGAGAGCTTTACAACTTTCAGAGACATTAACAGTATATTAATTTTCCCATGTGGAATTCTACATTCAGGTTAATTTAAAACTGATGAATTTTTTTCAAGGTAATGGGCCCCTAAAGTATTGTACAAATGCATATTAACTACTCTTTGTAAGAATTAATTAAGAAAATAACAGAAAATCAAGGAGAATATCTGTGATTAAATTAGTTAAGTAAGAACTTACCCAGATTCAAAATTATTGTATTTTTTTCTATATTATAATAGTTAGGACATTGCAGAGAATAAATAAAAGGTTTTATGAAAAGAGACAAATATCTGGTCTATAAATAAATTGCTTCAGTGTAATCTCTTGAGTTATTTTCATATTGCATTCAACTACTGCCATGACAATTTCCCCTACTGTGCTCACATCTTTGTATTTAAAGCCAAAATAATGCCAAGAAAAAACTCGGATGAGACAATACTGGATGAGAAAGAATCGAGCATCTTGCTCTGAAGAATCTGAGGAGGCAATAAGACATGGGAGAGTTTCTTACATCCATGCACATTAGTTGCAGAGAGGAGTAGATCACCCAAACAGATTTCCTGTATAACACAGGCCATTAAATTTCCACTCAAAGATTCAAATTAAACCAATGTTGGAGAACAAGCACACTCTCCCTGCCACCCAGGCCTGAAAGATTTCTTTGCTCATGAGCAAAAGAAAGCAGAGAGAGACTTGCAATTTCAAAAATAAACTACCTTGTTTCAGTTTAAAATTTCTTTTCACAAGTGGTACCTGCCACCTGCATGGTCCCTACCACCTTACACCCCATAATAGTAGGTCAGCGATGTAGCTCAGCAGCAGTGAAATATATATATATATATTTATTCAATTCAGCACTGAAAGGGCACTTACTATAAATTTCTCAATTGCCATCTCATTGAAGGTCACAGCTTTTCTACTGTTAATATAAGGTATTGGCAGACTCATATGAGAAAAATACTACATTGGTTCAAATTTGTTGTAGTTTGAGGATTATTTTCATTTTGCATTCATGAGTTTTCTTAGAAAAAAGGAATACAAGACCAATGGTGTTGAATCAGCACCCTGTTAGAGATGTTAAATGCAAACAAGAAAAATCATACAGCTAAACTCCAAATTGTTTTTTAGCATGCAATACTTAATCAAATTTGCAAAATAAGACTTGAGTCATACTGATAGAATTCCATTCTGGACCCTTAAAAAAATCACTGGGACAAAATGATGATTACAGCATGAACCATGATCAGGCTGGCACATGGTCAAAATCCTGGGCGAATCTATATTAAAGGGGCCGGCCACTTCCCATCCTTTCTTCTCACTGACATCCATTTTCAAATCCAATGAACAGAGAAGTCTTGGTTGGGGAACTTTTTAAAGTGTTTACATCTGGTTGTCAAAGAAAGTATATAGAAAGCATCTCTATTCATATCCATGCAAGATGCAACCGCATGCAGAGATACAGGCTTGGGGGACTGCGGCTGGAGAGCTGCCTGGCAGAAAAGAACCTGAGGGTGTTGATCAATTGTCAGCTGAATATGAGCCAGCAGTGTGCTCTGTGTGTCCTGATCCTGGCCTGGATCAGGAACAGCGTGGTGAGTAGGACAAAGAAAATGATCATCCCCCCTGTACTCCGCTCTGGTGAGGCACCACCTTGAATACTGTGTCCAGTTTTGGGCCCCTCACTACAAGAAGGACA
This sequence comes from Arenaria interpres, assembly GCA_013399435.1. Classification (NCBI taxonomy): domain Eukaryota; kingdom Metazoa; phylum Chordata; class Aves; order Charadriiformes; family Scolopacidae; genus Arenaria; species Arenaria interpres. The sequence continues at coordinate 31,419 of VXAK01017591.1, forward strand.
TTGAGATGCTGGAGAATGTCCAGAGAAGGGCAGCAAAGCTGGTGAGGGATGTGGAGAACAAGTCTTATGAGGAGCAGCTGAGGGAGCTGGGATTATTTAGCTTAGAGAAAAGGAGGCTGAGGGGAGACCTTATCACTCTCTGCAACTACCTGAAAGGAGGTTGTAGTGAGACAGGGGTTAGTCTCTTGTCCCAAGAAATAGGTGATAGAACAAGAGGAAATGGCCTCAAGTTGCACCAGGGGAGATTTAGATTAGATATTAGGAAAAATGTCTGCACTGAAACGGTTATCAAACATTGGAACAGGCTGCCCAGGGAAGTGGTTGAGTCACCTTCCTCGATGGTATTTAAAAGACAGGTAGACACAGTGTTTAGAGATATGTTTTAATGATGGTTTTTGTCAGTGTTAGGTTGATGGTTTGACTAGATGATGTGAAAGGTCCCTTACAACCTAGGAAATTCTATGATTCTATGCTTTTCAGCAGATGGTGAATAGGCCTGAATTTCACTTGGAAAGTATAAAACACTGTCCTAACACTTTTTTCCTAAGAACAATAATTGTAGTTTTCCATCCATTACTGAGAGTAACTCTGGCAGTCTGAGAGCAATCATAAAAGATGTTGTAACGAAGTACCCAGAAAAATGACACTATTTCAAAAAATGGTAAATTTCAGGTGCATTTTACAGAAAAAAGGATGTAAGTATTCTACTAGAAGCGCTAAAAGCTAATGATATTGAAAACTAGTGGCAAAGTAAACTGTTCTCATTAAAAATGTATTGTAAACTGAAGTATGATCATTTTGAAAGGACAAATTAATACAATGTTTGATTATAGCAAAACAGTGAGGAAAGGAGACATGAAAAAGCAGCAGGAGGCCAGAAGGTAATTCAAGGGCAGACAAAGAAGAGCACAAACACTGATCTGCATTTCTGCTGTGTCTCTGAGCAACAGCACTCAGAAAAAGCAGGTCAGCTCACCCGGTGGTAGACTGTGCAAGTGTTTGATGCTGAACCCTCCTGAGGATGCTCTTTCTATGTAACACACATGTCCAAGGAACAGTACAGTGTATAAGCAGCTACAGCATCTCAGAAAAATTTTATATTAAAGGGGATGAAAAACTCAGCCAATCTTTCTGGAACATTTTCTCCAAAATCCATTTCACAGAACACCAAGAGCTGACCCATCTCTGAATATATATTCCTGTGAACTTTACTGCTTTTTCACTGGAAATATGAAAATCTTCCCTCAACACTTCACCTCACCGTGGTCCTTTCCAAACAGCATATACAAGACTAGCTTTTGAGCCTCTACAGACTCTGCACATCTTCCCTCCATTGTTTAGTTTTCTGCTCTATCTACTACGCTTTTTCCTTTATCATTAAGGTCCCTATTACTCACACTCTTCCTATTTCAATGCCATACTCTGAATATTCTTTTGAGAGAGCTCAACACCATAAAAGAATTATTTCAGCCATTTCTCCCCAAAACTGTCCATGTGCTCACCCACACTATCTTCCGTGTAGATTGTAGCATTTCTAGATTGGAATAATAGACTCCTCTACTGTCTTCCCATTCAAAGCCATTTTCTCATAACAAAAAAAAACAAAAACAAAAACCCACCAACATATTAGGGACAGAGAGGTTTTTTCTTTCTTTCATAAAACAAAAGAAAAAGAAAAGGAACTACAGAGATGTATTTCTAGTCTCATTTTTTGTCAGTTGTAATCTCTTTTTATATGCTTCAGCTAAGCCAACAAAATTGGTTTGAGTACGAGAACAGAATGTGAACAGCTCCACCCACAACTTTATCTAAATATTATAAGTATGATGCATACACATATTTTTCCTAAAGCAAAATTTACCTCATTTCAGGGAGGTAGGTGTATTTACTCATCAAAATCCTGGACTCTAGCGATTGTGTAAATATGTAGAGTTGGCTTGCCTTTTGCATCTGTGTTTAAATAAGCCCAAATGAACTACAGTTTTACTGCAAATTAAATATTTATACATTCAGGCGTTTACACATTCACAGAAAATAACAGATGAGCAGATGACTGGAACAGAATTCCTACAACATCCTCATACTAGGTAACGATATCATATAATGTGCTATAAGATAATATACTATAATCAATATCCTAAAATTGTTTTCCTGAAAACCAGAGTATTTTACTCTCATTTCCTTTCCAGCCTAAATTTATTCCTGGACAGTTTGTTCCCACTTGTTCCTGAGCCAACACTATTCTTTAGCTTAAACAGTTCCTTCCTGTCTCTGGCTTTACCATCCTGATGTATTTAAAGACAGCAATCTTATTCCTTCTCTGCTTTTGTTCTGCTAAAATTCTAAGCTCTTTCAGCATCCTTTCATGAAATAGGCTCTTCCTTCCCCTGAGAATCATAAGAACCCGTCTCTTGCACTTTTTCAAATTCATCTCTCCTGACTATGAATGAGGAATTGAACACAATATTCCAGATGAAGTCTCATCCAAGCCTGCTACAGTGGCATTAATATTCTCCCTCCTTCCACTGGAAATGTCTCCCCTGACACTTCCCAGTCTTTTACCAGCTTTTTTCACTGCCACATTATAATGGTAGCACACAAATTATCCTGTGATTGATGAATGCACTGAGATACACTTCCTTCCCATCGGCACCCCATTGATAAGCTCTGTGTTTATTAGAAGGGCTTTTTTTTATTTCATTTATTAGTCCCTAATAATTGAAGTCCTTTGTACTTTACAATTTTATATGCTGTTCTCTTTACATTATACTGATCCTAATGCTAACTAACTTTCTGAGTAACATCTTTTTAATACTCCATATTAACAGTACTGCCATTTTCAAATAACCAACACACTTCATTACAATATTTCTACTTTTTGAGTGAAGTTTATTAATCATAACATCAGTTGACCTGTATCTTGAAAATAACTCCTTAATGCTTTCACTCTGAACTCTCAGACTTCTAGGTTCAGCATTATCTATTTCTTTTTTTCCTGTTAGCTGTACTCACTTTAACCTTTTTATATTTATCTCAGTTTCTCCTAGCAAGTCTCCATGTGGAATTATCGTATGTTTTATTAAAAGGTGAGTTATGTAATGATCCAGATCGATTAGATCTCTTCTAAGATCTCTCTGTTCCAAAACCCAATTATCTTATGAAAGAAAGATGTCATTTCAGTCTAGCCTAATCTACTTTTTGTAAACCTGATCCTTATAATCCAATTTCATGTTTTGTTTTTTTTTTTCTTCAAAGCTTCCAGTTGTCCAAATCAGTCCAAGTCACCTATTCAGCAATCCTAATAGGTATTCACTTACTGCCAGTAAAATATTTTTCTCCGCCCCCTTCCAACTCTAACTTTACCTTTATCTTTCTAGTTGTATTAATCTCCCAAATTCTTACCACCAGATCCGTGACTTAAGTGTCATTTTTCTCAGAATTATCCATCCCAAAGACAACTTTATTTATCTTGTTGAATTCAGTGCCAACCTCAGTTACAATGATTTCTATTTCTACTGCCTTACTTCATTTCCGACAGCATGTATGCAGCACCACCATTGCAGTTAAAAGTTGCAGCCAGCAATTACCAACACTTAGTACTGAGATTTATTAGATTTACTGTATCTTTTCCCTGTTCATGTCACATCACAGCCTTACTTTTTCTGCCTTCATTCTTTTCCTCTTTATTTGGTTGTTTGTTGTTTGGGTTTTTTTTGTTTTCGTTGGTTGGTTTTGGATTTTTTTTGGGTTTTGGTTTTTTTTTTTTTCTGTAAAAAGTTATTGCAGCTTTTAGCATATATATTTTGCTATAATATGACCAGGAACAACTGTAACAGCACATGGTGAAATAAACAATGCTTCTTTGGATTTGCAGCCAAAAGAAACTTGTCTCTCTACATGAATTTTCTACTTCTTGCTGCTGAATCAGAGTGCCAGGGATAAATCGAGCATTCGGAGTTCACATCAGAGGTATTGCCCATAAATTAAACTCAGGCCCTCTCTAAGATGTGGAGAATGCTAGTATCACACACTTCTGTACTTGCTGAGAAGCGTAACCCATATGGTATTTTCAAGGTGATTTTCCAATATGCGTTGTTCAGACAGACTTGTGCCCCACTCCCTGCCTAAAGTAGTGGGGGATCAGCTCAGGGATGCATTCAACAGGACTTTGAATTCCTAAAGCACTGAAGTACTAAAAATGTTTGTGGGTTTCCATCCTCTATTATCCTTCAGACAGTCAATTGCAATTCACTCAGTCTTGCTCAGCTTCTTACACTTCTTAACTCTTTCCTTCATAGACTTGGGGGGTGAGGGGAGGAGCAGGAAGAAGAAGCCAAAGGTTTATCAAACTGCCTAATATGTTTTTTTCATTTCAGAGGTAACTCCATCTCCAGGGATCATCTGCAGTGTGACAGATGCTTGATGTTAGGCTTGCTTCTTAGTTTCTTATGGAAGGTATGAGCAGGTACTGAACACTCCTAAGCATAACAAATTAATAGAAAATTCTCTTGCGCAGTTCAAATGGAGAATACTGTTCAAATATTGCAGTCCTCTGAGACAAGCTGTATTTACAGGTCTGCATAAATGCTGAGAGTGCCACTGTTTAAAAATTTACACCATCCACCACTCACACCTCAGCAAAATCACATTTTAGAAATGAATGAAAAAAATACTAAAGGCTCAAGTTTTCCTATGTTAGCCTTGAGGGCCATATATATAAATAGCTGCTATGACCTTATTTATTTTTTTTTGTGAGATGTTGAATTATTCGGACATGCTCTAAAGTTATCTGGCACTGTGTGACCTAATAGAAAAGCAAACCTTAAGAATTTACTATCATACAAGAGTAACCTGGAGAGATAAATACTCTGCAGAGAGTGAAGGAAGTGTAAGCCACCTAAAATTAATCATAGCCATTTCTCTATGAAAGAAGAGTGACATATTCTTAACTAAAATTTATTTCCTTCTTGTCTAACATTTCACAGTCTCCCTTATCTCCTTCTGGCTTAAGGCTACACTTTTCCATTTCCCCAGCTTGCATTCAGAGGCCTTTAGCCCTTTAAATCTGGCATACTAAAACCAACCAGAAAGGGGTCTTTTGGAAAATGTGACATCTTCTTTCTCAGACAATAGGTCAAATGGTGCCTTTCCTTTTCTGTTACTTTACTGATCTTAAAGTTCATGTATATTTCGAGGGTGTCTGTAGGCAGGACATGGTAAAAGCAACTGCAAGCTATATATACGTGTATAGTAAGAGCTGTTGTTGTATAAACATATGGGATACCATAGCAGAAGGAGAGGAAAAGCGAAGAATAAGAAAATACTTTGCTGGATTTAGTGCTTTTGCTGTATAAATAATTGGGCTTTGGATGTCACAATTTTATGAATCCTAGATAGGACAGGTCAAGGTGTAAACCAGACCTTTATGTGTTATGAATGCATCCTTTTTCCCTTTTCTTTTTTTTTTTTTTTTTTTTTCCCAGCAGAAGTGCTTAATTCTTTATGAGCATTCACTGATAGATTTCTAGACAATCACAACCATCATGTGCTGAATGTGCACCAGCATGACTGAAAGCAAGATATTTTCAGAAAGATTGCTGTGCCTACTACCATTTTCACTTAAAAAAAGAAGGAAAAAAAGTGCTGGAGAGTATCAATCTATCTTCCTTAATTTCTTGTTTCTCCTGCTGATTTTTTGCTTTCACTATCTCACCTCTCCACCTTGGATCTCTTGCAGTATCACTCTCATCCAAATGCTGTGCAAAGTCACTGGCAATACCAGAGGTCCATCTTTAGGGTTTCTGATTTTTCCCTTCTCAGAACAGCATCAGCCTGATACAGTCTGAAGTAAGGAGACCAGCAGTGTGCCTAGACCAGTTTGGTTCCTCCATTCCTTTTAGTAGTGTCTTACTGGCTGGGGACTGGTGTCTGATGAAACCCTGGAGATGGTTTCCCATTGCTGAAAAGCACAATGTCTTGAATGGAATGGGCTATGATCAGGTTAGGATAATGCAGACACAAACACCAAAGCAATGTGAAACTGCCTGCAAATGTTTTCTATTACAGTTTAAGAGAGCTCTGATGATAAAGGTATCTTGTAAGTGAGCTCATTTAGACAGTAATTAGGACCAAAAATCTTCAGCAGTGGTTCACCTGCAGCTTCAGTGACAGTCCTGTAATCATGATGATAAACAAAAGTGAGAACTGATTTCTTGCTCTTGCTTGGTGACAGGTTTTTTTTATATATTATATGGGTCAACTTAGACTTTTGATTTTTTATCCCCTTTTCTGCCAAAAGGAGTATAATTCTTCACTTTATCACTGTAGTATTGTGAAACTAAGATCTTCACTTGGAAGATCTGAGGTGTTCGGGTATCTACTGTAATATCTACATATGAAGGTTCTTAAGATGTGACACTAGAAAAGCGGATTTAGCAGTTAAAATGCAAAAATGGAAAAGTTTGTAAGTGTATCAGTGTAACTGGACATGAAAATGGGGGCTGTGTCCACATTCAGAAGGAACATTAAGCTATAGTGTGAGGTAATGGAAGTTTATTGTTAACCACTCTTTCTGGAAGGCGTGGGAAAAGGTTATGTACACATGTGGGCATTTAACTAAAAAGATACTTTTGACGAATTTTAGAAAAACTTTTGTTGTCATTGTTTACAACATGGATACAAGGGGAAACATCATCTTTACAGATAATAAACAAAGCTTTATTCAAGATTTAAAAAAAAAAAAACAGGAACAAAATCTTCTAAAGTAAAATTATGATGTTAATATGCATTATTTTCAGAAAGATGCACACTTTCATAATTCTGTACTTTCAAGATCAATGCTGATATTTAAAAGATATATGTGTAATAAAGTTATCTCTTTCAAGTATAAGTAAGAAGTATTTCACTTTTAAGAAACATGAAGAATGCTTTGGAGGATCATATGAAAGGTCAAAGTTATCTCATGTTTTGTCACACTTATTATGGATAAGCCAGAGAGTTAAAAACAATCATAATGCCCTGTGGCACTTTCTTTCTTGTGCTAATGGGGCTCTTGATCCTGAAAATAATTGCAGTGGGCCTAACAGAAATCAGAAATATTGTCTTTTGAGTCAGTAGCAGTATTCTCACTTTCATTCTGAATGCCACAGTGTTTGTAAATCAGCATCTGTGAGCTCCTGCCTCACATGGAAATGCGAGGTAATGCAGCTATTTGGAAATGGATAAGAAATTGAGGAAAATCAGCCTCTTTATATGGGATAGTCCTAGTTTTGAGTTAGCAAGCAGAGATTTCTCACATTTTAAAAGGATTAATTAGTACATTTGACATGCACTAGTGAGGATTTACTAATATGCAGGGTTGAGATACACCCCAGATATTTCGGAAGCTATAATGGAAGCTAAAACCCGTGGGAGATCAGAGTACATATTTGTTCATTGCATTGCAGGTGTGTTCCCAATAGAAGGGATCTTACGAAGGTACCCCTTGGAAAGAAAAGTTGCTTCAGACAGACATTTTT
>VXAK01017594.1:0-33109 GCA_013399435.1 Arenaria interpres
TCGAACTTGCTGAAAAATCTGAAGTTTAGTCCAAATCTACAAATGCTGAATTTAACACATCACTGTGTAAAGATTTTGAATCAGCTTCAAAATTGACAGTCTGTCTGCTGCAGTACTTAATGTATGACAGAAAGGCATTTGAGGACTTTTCAACCCTTGGTTGACTTTTTTTTTTGGTGCTTTGAAAAGTACTAAAATATTTTAGAGTCTTATTTTAGGTAATCATGTATGAGTCACAATATCGCCAAAGATAAGGACTTTTTAGTAAGAGGATACTATTTTTACATGACCCTAGAAGGTAGCTGTGATGCTAAAAGGAGTTGAGAGGATACATTACAGGATTTCAAATGGAAATACATATTTTTATGAAAAATATTATCAACTTTGTTGTGCCAGTGGGCTTTAAAATATGTCATTGAATGTTTGTTTCTAAAACATTCATGGCGATTGGATTCTGGGCTTTTCCAGAAGGTATTTTAGTAAGCTCTAATTATCATTGTTTAGAATTGTTTATCTAAGGGTCCTTTACATAAGAATAAAAACTTTTTTCCTCTCATTATCACTAGAAAATTGTATAACTTGTTATTTTTTACTTTTTTTAAAGTGTGCTGCCCTGTATAGCATCTTAAATGTATTTGTTTAATGCAAACAGAATGGAGCAGCCTGAATCATTAATTATAAAAATGATTAATATCGCTAATTAGCTAATAGAGGGGTCCGATGGTACAGTCTTTTGCTTAGGCAAAGGAAATGCCATTGACAAAAGCAGAAATTCAGTTGCTTATTAAATAATGGCATAATTTAATGAAAGATGAAACTTAAATGTGGAAATACACAAAGTCATAAACTTGGATTTTTGTTTCTTTCACTTTTATAGTGCTTTTACATTGAAGCAATTTCTCTGAACTGTTGATTCAGGGTGAGCAGTGATTTCACAAATGAAATGACTCCTCTATATAAAATATTTTTATTGTTGCCCATGGCTAGTAATCCAAGTGTATTCATCAGCATCTATCACACTGTATTCTGTGCAGCTGCCTACTGAGGTCCCAAATACATGCACTTGAATTGTACTGAAGACACTGTACTGCATTGTGGTAAACCCAGTGTATTTTAAAAGTTTGAGATAGATATAAAAGATTTTTCAACTCAATTAAAGCAATAGAACAAAGGAGAAAAAAAACATTGATTTCTCTCATTACTCACAAGGGCTCTCATTTTCTGACCATTATAGAGATTATTTCTTATAAATCCTCTGTATATTTTCAGTTCGTGTTTTAAACTTCTGATTTTCATATGCTCTGATTGTTCATCCAGTGTGACATACGACCAGCTGATGATGCTGGTTAATGGCTTTTTTAAAATTTATCAGTGCATGATTACACCAAGAGATATCTGTAAATTTCCTCACTCTACTATTTTCTTTTGGAAGAACGAAAGCATCAAAATCTTGTTCATGCTGTTGTTATATTTCTGAATTACTATAAAAAGGAATTAAGTGTGGTTTTAAGTAAAAAAAAAAAAGTAAATTAAATATATTGAGCTATACTCTTATCTATCTATCTGCTCCCCATTGTTTTGTCAGCAAACAGCTTGAACTTGTAGATGTATTTGCAGGTGAGTGATGGGTTAGTAGGCAAATTTTTGCATATTTTTCACAAGACGTTTATATAATAGGGTTATAAATTTGTAACAGATGGAAAACAAAACAAGAAAACACTGGCGTCTCACCTCAAGCTTTAACAGAAGAGGGGGTAGGAAATATTAACTCTGCTAATCTTTTCCGTCTATACATTTGAGGTGATCTGACCTCAATTCTGTGGTGCCAGTTTTGTTTCGTGATAGGTGGACAAATACACTAGAGTCATTAAAACCCAACCAGTTAGTCAGAAATTAACTAAAATCCACAACTTAATTTACTTCTAAAAATTATTGCCTCACTACAGCATAGAAAATAAATATTTTTCAAGTATTTTCTCTATGCTGGTTTAAAATACTCCCATGTTTTGTGATACCTGTATTTCTTAACCTATTTAAAACAGTGCTTTGCTTTCTGTGATACCAAAGTTGGTGTTATTAGATTTTTGTTTTTACAAGGAAATATTTTTAAAGATGTAGAGATCCATGTAACATCTGGCAACTGTGGTGCATTTACAAACACAAACAGAATGTAGTTGGTGACCTCCCTGTGAAAGAAGCAAAACGCCATCTGCAGCATGTAAGAGTATTTGATCGTTCAACCAGAGCAACAAGTTGCCTCAGACCCACGGTTTCTTTACAGCCTGTAAAGTGAAGAAAAGGGAAGCATTTGAAGATGGTTTATTTTAAGGTTGGGAATTTTCTAAAGTGAGATAACGGAGTAATCTGTGTTTGTAAATTTACATATTGCCTTGGTTTGCTATTTGCTCTGGTTACATAATAAACCAGACGTAAGCATAGCAATCTCTTTTTTTAGAAATACGTTTTATTAGATTTTTATTTTAATTCTCTAATTATTTTATTACCTTGGAAGAATATAATTACTGATAAGCAGGTGCAATGAACAGTCACACTTGGACTGTGCTTCTGTTTATACAGCCCACAGTAACAAAAACATAAAAAGAAAGTTACATTATAATTCATGTACCTTGCTGAAAAGTGCCAATGGTAACACATTTTCCACTGATGAAATATAATTTCTACAGTCTATAAATGGGAAATAACTAACCCACATGGCAGGAATCGTGACAATTGAGTTTTGAAATGCACCAATGCCCCATTTTTTGCTAAAGGAATACCAATATAATTAAGCTCAGAAGTTCTCCGTAGAACTCTGACTCCTCTCCACCTTTCAGAAAGCCTGAGCTAAAAGCAGTGCAGGAGAATCCCATCACAATCTGCTGGGTACCCTTCAAATAGTTTACTTGGATCCTGTTCAGTTGTAACAAAGCACAAATAAGCCAGACAAAATCTGTGCACACATTTTGGAAAAACACCCTTATTTCAGCTTTCAGTCAGAAATTACTAACTGATAGATATATCTGTAAGTTGATCACATGCTTCTGTCTGTAAAATAGACCATGAAGCAGGCAAAAAAGAAAGGGTGCTTACCCAGACGATGATGAAAACTGAATTTTTGGATATATTTTTTTTTTATGTTGTCTGCCATTGAGTTATATGAATATTCCCTCATAGCACTGACAATAATTCTTACGAAATTGGAAAATGAGCAGCACTAAGTGTTCAAAAGATTGGACAAATTAGTCATGAGATAGGGAAAATTGATGTGCGGAATGATGGTTTGTCAATATAATGTTGGGATGGGTTTTATGTAGGTGGAAAGACAAGGAGCAATAAAAAGCAGCCTGAAGCAGAATACAAGGGAAAAAAAAAAAGAAGAGCTTTAAAGGCAAGTATAAGATATTATACATTTCCTTACTCTTGATACCGTGCAATAAATTCTATCGTATTTGTTTCCACACAGTGAAATGAAGGCTGATGCATTTCCCCACTCTCATTGTATTTCTATATTAGGACAACAAATTCATGCTTTGATGCCAGTCTCATTCTATTAACAGTGTATTTCTCCACAGTATCTGATCCAACAGGAAATTCACTTTACCACCCTCTCAACATCTCCAAAGGCATCTTGTTTACAATGATTGCTCTGTAATATTTCTTTGAAAAGTGTGCATGGCTGGAGCAAGCAATATTTGTGTCTGGTTAGAATCTCTGAGTGAATTTTCACGCGGTGTGACTGCTATGTAGGTGCTTCTAAAAACCACGAAACCGTCTCATGCACAGTCTATTGCCTGACATATTTCTTCTTCTTATCTCTAAATAGGCCGCATCCCGTACAGACACTTTGATTTATGTTATCTGGGATCATACATTTCATTGCTTCAGGTTTTAGACTTTTAAACGAACCTTAACATCAGATGCATTCTTTGCTGAGCAAGAAAAGAGATCCCTATTTGACACTTGAAAGTCTGTTCTCCTGTCTTCAGTGCAGACTTCTAACTGTATTCCCACCTTAAATAACCTCAGTCATTATTATTGAAGCACAGAGGCCTTACCCAAAATATTACACTATATATATATATATGGTGTTATGTATATATACACTATATCTTGTTGTTTGGATGATACATCCCAGGATATTTTTCTGGTAAAATGAAGCAAAATCAATGAGAGAAGAATTTACTTGCAAATATGCATACACAAATTATATACACACATACATTAATTATTGCTTCTCTTTGTAAATCAGTGGCATGGAATTAACATGCAAATTTTCCACCTAGCCACAGAATCACTGCATGTTTTATTAAATTAATGAGTTTGGTATCTGTAGTCAATGCTGTCTCTAAAGCAGTTCTGCTCTTCAGTAAGGATTTCTCATCAGCCTCAGTGAAAGAGGCTCTTCCGTGGTTATTCTGAAGCAGAGGGAATTAGATCTCTCAGTGGAAATGCTCACATCTGGATGTTGAAAACAGAAGCGCTCTTGTTTTGTCGTGCAAGCACCAATGACAGTTTTCCTCTCTGATCTTATACTTTTGGATAATACCCCATTCCTGTGAACTGCCTGCATTGCTTTGAGACTGCTAAACACAGGAATTATTAGAAATACTTTTTTAAAATCATACTTTGGATTTCTATTTCTCATTTTTCTCCGAGTAATTAAATTCCTCAGTGTTGAAACTAAGCAATTGCCCATGATACACTGTGTTTCTTCCAATGCATTAGGATTTCTTATTTTTTCTGCTAGAAATCCATCAGATGAGCTGTCTGTCTCCTAACAGGTAACAGTCCTGCTCAAGAAGCATATCAAAAAGGGATGGAAAGCGTTTTCATTGAGGATCTAATGTCAAACGCTTGGCATTACTGGTTGGTGAGAGTCTCCAGAGGGTTGTGTCTTACTGAGGTGCCACATGTTAATGATGGCACTCAGTAAAATGTCTTGTGAAATGTCTTGTTATTTCACTAAGATGCATTTTTTCACTTTTTTCATGAATCTCTGTATGACATTTGCCATGCTACCTGCATTTACCCATGGATGTTCTAAATAGTGCTTTCCAAAGCCCTCTCTCCAATCGGAAAAGGAACTCAGTCCATCTGGGAGAGACTCTACTTGTATTACCCAGAAAGGAATCTCTTGCAAAGTGTAATTCTCTTTATTCTTTTCTGACGATCTGCCTTTGAGTGTTGTGTGTATTCTTACTTGGGGTATTTTGACTTTCATGTTGCAGTTTTATATAAGAAAGTCTGAGACTCTGAATTTGTTATGAAATTCATTCCGTAGCAATTTCATGCAATATTTTTAATAAGACAGGGAGCTCGTAGACCTTTCCTCTGTGTGTTTCTCCTTGACCTTGCTGAAGCTTGTGTGTCACATTCAGATACTTGCTGAAACACCTGTTGAAATTTTTTGAGTTTGACTTTTCATAAAGATTATCTCTATGATTTAAAACCAAAACAAACTAGGGAAAAAAACTTCTCCTAAGAAAACGGTCGAGCCTGCAGCGTACCGGCTTTTGGCCGGGCTGCACAGCAACACCAGCCACCTCTGGTGGTGGTCAGAACTCTCCTCCAGTGGATTCAAATTGCTAATGCTGCCATCCCTTGTTCTTCTCCACCACCTTGTTTTGTTTCTTGGCAAGGACAATTTTCTACTGTTTGCTACGTGGTACCAATAAGTGTCCCAACTCCTGCCTGAGAGCAGGCAATGATGAGGTCTCCTCCATCCTTCCCCTCGTCTGGTGACAATGAGCTGTTGGATTAGGGCTTGGTTCGTCTTTTTGTGTTCTCAACATTCTTAATGTTATTTCTTGGTTTCAGTGTCTCCATGTCAGTCTCAGAAAGGGGAACAATGCTGCCATGTATGCAGTTGCCATGGTTGCACCCCAAATCATTTAACCTGTCTCTGTGATTGCATATGTGTATATAATTCCAGCCTCAAAATATTTCAGTAGCAGTGATGTAATTAAATTAATAATCACTGGTTTTACCTGTAAAAGAAATGATAGTCTAACTCTGGATTTATTTGAAATGCAAACTGTGAAAAACTCATATACTTTGCTGTGCATCTTCATTTATGTTTAGTGCCGCTTTTAATGTAATTAAGGGTTTGCTTTATTACCTGAGGGATATATATTTCTTGGTTGTTCTCAGAGGAAGCTGCCTTTGGAAAACTATGAACTGCTAGTTGCTGAATATGTTTCTGATCCTTATCTTTATTTTAATTTGGTTTTTTTTCAAGGTCAGCCTGAGAGCCCTGAAATTACTCTTTAAACTTATATTCTCATAGCTAGCCAGGTCTAATGGTCAGAGACAAAATAATTGGGATTCCTGGAACTCAGTGCAGAAACAAAGATGCATGTGATAAAAAGAGGTTATTAATGAGAAATAAAATGGAAATGAAAGTAGAAATGCATTCCTACTTACTAAACATCAGCATGTAGAAACAAATGCTAGGCTTCTTTGTTTGAAAAAGAGAATTAGCTTTCTGTGAGTGATCCAGGTTGTTACTGAACCTTGTAGCTAGTGGCCCCAAGGCTCTGTCAACAACAAATTTGGTCAGTTTTTCCTTCATCTTGGGTTACTTTGTCCACTTAGAGTCACTTCGGAGGTGTCCTTCTGGTTTTTTTTTTACCAAAGTGTTTTAAACGACTTCAAAAGTCTAATCTAACTTCCAATGATGACAGCATGAGGAGAAAATGCCTGGTCTATAAATATGTTTAAAAAAAGATGTCAACTAAATCTTAGCTGACATAGGCATATGTCTACTGCACTTACTCCAGCGTCCACAAGTTAATTGTTAAAGTTTCATAAGCAGATTCGTTTACTTACACAGAAGTACACCTTGTTGCTGTGTTTGCCAGAAAACAAACTGAAACTCACTGTGCCTAAAATAATTGTATAGCCCAACAACGTTTCTACTCACCAAACTTACTGAAATATGTACAGGCCTTGTGGTCTCTGAAGAAGCTGGAACTGCCTGCTTGCTCTAGTCCCTCAGTTTAAAATCAGAACGAAAAAAGCAATGTGTTCTGGTTCTTTTCTTCTGTTAAAAAAAGTGTGTTAAGTCATCTGAGAAGGAGCTATCGTAACTCCTGCAACTGCTGCCACTGGTGGGGGAGAGTCTTCACGCTGCGTTCAGACATGGGTTGGCAAAACTCCCAGGGATTCCTCTTTATGCTGGAACAGGAATGTTTATACAAGCCTAGTAAATGAAAACCTTACTCAAATACGCGTTCTGCAATGTAGTGATGCTATCAGAGTACAGCACGTTGTAGGGGTGAAACTCCTTCACTGCTTGAGCTCTCACCATTTCCAGAGTTGCTGTTTTAATACTTACCAGTCTTGTTTTAGCTGGAAGGAGAGTTCAAAGGCAAAGGCAATGAGAAATAAGGATTGGCAAAATGCAAATGTAATCTATACTTTTCATATTATATATTTTCCATTTCTCTCACACACTGAATTTAATATCTCTCTAAATTGATACTTTTAATAGGCAGTATTGTCCTTCGTATGTGTTTTTCTGTTATGTGTGAAAGTATTAATTTATTTTCATAACAGATAGACATGTGCAAGAAAAGAAAAAAAATAAATTGCAACTTCCTATGGATGTACAAGCCATTTGATATGGACCCTGATTTTTTTCCAGTGTTTGAATGGAATTTCCCAGAATTACAATTCATGCCCATTGCCTCTTGTCTTGTGACTGGGCACCACTGAGAAGAGCTCCAAATCCTCTGCTTTCCTTCCTCAGACATTTATACACATTGGCAGGATTCCCCTGATCTTTCTCTTCTAAAGGATGGTCTCCCACATCGTTGTTGCACTCAAATTGCAGAAATCTGTTTGAAACGTCCTGCATATCTCAGTGATGGTCTCATTTGTGTTAATATTTCCCCATTTTTAAGCATGCTCTATCTATTAAGCCAGGCCTTTATTTAAACTTGCAAAATATAAAGGGGAATATTTATCCGTGTAACTATGCCGCTTTCAATTTTCTCGGTACTGTTTGCATTTCTTAAGTGCAGATTCCTTTTCTACCCATGTTATGCTCTTACCTTTTTAGTTATCCTTCTGTGGTTTTGCAGATTATCTGTTTCTACGGCTACAGTAAGCACTGAAAATGCCAAGTTAAACAATAAATAAATATACTACTTTTCTAGTTCTAGAAGCTATAAAGCCTAGAAGAACTCCTTCGCAATTTATAGTATTATGAGTTATTTTCCCTTCGGACTGTGTCTTACATGTTCTAAACAGACAGGGAAGTTGGGAATTAAAGAAAACCATTTGGTTTAGATAATCAAGTAAGAAAAACCTCCTTTAGCAAGGATTTCTTTAGCCCTTTTTCAGGGGATGTTTTTTGCAGGGCCATTGGAATCCAAACCAGTTTCTTTGGAAACTGAAGATGAGAGATCTTATTGGCAGAGAGAAGCAAGTGAGCACTGGCTCCCCAATATCAGAATGTGCAACTTAATTGGCACAGTGAAGCTAACATAAGTAGACTCCTCCCATGGAAGGAGACTAAATCATAAAGAAAATCTACATATAAAATTGTGCCTTAGAATTAACATTTTGAAAACATTTAAAATGCAAGGGAGCACAAGTGGGTCCATGGATATTTCAATTTATCATTGATTTTTATTAAATAAATAGTGTAGATAACAAAATATGTAAGCAATATCTCTTCTGATGCCCTTAGAAGGCTCAGCTTAAGACACAAAATTAGCCAGTATTAAAGGTAAGGGTTAGGAACTTGGATTCTGGCTTTGTCCAAATAAATCGGAAACTGGTTAGAGTTGTTCTTAGCCTCTGTTCTTGGTAGGAGTTTTTTTGTGCAGAGTAACTAAATGACTATCATACCCATCACTGATCACCTCTCCTTAATTTTCTGTAATGCATTCTGTCTCACAAAACATACCATTAAGCATACCATTACATGAAACGTACCGTTAAAATGCTATTCCAAAGAAAATTAACATATTTAAATGTAAGGTACTATCACAAAAGCTTTGGTTATAGCAATCACTCTGAGCAATTTGGAGGTTTTTTTTTTTTCCCATTATATTAGCTATTTAACATAACCTTAGGACTTGGTTGGCTTTTTTACCCTTTTTTTAACATGAATTAAATTTAAATCACAGGATAACCATGGTAAGCAGCACTTTAAAGGCTCGGAGTGCTCTGCCTGTGTGCTTCCTGCCAGGGAACCCAGTTGTTAAAATAGCTTTTGTTTCAAGTTATGTTTTTTTCTTCCTTGCCTGTTTTAAAGAGACAAATGAATCATTGAGCATAACTATGAACAGAGGCAATATTGTGTACACAGCTAGCATTTTTTAATCTCTCTGCTGTACCTCAAACCTCGTTACTTGTCTTTACTAACCTAGATCACATTTGGCTTCCTTTAATTACTTCATAGCTGATATCCCGGCTTTATTTGTATCTGTTTAGAATGCCTTATTTTTCATTTCCTCTTTATGAAAAGCCATTTTTTCTAACTTTTGATATAGAAGAAAGATCTTCACTTTTTATCTACTTCTTCATCTTGTTGAAAAAGCAGGGCTGTTTTTCTCTTGCTGTATGAGGTTGAAACTTAATTTTTCTTGCTTTCTGCTATTTCTGGAGATAAATTTGTGTTTAACTCCCAGACTTGGAGGCAGCATTTTGAGTAGAAGCATCGTGGGCAAATGAAGCAGTTCTCTGGAAGAGTTAATAGGATTCTCTGAGATTCATATCTCTACATACTTCTGCAAACCATTTTTAATTTATTTTTTTTTTAAACAACATAGGCTGGCTTTACCCCACCTACACTAAAGTCATCATCTGTACAAGTTCCACATGCGATATCAGAGGAACTTTCTGTAAGTAACATTTTCTCCTCTGGGTCTCAGACACTATGTGACCTTCTGTTAGAGAGCAGCAAGTAATCTGCGGTGAAAGGGTTGTAAAGATGTAGGGAATAAATGGGGAATAACAGCTGTGTGGGAATTGGTTGCCCAGGAGTAGAAAAAAGAACAGAGTTAGAAATGGTAAATTTAAGGCATATCTTTCTATTTCATGCCCTATCAAAAAAATGGGAAAACTTGATCAATAACTTTAAAGTGTTTATGTTGTAACGGCATTTATCTAGTGTTTACAGGGAGCAAATTATTATTTTCCATGTAGGAAGGTAAATGCTTTCCATCTTTATTCTTAACCAAAAAGATCACAGGGAACAGAAAACAGACTGGGAACTCTCTCGTCTTCCCTTTTGCGTCCAAATACAGGAAAAAGGGCAAAAAGTTGCTGAGGCAGTAGTTGTCTGCACCATTTGTTGTGGTGTATGGAAATGAGCCTCTGAGAAGACATCTTAGATTACTTTATTGTTATTATTTAATGTTTAGATTAGATACTTAATTTTGGGATAAAAGTGCATGAAACCTTACAGCACTATTCTGGTTAGAGGAAGCAATTATACATACACACACAGAGAGCCCTGACTGACTAGGAGTTATCTGAAAAATTAATATATGCATATACAAAACTGTCAAAGAGATTTCTATGAAGTGATGCTGGTATGACCTGAATGAATCAAAGTAATAGGCTGTGAGCCTCACCTGTTTCCAAGGTGATGCTGGGTTAAAAACTAACTTGAGAGGGGGGCAGCTGGGGCCTTTTATTATTCCTTTGGGCAGATTTTTATTTTTTTTTTTTAAAAGTCATTTTAGAAGGTACTACTTTTAGAAGGTACTTAGCTATTTCCCAAAAGAGACTTCATGAACAAAGTCATATGGGTATAGAATGACACACTGAGGAGAGAAGGATGGTGGAGAGAGATCTTTAGAAAAGAAATAAATGATGGTGACCGTTGTCGTGTGGGAAAGGTACCTCAGGTCAGGAAACCTGGAGCGGTCTCTGGAGAGTGACGGAGGGAGGACAATTTGAGAGGTACGTGAAATTCCATCTGTGAAGGAGCATCTAGAAAAGTTTAAACACTGATCATCACTGTCTTTATTTAATGATATGCAGTGAAAGACCTTATTCCGTGGCTTTGCAGTGCACATTCTCTATACTCCGTGAATTTTCGCACAGACCGACCCTTGTATGGCTGAGAGAGACAGTGAATGTGCAGCATGAAACAGCAATACGTCAAGATTAAGTCAAGGTTCAGCCATTCATGATCCAAGAGGAAATTTATAAGTCAACTCACTAAACATGCTCAATCTACGGGAAGTCTGTGTCCAACCCACAACAGGATGCCGCTAGGTCTCCCTAGTCATAACAACAGAGTTTTTGCTTTCCTTATAAACTCTGCCAAAACGATGCCTTTGCTGATCTTCATTGGAGGTGACAAGCATCAGTGTTACTTCAGGTCACTGTAGTTTAGATTTTGTGGATCTTTGAAATTCTGAGTCTCAGCGCAGGCAACAATGTTTGACGTATGCTCATCCCTAATGAAATCAAAACTGAGTTGACCTGATGTGGACTGACTCTAAATGAATCAGAAGCATAAACGTTTGGAGCAAGACATAATTATTGTCAAAAAACAGATAGGAAATCCCACTTGTAATCCTATTTGTATGCATTTTTATGGAGCTGAATCTTCAGGAAACAGCAAATACACTGATGTGAAATTTTGAGCTAATTAGTGGGTCAGTGGTTGTCCTCTTATATAGGTAGTTCATCAAATTAACAAGATCAGCATTTTACAACAATTGTAAATTGTTTAAATTACTCCTCAGTTTTCAAACACACAGGTTACATGTTGGCAGCAATTCCAAAGAATCTGTTTATGAACATTAACAAGAATCTCATCTATTTTAAAAGTGAAATTGACATTAAATAGGTAAAAGACTGCTGAGTATTCATTCTCCAAAAAACTAGAGATTTTTTTGTAGATTGTAGATTTGTAGATTATTGAAGATTTGGTAATTCCATTTACTTTCTAGTGGCCCACATCCATGGATACTTCACTGGGACCCTCGCCTTCATTGCAATGGCTCTCTGCAATCAAGAGTTTAGACTTACAGTTTCTCTTCCTGAATAACACCACTTATTTACTTTGATCTTCATGTTCCTAAAAAAATTGTGAAAAGGCCAGGTGTCATGGTCGTGTCCTGGATGCTTTTCAAGGGTTCTGATAACTAGAACAAACCGGATTCAAACAGTTTCACAATACCAAAAATAACTTGTTTCAAAATTTAACTTTACAAATACTGTTAAAAATTCTTTACTTTCCATTCAGGAATATATTTCATTGGTTTATATCTATTATTTTTGACAAAATTAAAGACAATGCAGACCATTAAATACTTTAAGTACAAGTATTTATTCTATCATTCAACTTGAGAGGCTTTTTGTGATTAAGGTTTCTCACAAAGAAATCAGAACTTAATTTAATAAAAAAAAAAAGTGTTGGAGTGATATCTAAAGTTCTGTTTCTCTCTAGTGAAAGGGATCCGGTTCCTGTGCTGAGGATTGTGGTTGTTACAAGAGGATTGAGAGAATTGTAGCTTGTTTGTTTGTTTGAGGTGTTTTTCTTGTTTATAATTATGTAAAAGAAAGTATAATAATGGACGTAAAAGCATTCACTGTTCTGAAGGGTGTATAGCACTGAAGCACCCTGGCTTCCCAAAGAGCAACCTAAGGAGGATTGCAGTGCAGGTTGTAAATGTGGCCAATTGCGAGACAGCTCAGTTGGTCCCCTTTGTAATAGTGTTTGGCCATATTGCCTTGTTTCCAATAGATTATCCTTGGACTTAAAATATTTCAAAGGATGCCATTGCTGTAGGAGGAACTGCTTTTTATAGTTAAAGTGGATACGACTGTAGAAGTTGAAAGACAGGATACGAAGACTTCAGTATTCAAACTGATGTGTCAATGCACTTTACATATATATGCCGTACAGATGTTACATTTCCAGAGTATTATCTCCACTTTCTTTTGCCAATCAGTGCACTGATCAAGAGAATCAGCTGCTCTCTGTTTCACAAGTGATTCACGTATTTGTTTCTCAAAGATGCTATTTGCAGCTTTTGGCTCTCAACAGTGAGTCACTTCTTTCTGTTTTTCAAAGGCTCAGTTACCAACTTTCAGTTTATTCAACAAAATTCTACCATTAAACAGAGCTCCTTAAAACACTGAATTGTTCCTGGGGTCACAGTATATTAATAACTTCGTGTTAGCAGATATATTGAGAGGAGATTTTCTAATAATTGCAATAGGTAACTCTCCCCAGCAAAGAAAATCTTCATAAAAAATGGAAAAGGCATTGTTTTACTAAAGACTAACAATTAAATTCTCTAAAATAGCATCTTTGAGCTTTAAAATCAAACCACTATAAATTATTTTAATGCTATTAAATTAATAGCATTATATTATCCTTGTACGGCTAAAATTGTTACTTGCTTAAGATGTTAATTTCTTAGAGACTGAAGTACATGTTCTGAATTGGAGCCAGGTCTCTTCAAAGCTTTACAAATGCCCAGACTTGACCACAGAATCTCATATGCCAAGGGCAATCATGTTTTAAATATGGAAGAACACATGTTATTAGTCCCTCGAATCTGAAAAATGGTCAACTAGTGTTTACTCTGGCTTCAGCATCGGAAGAGTGAATGGTTCTGTCTTGAAAACAGACAAAACAGATCTAGACTCCAATTGCAGCCTATATTCATGTCTTTCTGGTGAATCTTCCATAAAAGATGGAAGGGAAAAACAGTAATTACTGCCTTAATACCACATCAACAAAGTGTGCCAACAGACCTATGACAGTTGCTTTCTCTTTGTTTCCAGTCCCAGCCCGGACAATAAATATAGCCTTGAGAAGATCACCTTATTTTCTCAAGTCTGTCCTCTGATACAGAGTCTTGGTATCTGTTAGGACAAAAATTGAACCAAAGATCAATCGTTGCAATACATATGTCGATTTAGTGTGGTCAATACCCGTTTTTCAAAAGTCTGTAACATCAATAACATGGGAGTTATTTGAAAACATGATGCTGGTGATCTATTGCATTAGCTCCCTTTAGGATAGTGGCATTCATGTCATGGTGGTAGCCCATCGTTAATCCTTTTCCACTACAAAATGTAAAACCTTGTCCAACAAAGATTCTGAGCACTGAGGAGCTTGCTTCATCTTCAGCATACCTTGTAGGTTTGGAGGGTGGGGGATTCTTTTTTGTCGTTTGCATTGTTTACAGTAGGCAGGCACTCCAGGACATGGACCAGTATAATTGACTTAATTACAGTAGTTACTAAAGAGTATAAAAAGTAAAGTGATTTAGCGATCTCATTTGCTGACCTTCTCACAGAGTGCTAAGGGCACCATCCACTTCATTGCTTTCATACGGTTCAGATACTAGTCACTTGTTATGCTAATTTTGTCTCCAAATGATCTTGATGTTTATAATATAAGCAAGTTCTGTAACCATGAAAGGAACACAAAGAGACATGTCCTTCCCAGACCTTCCCAGATGTGTGCCTTTCATGAGTAACTGCAGATGGAAGTTGAAAGATGTTTTCTTGGCAGTACATGTTATGCCTTTACAGTCCCTTAAAAATGAGGTGCTGGGAACAACAAAATGTGCATTTAAAGAAAGACAAGGAATGGTTAATTTATCTTGCGATTCTCTATTAAATAAGATAGTCTGTTTAAGAACTATAGAAAGATAATAGGCAAACTACCTATGAATGGTATGCAAGTAAGACATTAAAATGTCAAAAAGATATTTTTCAAGATATCTGCTTATTTTTTTTCTTTTTATTGTTTTAGCTAGAGTTATAGTATGCTAAAAATAATTTTCTTGTAGCATAATCAAATACTATGGATTGTATATAAGCAATATCTGTATGAGCATCTACATGAGCCACATTCAGTTATCCACTGAGTTAAAAGGTAGTTTCAGTATATACTGAACAGAAAATAGGATGCTGTATGATATGACTGTTATGTTTATATTTTTAATAAGCTGAACTCCGTAAACTAACAGTATAAGGAAAATAAAGTTTGCCTTTGGTGTTTGCTACAGTGTTCAAACATCCATAAAGGAACTAATACATTCTTATCCTCATACCAATATCAGCTAATATATTCATTTATTCTGCCTGCAAAATGAGAAATTTTAATATATTTTGAATTCTTGGTATAATCTCAAAGTATTCCATAGTCATAAATTTAAACAATCTTTTCTTAAAAGCCATTAAGTCACGAGTGAAGAGATAGAGCTGTTATATTCCTTAAACCTTTTGAGGTTTCATAAAAGTTTCCACTAAGCCAAACCAGTACAGAGGATTTTACTTAAACATCTTTTAAAAAGAAAGTGTTTAGTATCAGCAAATATTTTTCCAAGTTCTCCAAGGCAATATGAATTTCTAGTGACTTACGTAGAGCTGGGTAGTTTTGCCTGTGTGATACATCAGAGCGTTTTAGGAACCTTTGAAAATGGAGGAAAAAGATTTATCTCTGGAGATGAAAGAGAGAGGCAGTAGAGGAATGTATATGTGGATATATGCTGGTTTTAAAAAAGCAGAATGACATCAAAAGAGCATGCAAAGATAACAGCTTTTTCTCCACATACTTAAAAACATTTGCTGCTGAGTTGTGACATGGAAAAGCCAGAGGGGAAAAAAAAAAGAAAAAAAGAAGTGATATTAGAAGCAGTTTCAGACCTTAATCTTGTTGTTTCTCCCACCCCCGCTTCCTTTTTTTTTTCCCTCTTTCTCGACGTCTCCAGTTTCAAGTATTGTGTGCAGTTCTGGGCACTGCAATTCAAGAAGGAGGTGAAGGTCCTTGAATGCGTCCAGAGGAGGGCCATAAAGCTGGAAGGAATGTCCTGGGAGAAGCGGCTGAGGACTCTGGATTTGTCTAGTTTGGAGAGAAGGAGGCTGAAGGGCAGCCTCATGGCTCTCTACAGCTTCCTAAGAAGGTGACATGGAAAGAGAAGTGCTGAGCTCTTCTCCCTGGAACAATTCAAAGTTGTGCCAGAGGAGGTTTAGATTGGACATTAAGAAGAATTTTTTTACAAAGAGGGTGGTCAAACCCTGGTACAGGCTTTCTAGAGAGGTGGCCAATGCCCCAAGCCTGTCAGTGTTTAAGAGGCATTTGGACAATGCTGTCAATAATTTGCTTTAACATTTGGTCAGCCCTGAAGCATTCCAGCAGTTGGACTAGGTGATCGCTGTAGGTCCTTTCCAACTGAAATATTCTACCCTATCCTGTCCTATTGCCTAATTGCCCTTTTGAAAAAATGCATCCGAATTGATGTCAATAGCAATGGAACTGGTAGATTTTAGGCTATGAACTCACAAATGTGTCTTCCAAAACATTTGAGAGATGACAGCTATAATATTCATAAAGGATGCAGAATGTATGAAATCATGACTTCCACATGAAATGTCAAAGAGAAATAATTCCAGTCTAAAAATAAAACTTGTTTTAAATTGAGACAAAAAGTCCAAATATTTTATCATTGTAATTTACTGAAGTATTGAAGTATTATCTGGAATGAAAGAAGGTCTAGAATTTCATTTCATAATGACCTTTACAGACCACTCTGTAGTTCTTTTGACATCAGTGCCTTCTGTCTGTCAGAGATTACATTGTAGGAAACCAAACAAAAACTCATTCATTCGTATGCCATATCGATGACCTCTCTTCTACAACAGATACAGAGGACACACCGAGTGGAGCAAAGATGGATATTTGTCTGTATTTGGTCTTTAGGCCATAGGTGTTACAGTTTTCTGACTTTGATGCTGGCAGATACCACATAAAAGCTGCTTTTTCATTCACTGACTCACTAGTTTCCTCCCAGCTCATGCCCAAAGCCTTTATATAAGTATTTTGAAAGAGTCCGGCATGAATTCCTGTGGATCTGTCTCAGGAACCAGTTCTCAACAGGATAAGAAAGGAAAAGGCTGGATAGATTGTAAGTATTCCTTTTGACATCCCATGACACATCTCTTTTACGAACAGCTTTCATCATTCAAAGGCACTTTCTTCTCGAATGAAGTAAACGTTCACCACTATTAAGCAACTCAAACTGTGTTAAGCCATTCTAAATTTGGCTATAAAATTGCTGCTGAATTTGATTTAGCTTGTGTATATGTTACTGCTGTCGCCCATAGGTTCAAAAGCTACTGACCTTCAAAAAAGCCACAATCAGATCCTATTAATCCAAAGCAGTAGATTCACTTCTTTCCCCCAGTTTCTAGAATACTGAGCAGACCTGAATCTTGCAGTATCAAGAAATGTTCGACCTCCAGGAAACAGTTTCTCACCTTTGTAAAGCTTGGATTTAAATTAAAAGTGAAAACTTTATTAAAGATTATTCTTTACTTAGCTCAGGGATGGGTTTTTAGTCTAACAATCAGATGTTAAATAGCTTTATTTGTTAATTTCCTGCCAATTTAAATAAATGCAGATTTTCTTGTAACTTATGTATGCTGATGTTGAAACTTTCAGAAATATATGCGTATTTGTGAAAAGCCTAGAAAATTCAATTTACCAGAACACTTGCTTGGAATTACTGAACTTGATTGACACAAGACAGATGTTATCTCATTTCTTTCTAAGTTCTTGTGTAAGAACTAGGTCTCATTATATCTTATGTTCTCTCATATGTGGCTTCTAGAAGCCCAGGGTGTTAAACGAATTTCTCTCCCAATTCACTGAATCAGAAAAGAGTTTTATGTTAAATTCCATTGTAATAGAATCTAGAAGTCCCAGATTAAAGTTGTAATTTCTAGGAGGTACAAGTGGCTTTGCAAGACAATAATAATAATAATAATAATAATGAAAAAAAAGGGACCTGGGAGGGATAGTGGAAAGTTCCCCATCTGTGAAGCAGAATAATGTCTCCATAGACTATTTGTAGTCTATGGAGATTTAAGAACAAAAGTTTACCTTTTCTTTTTAAGTACTTACAATGAAAGGGCCGCTACAGCCTCTGAGCTCATCTATTTCAGTAATTAATTCTCTCTATGGTTAGGTTTTTTCAGTTTATCAAAGTAATTTATTTTTTGTAATTAGAAATTAAACCAACTCTATGTTCCCATTTTCCCCAATAGGCAATATCCAAGTCTTTCAACGTGCCATATTTTCTATGTGTCTTTATCCCACCTAGCTCTTCTTCGGACTCTCCCCAGCTTTTCTAGACTTATTTAGGATTGTGACTCTAGAAAATGTTGTTATTTCTGGACCAGCTGCCACCTAACTAGCACCAAGCTGGCTGCTGGTTCTGCAGATGTTCTTATTAACCAGTCACTTTGACAGGCAATCTAGGTTGGATGTGGTAGTAGTGGTGTTAATCTCAAATTTGTTTCCCCATCCTCCACTCCTAAGCAGACGACTTTTTATCAGAGAATTTCTTTTTCCTTTCTAAACATATTTTTTTTTCCTTCTTTTTTCTTTTTTTTTTTTTTGTTTCTTTTTTGAGTATCAGTTTTGGCTTGGCAGAGAGTCAGGGGAATTACCACTAATACAAAAAATAACCTACAAAATTTAAATTTTAATCTGCTTTTCAAACTGCTGACATCCGTTGTTCCTCCGTACAGTAGAAATGTTTGAAAGTTATATTCAGAATTTTATGGGCATAAAATATATGCCAAAATACCTGATTTGAAACTCACAAAAGTACAGTGTGAACCAGAAGGAACATGGAGCCAAGCTCTTCAAAGGACTCATTTCCATGATCACTATAATTGTAGTAAACATTAAATTAATCTTCTGGATGTTGCTTGTGTGCAATACTATTGCATTGTGTGATTTGGTTTCACTTAAACTACTTACCTGCCTGCGTCAGGTTGCCAAACTGTAGTAGCATCATTTGATGTCAATATAAATCCCAAATAGAAATGTATCCCCTCATAAAAAGCAAAATATTCTGCAGAGCTAGGGCTGCTCTGGAGCAAATCATTTCTCTCTCTGATATTAATGAGCTAAACAGCACTCCTCTGCAGTGTATCTTCAGTACAGAGTATTCAGAATTGAACACATTTTAGATGAATACTTATATTCTATCCAGCTGCAAAACGTGAAAGAAACCTCTAGTAAACTGAGGATCTGTTTGAGATTTAGGCTATAAATACTCCATAAAACTTCAAAGTTCCCAACAATTTTTTGCCATCGTTTTATCAAATCAGGTTCATCTCTCAGGTTAACACTTGGACTTGATGCTCTTAAGGGCCTTCTCCAACCTAAATGATTTTATGATTGTTTGGACAATGCCATAATAAGCAAGTAAAATACATTTAAACTTAACAGTAGTGTATAATAGCTTCACACTTAGGATTGAGTCATAATGAAGCTATTACCAGAAAATCTACTAGTTTGAGGGCATTGTACAGAAGTACCAGTTTCTAAGCTCAAAGGCAGTCAACTGATACTGTTCCAATGATATCATGAGTTTTCTTCCTTACCTGTATAATAGCCTTTCAGACAAAGTGACCTTATTTACATTTTCTAATTGAAATATTCTAAAGGTCCCCACAGGACTGAAGAAAGTAAGTTTCATCAGCGTACGCACTAACCTGCATAAAAGAGAAAATATTTAAGCAAATCAAATGTTTTAATACATAATAAAGAAAAGCAGCATTTCTAAAGTGCTCTTGAAGATAAGATACTAGAAGCGAAAAGAATGCACTCATGTTTTATGCAACATCTGTAAGGAAGGAGAAGGTTTTCCTACAAAAATAATGCAATCAAACAAAGTCTGAATTCTTTCTTTTTCCCCCTTTAAAACAGGTATCCAATTTATAGTTGGAAAAGCTCTTTAGAATCAACAACATCAAAATGCTGAGGGGTCAGAACAGACAGATAGCAGGATCTTGAGAGATTAAAACCAAGTAAAATTCACAACTGTACAATTTGGATAGTAATGAATCACTTTTGCTGAAATAAATTACACCTTTATTTGATTTTGTATATTTTGAAAAACGCTCTAACTGTAGCTCCAGGAGTTCACCAGCCTCTGAAGATATCTGCTATTAAATAAGATTCTGTTATTCATAATGGTAATTGTACATTGCAATAGTACCTACAGTATTAAAGTGGTTTCCAGTCCAGGAAAAATACATGCTTCTTGTGCAGAAATCTTATTAAATAACAAAATAAGCAGGCAGAACAGTGTGAGAGGAACAGGGCGGTGGGGAAGAGTAAGTGCAAGAAATGTGGTGATAATTGCTCCCCCAGGCCCTTCCAGGGCTTTGTTGTACAGTATTCTAACAGGAAAGAAAAAAAGAGAAAAGAAAAGGAGAAAAAGGGGGACAAAGCCAAATGGCTCTCTTTTGTTTCCACAACTTAGTATGAATCAGTGTCAGTGACCCCGGCTAAAGAATCATTGCTGACAGGAATTCTCTTCTTGTGGCTGATGTGTATTTTCACGATCATTGTCTCAATAAAAATGGGAATAAGGACTGGAGATTTCACTCTCCGTGAAGAAGAAATTATGTTAATTATGCATACTGTGATAAAAGCCTGAACGTATTGTCACAATATCTGATGGATGAAGAAACCCAGGAAAGGACCTGTGGATCATTTTCTTGGCTGATAAGTATTTATAAAGCAAGAGTGGAACAGTAATTTGCTTTTTCTTTTGAGAGCTGTGGATGCACAAAAGGCAGAATAATGTAAGGTAAGGCTAAACCATGGTTGCCCAAAGCGCCTGTGAGACTTGAGAGGGGAAGAATTTATCCTGATCTTTGGAAAAACACGTGTAAAACAAGCCTCCCTAGAGAGCAGTACCATTTTATATCAGCAGCTGGCAGGGAGTAGCGTGAGTAACGTGCTCCCCTCCATATGTTGGAAAGGAAAGAAAGGAAAAGAAAGCACACGACAGCACTTGGCTGTAGCCAAATCAAGGTCTGGTTAATCCAGCCAAAGGAAACACAGAGAAAAAGTGTTTTATTTCTCCACTGGGGATTCACAGCCTAGAACCCTGCCATAAATGTAAGTGCTTGTGGCAAATGAAAGCATCTTTCTTGCTGAAAAATAGTTTTTTTTGAAGGACTTCATATCAAATTATCTTTATATTTTATTCAGTTCACAGCAAATAAATTTAGCTGGAGGAGAATCTTTTTCCATAGAAATAAAAACCATAAAAAACATGGATTTAATTCAGAATACAAAATGAAAAATTATTCAAAAAGTTTGATTTGAAACCAAAATCTACTTCAAAATCTACTTCAAATTCAGTGGCCTATCAGAGTCCCTGAACAGAGAAGACTGTGACTGGAACAAGAAAATCAGATTCTAATGAGAGAAAAACAATTAAATTAATACAATTCAAACAAAACCTGAGAGCTGCAAACATTTTGCTTTCAAGAAAACTTGACTACAGCTGTACCAAAGCCATGAGCGACCTGAAGATGTTTAGAGATACTGTACATTATACGTGGGTTGCACATAATCAACATCCTGGGCACAGGAACTGCCTCATAAATGTGTTCTATTAGTTCAGCTGTTACTTTACTATCTACATGGTGTGTTTGATAATTCAATTCCACCCACATGAAAATGTTGTTAATTTTGAAAGTTCGTTGTTGGGTTTTTGGGTTTGCCACTGTGGTTTTTTTAATGTTCTGGCTAGTGCCAAGTGGAATGGCAGAATGCTAGTGAAATTTTTCTTAAGCAAGTGGTAGGTCTTAATTCACTAAATAAAAGGATTTATGGTTCTATTGGATGAATTACGAAGACGGGCTTTAAAAAATATTGTGCTTAAGGAAACAATTGCACACTAGAATTTCCCCTCTCTTCCTCCCACATCCTCCTCATCATTGCCTCATTCCATTCAAAATACCTTTGCACCTGATGAATCAAGGTGAGTTAATCCATAGGATTTGTACATTATTTCTTTAAAGATATGTTCTAACTGCAGCAGAAAACTGTTTAAAAATTAGGATTTTGTAATTAAAGCAGAATAATTTATGTTGCTCTAGAGAAAAGGATCCCGTCCACGTTGTGACTCATTTTAAAAAAGGATTCTTAGATGGTCACTTAAACAAGACTTTCCGGTCAGTACTTTTGTACCAGGCACAGATAATGTAACCAGGCATCCAGAAAATACCATCCTGGGGGGCATGATGTGCAAAACTGAAGAGCACTTAGAGATAAACTTTAGCTAAATGTAATTTAAGCATATATCTGTGAGATTTATACCCTGCTGAATTAGACTTCTTGTAGATTTATCTCAAGCTAAGCATCTGCTGAAATATGCCTTTATCAATGTGATTTAAGGTGTACTTGGGGGTTTCCCTGAAGATTATTTTTAATTCTTAATTTCTATTTTAATCCCTTTCCATTTATCATCCGGTGGCAGAGCACCTGAACAGTGAATAGGAGTAGCAGCCAAATAGCAGTTCCTTCATTCGCTTAGTTTATATTCACAAATATATGCAATTTTAAGTGCATACATTGAAATGTCTATATTTGCAATATACGAACCAGCCAATAGTTGCTCTTGAAAGCCTAATGAACTTATTCATACAGGAGCTTCAAAGATCTGAAAGTCAATTGCAGTTGTGTTAATATATGTTTCTGAGCACGTCTCGTCTACTGCAGGAAGAAAACAAATAAATACTAAAAAAAAAAACCAAAAAAACCAACAAAAACCCCAGGCCACTTTAGAGAACAGATTATGCCAAGACACTGTTTTTCTATATAAACCTGCTTCTTCAAGGGGGAAAAAAGGAGTACTAGACTTGCAACAGCTGCGTGGGGCCACACACAGAAGCAAAAGACATGGGGTCCATGGACCCGTCTTGGAATTTCCTGCTTGTGCTCCAAGGAAAATAAACAGGGGTGAAAAGGCAGTGGAATTATTCAGTTTTAAGAAAAGTGAATCCTCTTTCTCAAAGTATTTTCAAACCTTGGAAATTTTTTTATAGTTGTTCAGAAAAAGAGAAACACTGGAGAGAGCAACGGCAACTTGCTGAAGTTGAACTGAAGACAACAACAGAGCATTAATTTTCAGAGTGAAGAAGAGGGAAAAATAGACCAGAAGTGTCAATGCAAACCTGGGAATGACAATAATCTAACAAAAATGAGGCAGCAAAGAGAAATTTGAAAGAAGGCAGTTCCACATTCAGATTTAGAAATACTGAATCTCAACAGGATCCAAGAGAATCACCAACAGGATTCAAGAGATAGTACCTCAGATTCACAAGGACTAGAATTCAAACAAAGGTTTGGGACCCTACACAAGATTTTTCTGTTGAAATTCTGGAAATCTGGAAGGCCCAAAATAGAGAGGAGGAGAATAAGAAGAATCAACAGCAAGTTGCAATGCTGACACCATACTAAGCCAATGGGGGAGGAAAAATCAGCTATAGTGGGGGGAACACACAAATGCATTCTTTTTACACTAGCGTTGAAACAAGAAAAAAGCCTTTGAGATAAATGTGGAGGTTCTTCAAAATCAAACTAATTTAAGATCTTTCCATTTATAGGTCATGGTGTTTCTCTTCTTATGGAAAAACTCACAGATGACAATTATTACTTTTTTTTGTTTTGCCAGAAGGTTACAATCAAGGACAGAATAGACATATGGTAGATAACACAGGCAGTCAAATCAGAACCTATCAAAGTTATATATAACTTCACACAACATTAATTCTCAGCATAAAACATCTGTAACGTACTGTGAGCTCAATTATGAATATTCAATTCAATCTTGCTTTAACTTTATTCATAGTATCAATATTTACTATGCCATATGCAAAGATAATTAGAATAATAGCATTACATTAATATACATGAGTTGTCTTCATTTTCATGGATCATAAATACTTTATAAAGCTTAACAACGGGAACACGTAGGGTCAAATTCTGTTTCAATTATTCAAGTAAATTTTACATCGGCTGGACTTCCTTGAGCTTCAAGGTACAACAGAGAAAATATCTTGTTGTGAGATATATGGGAATCACTTTTGTCACAAATGAAGTGCAACCATCCTAGAGTGAATGTCTGTGGGGTTTAATAGCAAGCTGCAGCAATGCACAAGATAGGAACCCCACCATGGACTAACTATTGAATGACCAGGGTGTTTCTAACAGACAAAGTTTATCCATCACATGATATTTCTCCCAGTCTAATGCTTTCTTGGTAACTGGTTGGCATCAAAACAATACACAGTGGTGTTTAAAACGCTACAGTTCTCCTGGTGTGAGCAGAGCAAAAGTATTGTGGTGGCCACTCATGGATTGTGTTTTAGGTAACCTGTGTAACTCAAATTTCAGAATTTTCAAAATCACAATTCTGGAGAGGATAAAAAATATCAGTAAATAATATTCCAGGATGAAATAGCAAATAAGAGAAAAAGCAGTGGAAAAAAAAAATAAAATGTTCACTATGTGCAACTCACCCATATTTTAAAAGATGAGGTGTGATGTACCATTCAATTTGACTCCGAAAAAAGGAAAAGCATAAATATAAAAATATTGTGAAACAGTAAGAAGACAGCATTGGCTTGTGTTTACTTACCCACTGGTGTTACGGATTTTGAAGATAATGCCGAGCCTGTCACAGCCTGAATTCTTCTCCATGCCAGCCACCTTCATGAGGCAATTTCTTAGACAGTGAAATTCTCTCAGCATTGGTGGGCAAGCTTTACTTTTCTCTAAACTGTGATTAATACAGAGGAAAAACAACATTATCTTTTGGGATTTAGGTTTACGTGTTCATAGCTGAAAAGCATATAACACAAATTAAGCCCCTCAGACACACAGCTTCTGAATTTTCCCACATCCAGAATCCCATGTCGCTATTCCTTTCCCTGCCCCTATACGGCTGCCTTTCTCCATTCTTGGACCCAACATTAAATTTTAAGAAAACTCTGTGGGCTTATTTTTAAAAACTGGCACAAATTTAATTTCTCCACTTAAAATTCTTCCTGTTCTTTTATGACTCTCAGCCATATGACTCTCTTTACCTAATCTTGAACATGTAGAAACAGACTTGATTATGGGCCCTAAGGGAAGCGTATAGTCTTTCTGAAATCTCCTATAGAAATGGTATAATATCGTTTTGATTATAAGATTATTTAATATTTAATGCCTAATGAAAGATTAAGCTGCAACACGGTAGTTGATTTCCAGGGGGATGTCAAAATTTAGCAGTAAACGCTCAGGACCAGACTGGAGATTTTTTGTTTGTTTGTTTGTTTTTCAAGGAAAGGTTTCAAATACAGCACTGAAGAATACCAGCACAAAAACATTCAGAAAAAAATGGGATTTAAGAATGACACTGGAATTTCTCACATGATAATGGGAGAAAAATGAATAAAACAAGAGGAACCCTCACAGCAAGGACTCTCCTTTAATGGCTTTGGACCTGGTCCAGCAGCATGTTCAGTATCTTGACAAATATATATTTATCATATATAAATAATCAAAAAGAAGGTTGAGGTTTACAAAGCTTCTGTATGGTATATGAAATGCTACCAGAAACTAGTGTACCACTGCTGATTTAAGAAATCCAAAAAACACAACATTCTTCTGCTCATAAACAAAAAAAATGAGATGTGACAGGAACAGTTGATACACTTGGAGAGGTAAAAAAAACATCTTTTTTTTTTGTATTTACTTTGCATATTTTTCTTTCGGGTATGATAATTTGTTACAGGTAGACACATATCGCAGGCCAGGGTCATCTTTATTATAGAAAGCAGAATCTGGTATTTCAGGGACCTGCTATTTATGTAATGCTTATTAGTGCATCATGTTGCATTATTTCTTTTTCTCTGAGAACAGATCTTTTAGAAAATTGGTGCTTCTTTAACAGTTTTGTGTTTGGATATGAATTTACAGAAGTTATTTTTAAAATAATATAAAGATATGCTTCTTACCCTCTAAACAAGTATTTTACGCAACAAAGCAAGTTGACGACACATTTTTCCAACCCTTCATTTAATCTTTCTCACTCTTCTCTATTACTGACTGCTTTAAAATACTTTAAAAAAACTTAAGACATGATAATTTTTCCTCTGAGTAAAATATTCCTCTGAGATGTATTTTTGAGAAGTGGGAGGGAATGGGGGGGTTTGTGGTGTAGAAGGGACAAGTCAACACAAATCTGACTTCACAGATGTGTGTGTATCCTCGTGACTGGTTATATGACTGTATTTTCTATTAGCTAATATCACTCTTAAGAGAGGAAACATGCACCAAAGATATATTAAGGAGTTAACAAATGGGAATTTACGGAGTGTAAAAGACGTTACCTCAGACGCAGCACCCAGGATGACCTCGGGGAGACTGAGGAATTTTTTCAACTTCTGTTTCCCTCCAGCCTCCTGAACTTCTTTCTTTCTGGACAAGCCCAAAATAGCTGAAGGCAGGCAAAATGGGAACACCTTCCTTCAGTTAAAGGAGGAATTTTCTTGGGAAAAAGGTGTCTGATTCAAATGCCTTTTCTAGATGTGTTCGCACATGGTGCATTTGGGAGACATCAGTTGCCTACTGTATGGGCTGTGTTTAATAGCTGAGCAAACACAGCATGTCTTATGGTAAAAAAAAAAAAGAGTACTAAGGTATAGATGAACATTCTTATTCTAAAACATCTCTAACAAGAAACGGCACTAATAGCAAACGAAGTAGGAAAAGTAATAAACCAGTAGAAATTACCTGAGAGAGCTGTTAAAAACATGCACGTCATGGTGCGGTTGCTGTCGTCATCATCATAACTGTACGCCTCCTGCAATGGTCCAGAAGAGCAGGGAGATTCTACTGGGGGAAAACAACCAAGATTACTAACCTTAGTAGTCTTTAGCAAATCAGTTAACAAAGGCAGAGAGTGTCGATAATGAGAGATTACCAAAGGGCAGAGGATGCAAACCTTAGTGAAAGCTGTGAGAAACTGAAGAAGTTGCTGAGCCCTCTCTTCCCCCCAGGACGCGAGGTACTGCACAGCAAACAGTAATAATTAAATTACTCACAGACACTTGTAAGGAGAGGGCTGTCAAGCATTCTCATAACAGCACAGTCAAAATTAAAAACCTGTTTTCTTTTGTGCTATGGGCAGGAATGAGGATTGAGCTTCTGTACACTCAAATTCAGAAAGCAACTGTCACTTTGAGGGTTATAAACCATGCTGAGCCAGCCCCTTCCTAACTTAAAACCCTTGAGCCCTTGTCCACTAACAGCAAAGAAGGTTGTGACCCACAGTGTAGAAGTCCTGTCCCTATCTGCCCTCATCTCCTTGCCCATCATCTCTCCTCAGATGCACCACTCTGAATAATTACCTCTTTCCTTATTAATCTGTTCAGTATCTGCATTCAGGAGCTCTGGAAAACAAATCATTGTTGTCCTGAATAGGCTCTGCAATACAGGTCATTATGTTTGACCCTTTTTTTAAGTCATTACAGAGGGATGAGGGATTGTGTGGATTTTTATTTTTTTTTAGCTTAGTTAGGTACTAAAATCAGGTGTAAGCCACTTCCTCCAATTTGCTTGTGTTTCAAAAAGAACGAAACGAAAATACCAAAAAGCTATTTTTACCCAAAGGTAAAAGACATAAGACACAAAGACATCCAAGGCACAAAACACACTTTGCACGTAATTTGTTTTTCAACCTGCCTCACTTGTACCCAGCTGTGCCTTAGAAAACTCTATTTCTCCTTATTTCCAATAATTGTGTGAGAAGATCAAACTGCTGTGGCATGGATAAAGGTCTTTAACAGCCACCAGCCCACCCGTTTCTCCTCCTGTATCTATACTGCAGAAATTGAAAGAAATCCCAAAATAACCTTGGCTTTCTTGGGGCTAAAAACACTGTCACAAAAGTTTCACGTCTGGGAAGCATTTATATGCATAATTGTAACACTTCTTTGTTTCACAGCTTGGATGTAGGAACAGAGAAGCAGATGTTTATTGTTTCAAAAGAAGCAACTCCAAGACCCTGCTCTGGTACCCCGTTGTGTGGCAAAGCAGTGGATGCCACTGCCTGGCGAATCTGCTGCCACAGAGAAAGGGAGACAGAACAGTCCAGGGGGTCCTGCAGGGCCATGGGTGCGACATAACTCCCCCAGGGAAGTTCTGAAATCATTAACTCTGGACAGTGAACACGAAAATCTGTATTCCTAAATGAGAACTCTGAACCTGATGCCCCAAAGCTCATTAGAAGTGGGTGTTCATAGAAATGGGGGGGATCTCATCAATGCCGATCAATATCTAAAGGGCAGGTGGCAGGAAGGTGGAGTCAGGATCTTCTCAAGGGTGCCTGGTGACAGGACAAGGGGCAATGGACACAAACTGGAACACCGGAAGTTCCATCTCAACAGGAAGGAAAAATTCTTTCCCGTGAGGGTGGCAGAGCCCTGGAAGAGGCTGCCCAGAGAGGGTGTGAAGTCTCCATCTCTGGAGACACTCAAAACCTGCCTGGACACGTTCCTTTGCAACCTGTTCTGGGTGACCCTACTCTGGCAGGGGTGACCCTACTCTGGCCTGGATGATCTCCAGAGGTCTCTTCCAACCCATACCATTCTAGGATTCTGTGAAATGTAAGGGTTGCTTTTTTTAAGCTGACAGTGGTCTGTCCTTTCACCTGGTTTGGTGTCTGTCTCTGCGGTAATATCCTCACAATCTCATAAATAAGGATTTTGGATCAGACTATGCACCATTTGGGGCAACAGTTCACCATTTTTTCTTTCCCTTTCACTAGCGTTGTCCCTCCTCACCCCTCAGACCTACCCCAGTGCTCTCCCAGCTAATCTAGTTTCTATTCTGTGTCTCCCAAAGTCATCTCAACTTTGTGCATCACAGCCGTAGATCTATCAGCACTCCATAGGATCAATAATTTACTACATGACCTGTTGTCCAGAAGCTGCCCTACCTACCTACACTGCCTACTCATTGTACTCTGAAAACCTTGCTTCTAACAGCTCTTGGTAGCTCTTGTCCTCCACCTATAATGCTCAGTTCCTAATATGTCCGATTTTGGTGGCAGAGCTTCTCTTCCTCTCAGCATCTATCCTCCTTTCCAGGGAATAAAAAGGGAGTTTTGCCATAGATTGGTCCAGGATCTCCAGGTGGTCAGGACCTCAGCCAGATCCACAGTCATAAAAAAGTCCCATTCAGTGACTTAGCCATATTGTGAAAGTGTGAGGTGTTGGTGCACAACTATCAGCTGTGCACCCCTTTCCCAGCATGCTGTGAAAGTGCCACAGTCAAGTCTGGGATTCACCATGGAAGGCCACAAAATCACATGGAACCTGATGCTTGGCTCTATCTGAGGTCAGGAACAGGTACCTACAGGAGGTATAAGAAGTAGGATGAGCTTGTGGTGATATAGAATCATATAGAATCGTCAAGGTTGGAAGGGATCTTTCAGATCATCAAGTCCAACCATCAACCCAACACTGACAAAACCACCACTAACCCATGTCCCTCAGCACCATGTCTGCCTGGCTTTTAAATACCTCCAGGGATGGTGACTCCATCACTTCCCTGGGCAGCCTCTTCCAAGGCTTGACAACACTTTTCAGTAAAGAAATTTTTCCCAATATCCATCCTCAACTTCCCCTGGTGCAACTTGAGGCCGTTTCTTCTTGTCCCATCACCTGTTCCTTGGGAGAAGAGACTGACCCCCCCTGGATACAGCCTCCTTTCAGGGAGTTGTAGAGAGCAAGAAGGTCTCCCCTCAACCTCCTTTTCTTCAGGCTGAACAGCCTCAGCTGCTCCTGACACTATTCTTGCCATACTGTTTCCAGCTATCTGCAGTTCACGAACTTCCTGACGTCATTTCTTTCAGTTTGGTTTACCACCTGGTAACCTTTGAATCTCTGCGGAATCCTGTGAAATGTGGCAATTATCATGGAATATCAATGTCAGCAAATAATTAACTCAGTTACCACTAAGCCGAGCAAGTCGTGCTTCTTCCTCCACTCTCTCAGTTGTGAATGCAGCCCATTTGTGAGTTACCTGAGGCTACAGCTGCCACATTTTGTCTTTCCTGATATGTTCAATAGCTTGGGATGTACTGTGCTAAACAGATAAAATGTTTTGAAGCAAGTCGCTTGGAAAAAAAAAAAAAGAAACACAGCAGTTATATAACTGAGGGGGTGGGGAAATAGACTAAAATAAAGAATAAGTAAAATAAAGTAAAATTAAATTAAATTCTTGAAAATTTTGAGTTTTTTTAGATTGGCCACTTCCACGCTAAACTAGCAACACGCTAAAAACGTTTAAAAAATCATGTAATAAAGAAATAAGTGTAAAGAGGTACACACATTATTTAAAGGGTTGGTGATACTGGCATAAGATGATCAAAATGTATGAGCCCAAGACAAGTGGAAAAAAATTAATAACAATTTGAAAAGTGGAGGTGATTGGAAAAGACCAAAATTTCAGAAATCCCACCTGTTTGGCTTTTTCTTTATGCCTGCAACACCCACATTGGAGTAGATTAAACTTTGTTCTAACGCAGTCCCATGGCATCACATCCCTCTCAGCTTCAGGGCTGATGAACGCTCCACAGCTCTGCTAAAATGAACAGTTTTCTTCCTTAGGATACCCTATATGTTCTTCTCTAAGCTGTTTCCTGTCTTACGATACATTTTTTTTAATTGGAAGGACTATATCTTAATGCATTTAGTATTTTAGTATTTAGTATTTTAAGACCAGGAATAAATCACAGACATACACACTAGCATAATCATGTGGGCTTTTTTGATTTCTTTTCCTCTCTTGATTATTTTTTTTTTTAATTTTTATTTTTTTTTAAACACAGTAAAGACCGTACTTCCCTTCCTCCCTCACATGCAGGTTTTTGTGTGACTGAAAGCTCTGCGATGGTTGTTGATCTTATATTACTATACCATGAGCACGTCCCACGTCACAGACAAACAAATATGAGATAAAAGCATCAACCAAAAAATACTGAAGTTTCATATAATGTGAGATAGCTTCTCTAGAATCTAGATTCTAGGATAAAAATAATTGCAAAAAATGTTTTTAATGTATACTGGCACACACATACATACATACACACACACACATATATAAACACACATGGACCTGATTGCAGAGCTCCTGCTACTCCCATTCTGTACCCAAACCTCCATTACTGTCAGTTTGATTCTTCACATATCTAACCTCTGGCAATAAGATGATTTTAAAGAAGTGTATGCATCTGTTTATCTGCCTTGACTGATAAACGTGAGGGGTGAAATATCAGCAGGTATAATTCCACTGACTCTAATGGTTCTGTGCTGCACGCACAATTTGACCTCATATGCATTATAAATATTTAAGTGCATTATTTTTGGGAGGTTATGAACATTTTGAATATTCTGAAAAACTCAGGGAGAAATAAAGGCAAATAGCAAGACAGGCGAGAGAACGAGGGAACATCCAATTAAGAATGTCAAAAGGATTTAAATGCTCTGCTTTCAACTGCTAAAACTACTTATGTATTTGAAAACCCTGGCTGAAAACTTGTCTACCCTCCTTTAAAACCCATCATTAAATGTCACCGCTCTCTTTGACTTCACTCAGAATAGACCATGTTTTCATTTCTGTTTAATGGAAATATATTTAAAGCTATTTTTAAAACAGGTTTTCCAGAAAATGTCTTAATATAAGGAGCATAAATTGGCAATTAAAAACAACTCTATATTTCCTTTCCCTCAGATAATTTTGGTATTTTCCAGCTTTTTAAAGTTTACAGTTTAAAAAGATATACCTATTTTTGAAATGCAGCTGCCACTGTCCCATGTTGAATAATGTGATACAAAATTATTTTAAACTGAATTGTAAAAGACTTTGTTTGCTTGACTGCTCTATGGACTCAATATGCTCTGTGTACAATGTGTTGAGATATTTCTTTAAATTCTTTGGATTTACAAAACATCACAAAATCAGTCATATCAACCCAACAATCTACAGTCTGTACGGGGAATAAAATAGTGTGTACACTAGTAATTCATTCAGATACTATGAGATTTTTGTGATTTGATATTTGTTGCCTACCAGTGCACCAGGGGATAGATTTATAACCTGTAACAAGGTTAAAACCTTCAAATGAAAATTTGTAGATATAGCGTAGCATCTAGGAGATGAAATACTTGAATGTGGGTATTGCTTATGGGAGAATATTTCCTGCTTATTAAAAACATTTCCTACAAAAGGTGAGAGGTTCATTTGTTTTCATTAGATGGTTACTATATGAACTAGTCCTGTGCTCTTCTACTGTGACAACAGATTTTAGACAAAAAATGGTTTGGGTGGATCCTTGATGTATAATATAACTCTAATAGGATTTTCAACCTTCAAAAGGTGAAAAGATGTTGAAAATCACATAGGACATCTTTCATAACCTGATTATACAAAATCTTAAGTATAAATACATATTTTCTGTAAAAAAACTACCTAAAATAATTACAGTAGCTACAGCTCTTGATTACTTATTTAACTCTGTGATTATGAACACTGGATACTAACTTGACCACCCTGAAGATGTCAGTCATTTCATCAACTCAAAAAAACCCCCAACAATTGGCATTATTCATTGGATGCTTATAATTTGCCTGCTTTTTACATCTCTGCAATCACATTTTAAACTAACATCTGCTCGCTCTAATATCTTTGCTGTATTCTAACTTGCTTTTCTGAATTTTGCCAGCCCTGCAATTTCTTATGGTGGTGTTCTGCATCTTCCTCCAATATTTTAGGGGTTGAACAACTCACCTATTGCTCAGTAAGCTGAATCTCTTACTCCAGCAAAAGAGTTTGGCTTCGTGGATAGTCATCAGACAGGCTTTGAGGGAGTATCTTCTCATCTGCCATTTCTCCTTGGGACATCTCCTGATGCTTCCAGTGCCTTGTTCTCACTTGTAAAGTGTGGATAGTGATTCTTTCCTGGGGTGTGAAGTGCTTCGAGATCTGCATACGAACAATGAAAATTAAAAACTGTTATCTCACTTTCAGATAATTGTCATGTTCAAAATAAGTAACTCTGTTCTTTTATCTGTAAAAGAATTTAAGATTCAGGGTCAACGGCAGTGAAAGGAGATAGCTGATTTTCTCAGAATATAAAATTCCTCCACTCAATTAACAAGAAAAAAAACAAACAAAGGTTTAAACAAGCAGAATTTAATAACCAGCCTGGAATTTTGCCAGGACTGAGACTGATATGTCTACGCC
>VXAK01017594.1:42094-63223 GCA_013399435.1 Arenaria interpres
TTTTTACTGCTGATTTTCAGAGAACATAGCAAATAAAGGACACTTAAGAGAACCAAAGTGCTGGTAAAAGTAACGTCCCAGAGGAATAATATTGTCAAATGAAGTTTTTTATATGCTTCCCAAAAATTTACCTTCACCTAATCTTCATTTGCAAGACATTGAACGTCCCCCCCTCACAGTCCTGCTCATTGCACAGCCTAGACTAGATTTTTCTTAAATAATGATTTTCTGTTGCTCTTCACAGCTTGAGGCATCATTTCATCATGTAACATGTGGAAGTAAAAATACTCCTTAGAGACCTGGCAAACTCATATTTCAGTAAACGAGCTTGCCTCCAAGGCAATAACTAATTAACAGCCAGACATGATACTCCAGTAGCCAACTTTTTTTCAAAGTATGCAATTCTCAAACTCTTAATAGTTAATCTTCTTGTATTTTAAGATATGAGTTTGTGACTCACTGTGATGGCTCTGGCAACAAAAACGAGGGGGCTTTAACCTGGTGGCAGAGTGAGCAGTGGTCCATCGTTCCCACCAACCAGGGGTCCAACCACTAGCCAAGGCGAAAACTGCAACATCAGGCAAGTTGAAAGCATCTTTAAACAGATTCCGAGGGCTGGTAACACTGCAGTTTGCCAAATACTGCCTCTGTTCAAAACCAGAGCATGTTTTCACTGTACCCACAAAAGAAACTCATACTCACAAAAAGTTCACTGTCTCAATGCACCTTCCAACAACTGCAACACTTGACTCTGCACTGGAGTTTCTGAGCTGAATTTGCCCTTATCTTTTATTGACTTGCTCAAAAAAGTGAGGTGAGCATATCAGTATAAGTACCATCAGCGTAAAACTTTTTGCCTATAAAGGTTAGCACAGTCATTAACCAACAAATGTGGAAAATTATCTGTTTACCATCCATATTGCAATTCTATATTTTGAAAGCTGACTGCAGCTCTGAGTGTAATACTGGGATATAGTAAATACCAACAACTCAGCTGTCAAAAATTTATTTGGAACTACTAATTTGATTTAAAAAAAACCAACAACACAACAAACAAACAAACTGAAAACCAGTCTTGAAGGTGCACTTAAAACCACATTCCTGTAAAGATGACAGAATTATTCACATTTTACCTGAAAAACAAATGTAGGTCAATGTAGAAAAGAATGACTTTTAAAGTGCTCAGAGCAGTTGCCATTAAGATTCTCTGAGGAAATCTTGGCTTCAGTGGCCATTTCTTCGTAGACTTCAGTGAAGCAAAGACTTTGCCCTCTATGTAATGTGTAAAATAAATACCATCTCTTCTTTGAGATACAAAAAATAGATTATTAAAACTAAAAACGCCAACCTTTTAGATATTTCTGGAAGTAGCAAGCCAAAACAAGGGCATGAGTTACATATGAATGCCTTGCGTGTCCTCAATAAAGTATTAAGGACAAAAAGACTTGGAGGACAATAAAGCCTTTCTTTCCCAGTGCACGTGGCACAGGGCAGCATTCAAGGATTCGTTCCTGCTCAGGATACATTTGAGACAAGACCTGAAGAATTTTTCCAATACCCCAGAAATTTTAAAGTGCTGTTTGTACTTCACCTCTAAACACTGAGAAAATCACTTCCATGATTTCAGAGAGAGAGAAAACACTCCAAAGAAAACAGTGAAAACAGCTCTACCGTCAGCACTATGTACTTACCATGGATCACAAGAGATCTCTGGTGGCTTATTTTTCCTACTGAAATATTATGTGCATGTATATAATTCCATCAAGTCCACGTCTTGGACTCAATCTGAAAGGTCCCTTCCAAACTAGAAAATTCTATGATTCTATATGTTATACTACGTCTGGACTTTGAAATAAAAAAAGGTAATGAGCATGTGCCATGAATGTATGGCACCGATAATCCAGAAATTAATTGGCTGTATCACATTACTTTCACTTTCACCCTGCTCAGAAGCCCACACTCAACTGACTTCACAGGGGGTAAAACTGAACTTGGTTTGATTTTTGTGAAGCTTTGAATAGGAGACTAAGAATTACCTTTGTTTCAGGGGAAAAAAATATATATATAATCTTTTCATTTGTTTTAGGATATTTCAAAAGTATCAAATAACAGTTTGACAGTATTAGTGATTTTGCCCAAGATTAATTCTTCATGGAGGATAAATGAAAAATATCACTATAAGCGTTTTAAAATTGTGCATTTCTAAAATTTGTTTTCTCCACATCTTTACATGAAACCTTTTACTAGCTCTTATTGACAAATACCTCCCTTTTCTGACTTTATTAGAGTTAAAATTGGCTCTATTTAACTTTTATGTGGAAAACCATCCTGCCAAGTTCATCCTCATGAAACCTTTATATTCTGAAACAGCACACTGTAATAATGCATGATGGATGAATATATAAAAATGCATCATTATGCAGAGACAAGCAAATCCATCTATACAAACTTAATGGAGGTAATTAGGTAGTGAAAAATACTGAACAAAAAGCACTTAACACATTGTAAATATCAACTTTACATATCAGTTAATTTGCAAAGAAATGTAACTGATGCCATTACGGTTATATGATTTATTTCAATGGAATCTAAAAACAATCATTGTCTTTGTTTAAGTGAACATTTCAGATGTGCATATATATTTTTTTTTTTAAGTATTTTGAGGAGAAAGAAATGGTATTTTTCAAAACTAATTGTGTAGAAATTTGTAATTTACCAGGTAGCAGTTTTGCTAATCTTAAGAGCAGCCTTAGGATTTAGCTCCACTCACTTCCATCTATAAATGTGTATGATCTTCTGGCTGAAGAAATCAGGGAACCGAGACATACTGTGGGAATTCAGACAATCTTTTGGCTTTTCATTAAGACAAAACTCAGAATAATGTTGGTGCTTTAGATAGGAATATCCTATAATCCTACAGGCACTTGTGTTGTGGACACTGGTTCCGAGAGCGTGAATGATGCTATTGCTAAATGTTTAGTCATTTATTCTTCCATTTTTCATGGAGATAAAAATACAGTTGCATTAGCTGGAAATTTTAACTGGGGAATTCTGTGATTAAAACAATAATTGAGGTTGTGGCTGGCTTGGAAATAACAGTTTATTATTTCTTCTGGTACTTCAGCTGTTTCTATTCATGTCACTACTGCTCCTGTGTAATTGGGTATTTCAATATGCACCAATTAGCAAAAGAGCTCCCTGCTATCGCCAGCCCAACACGCAGCATCGCAGACACATCAAGTGAGCGGAAGAGATGGTAGAATGTTTCTTATTTCACAGGGCAGCCTTGGAATTGCCGTTGCGTGCTCCAGCCTTTGATTATATCCAAAAAGCAAGTGTGTGTATGTAAGCGTGTCAACATTATCATGTAATTCAGCATACAGCAATTTTCCAGCCTTTACTAAAAAATACAAATAATTAAAAAAAATAATCTATAAATGTATTTTTCTCCATTTTGTTCACAGTTAATTAGTTGTAGATAATAACCATCGCTGGCAAGTAGAATGGATACACCTACTGTTTTACTTCCTCACTTATTCCATAGCTTATTTGAGATTAGTTCCTCCACAGAGGCAAAAATGCCACAAACGAACAATTTTATTTGAAATTTTATTTGACCTCTTTGCTAATTAGTGCATATGAAAATGTCAGTTTACCCAGGGGCAGCAGTAACCCAACTAACAGTTGCTGAATTACCAGAAAATGTTACTATATTTTATTCCAATATTTTATTTACAGTAATTTGTGTTTCAGTATATTTTTTTACTGTGTTTTTATTTTCCCCTCATTAATTCATAACAAATTGT
Organism: Arenaria interpres; assembly: GCA_013399435.1. Taxonomy (NCBI): domain Eukaryota; kingdom Metazoa; phylum Chordata; class Aves; order Charadriiformes; family Scolopacidae; genus Arenaria; species Arenaria interpres. The sequence goes on from VXAK01017594.1 coordinate 45,901, forward strand.
TTGCCATACTTGTTCCAACAATAGTTCATTAAGAAAGTTATTCCAACCAACGTGTCGATTACTGTGATCATAAGGGATCCTTGGTAGTCACTGAGAACAGGGTGATTTCTTTTATGCAGGCAGACCCTGCTGTCCCCTGAAAATATGTTCTGGAGAAGTTTGACAGCAATTTCCCAGATAGTGAAGCAGTTTTTCCCATAAGAAGTTACATAATGGAGAGATGATGCAGGCAAGGGCTTACAAATATACGCAATTTAAATGCCTAGAAAAAAATTGTACTGTAAGATCTTTCTCATTTTTATCACAATAACATTGCTCCAAAAAGTGAGACTTCTACAGCGTAACGCAGAATAAATACAAGAGTTGTGCTGCTGCACAGCCACAGGCAGGATGTTCCATTCCTTTCCATTAGCATCAGTGTAAAATATAAATAACATTATTGAAAAATTAAAAATATTGTACTATAACCTATCGTATCTGCATTAGTAGCAGTTATTTTAGCATTAACGTCTTGTATTCAGAAAGTTTCATGGAGTAGGGTGAAGAATAGAAAATTCTGTGATAGTCACGACTATCGGAGCAGATTTTTAACGGGTGATGATAAAACTCTGCAATGACAGACAAGTGACTATGATGGTACTGCAGTACTTTTGGTCAAGGCTTATGAGTGATGCCAATAATAGCCAATCCTCACCTCAGGACAGAGAAATGTAGTGAGTGTGACCTGGAAAAGTCATTTTCAGTTATTTGCTATGAAAGATGGAGAGAAATGCTTCTCAAAACAAAATATTAGTTCAACATCATTAGCATATCATGACAGAACATAGACACCTTGAAGATATATGGCTTTTTTCAGATGTTCACTGTTTTCAGACGTAGGGCAATTCTTTGTTACTGCTTCCTTCCTTAAACCATTAATACTGATGCCGTTCAATTATCTGAGTCACACTTAATTTCAACATCACACATGAACACCAGACATTTTACTATGAACTTCAAAGTTCAGTGCTTTTTCTGTTTGTGGTTTTTTGTTTGCTTGATTTTTGATTTATTTTTTTTTAAAATCACACATACATAACTAATGTCTCTGCCTACCTCTACATTCCCAATGCAGGTACCGTATTGCTTCATCTCTTTTATGTTGCTTGCTCAACGGCAAACATTTTCTCCACACTTAAAGCACTGAATTCCATGTGGAGGACCCAAAAAGAAAGAGTGAGTCCTCATCAATCTCCTCCAAAACCTTCCCAGCTTTGTAACAAAGGTGTGGGTGAATAGTCTGGAGAATGGTGAGAATCTGTGTTCACAAGGCAATTTAATTTTTTCTCTTAGAGCAGAGTGGGAGGACGTTCTTACTCCTTTTCTGCCTTAAAACTGCGCAGTTTCATATTAATAGGGTAAGGTAGTGTTTTTACAGTTTTCCCTTCCCTGCACAGAAGGGGATTGATGGGAGCCATATGATTTCTCTGTGACAAAAAAAATCAAAAACTTGAATAGAAAGTACTCTAAATGAAATATTTTTTTTAATTCATGAGTCAAATTACATAGATTTGGTTTCAGGAGTTCTTTTGGTTTCGGGGTGGGTTTCTTTTTTAGTATGCCTAATTAAACTTTATATTTCATGTAAGATTGTCATTTTTTCCTCCTACTTTATGCTCTAAATTAATGAGATAGAATGAGTACACCTAATTATTTCCCATTTTTGTTATTTTTAACATTTTCCCATGAGCACTTTTTCAAAGATCATTACTGACCTCACAGATGTGATCAAGTATGTTAAGATCTCAATGAAAACGCTTTTATATAGTATGAAAATCTATTGATACAAGAGGAGAGAGAAGTGACTGTAAAGATTAGAGAGGCAGTCCAAAGATTACGGCTTCTACATTTCAAAGTAAAGGCCCGAGGGCTAAAGTATTGAAACACACTAAAAATGGGGAACATATGGGGGGTGGAGGGGGAGCATCAAGCCAGCCTTGCAGCAGGTAGGAATGCTTAAAGAAAAAAACAGGGAAAAGAGAGTTACATGGGCAATGAAATCTGGGACAAAGCTTCAGAAATAGAATTTTCCATTGTGACCTTTTTGTTGGGTCTGTAGGAAGCTGGATACACACATAGCGAGTAAATAGCACGAGAGGTTGTTCTGTTAATCAAAGAAAGAAAATGAGGTGATGAAGTATTGCCAATCTTTAAACTAGAAAGAAACTTCCTACAAACTCTGATGATTTAATCCTGAGTAGCTGAAGGCCAGCAGAAGGCTTTCTGTACCTAGACGTGTTCATACCACGCAAATAAGACCATTATTGCAAATAAAGATGGAAAGCTGAAACAAAGCAAAACCATTAAACTTCATGAAGCTGATTCCTTGCTTTGACTTACTAGATATTTCACATCAAATGCCTGTATGCTTCCTTTCATCAAAAATCCTACTCTATTTCTGGGTTACAAGGAGAAACAAGAAATGATAAGTGAACAAAAGCTTTAACTGGTTCAGAACTTGTGCGAGATTCAGGAGAGCCCCATGCATACTCTTTTTCAGTAGAAGCGAATTTTGCACTTCTGTCCTTAAGCAAATAAAATAGTGAAGAAGAGTGCAAGAATGACAACAGAATAAGTACGTATTTTTTCATGTTAAATGAAGACCAGACAACATACATTAATAAACTAATGTAGTGCCCAAAATGACCACACTGACTTTCATTTGTACTTGTAAGCTCAGTGCTTACCAGCCCCATATTTGTCTCTACTGACCATCTTCTAATGTTACTAGTTTCAGTGAGATAAATAATATATTTTAAAATGCTAGTATAAAAAAATAAATAAAACATTAGAAAGTTGTTGCTGTTGTGGTTTTGGGTGTGTTTGTTTTTTTTTTTAAATTACAAAGTACATAATTTCACAGCCTAGATAAGGAACCTCCAAACAGTAGTATCGCCACTAGGAATGGGGAATGTACTACAAAATAGACAGAGGTGAAAATGACTGTTGAATTTTGACTTATTTAGTGAATTTTCTAAGAATTATTTTGTTTTGTAATCCTGAGACATAATGCGGATAAATGAAATAACAACTTACATTTAAGTTAGTGTTAGTTCCATCAGCTTAAGTTACTGTGAAACAAGAAAAGATGAAAGTATTATGGGAGGGAGCTCTGAAAAGCTCTTCAAGTACAATCTGCCTCAACAAGTGCTGCAGGACTTTGGAATAAGGAGTCATTTACTCCTTCTGACCCCAAAATTACACAACTGCATCAGAAAAGGCAGAAGGACCAGCCTGTAGTATTTCACAGCCTGGAATTAAGGTACAACATTTTTCAGATGTCATATGCCTTAGTCAAGCCCGAGAGCAAAAGAAAGATATATCTTTTTAAATTTTATTTTATTTTTAGCTGTGCTTTTCACCATCCAAGTCAGGACTTCCCGAGTATATTCTGTAAGAAAGGGACAGGTTATTTGCTTTACAGAGAATTTAGAAGTGAAGATGGAAGTCATCTTCCAGCCTAAAATAAATGCTTCTGCATCTTTTTCATCAGCAAAACTTTTTGGCTAAACGAGATACGTTTTTTCACTCCATTCATTCAATTTCTGCTCTTTGATTTCCTGATTGTAATTTTTTTTTCAGTGTACTGGTCAGAAAATTACTTGCATTTATGGGCACTTGGTTCTTCTGTAGAGATTGGACAAGAAACCTGGGCAGTTCACCTGATCTAGTAAATCAAGGAATAGTTTTTCTGTTGATTCTAGTAGAGTCAGTTCAGAAACTAAATTCACACTCTCATGTCCTTTTGAAAAGTTCATTTTGTAGTCCGCAGCCAACCAAGACATCAAGTCAATGGGAAAACCGTTTTCAAGGGAAAACTTGAGTAGATAAAGATCCCCAATAAAAAATAAAAAGTAATTGACAGAAGTTATTAAGACATTATAAACAAAAGAGGAAGCATTTGCAATCCCGTTGTCCTAATTGTATTTCTTTTAGCATGTGTGTCCCTCAGGATATAAAAACAATAGAATAAAATTGATGAGGATAAAAATACTAGAATATGGTAGCTCTCTGCTGACTAATTGTATACGGTACTAGTTTTAACATTTTTAAAACACACAAGGATGAAGATGTTTACTTTAATACCATATGGGAAAAATATAGGCAGGAAGAAGAATAAAACTGGTCGTTGAAAGATTTTTTAAATTTTGTTTTAAGTCAGTCCAAAGCTGACCATGAGAAGCTCAGCACTGCTTTCCATTAACTTTAATGGGAATTTCAAGCAGTCATTTATCACTGGTTTTTAACTGATGCCAACATTGTTTCTGAAGATAAAAAAGTGCAATGTGTAATTCTCTAACTGTATAAAATATATACATAAACAAATCAACAATGCAGTTCTGTAAATTCTTCTGAAAGCATTGCAGTTTGTCTGTTTTATGCTATTTATAAACATTGTCCTTCAAGGTTTTCCATCAAATGAAACCAGTCTTTTCTGACAACAGTGTTTTTAAAATATATTACTGGTTAAATTATCATAACTTACAGAATTGTTCTAGATGAAAATATATGCTAAAAAAATGGGGTTTTCCACGTATTTTCTAACCATGAGATATGTTTCCAGAGATGAACTTCAGTAAAATATTTTCCTGATCCAGGTAAGAAAGAAAAAGCATGGAGGTACAAGTCTGAATAAATGAATAGTAACAACAGGAGAACCGCTCTTTCTTGTCCCACAATATCAGTTGCTTTGTGGCAGACTTCCAGAAACAATGAAATCTGTGCTTTTAGGCAAACCGTGAAACCACAAGTTTCAGGAAGATTCAACTGTTGCCGTTGGCAACTCAAACCCCTCATATCTGTTCTAGCAGCACACATGAAAATTTAATGCAACCGCAAGTTTCTCTCACATCCCCATCCTTCTTCAGCACCTATTGGTTGTGCCTAATGGCTGTGAAAACTGTGCAGCGAAGTTATATTTTCTCATATGTAATTATATTATGATTGACAAAATTCAATTAACAGCATCCCACACTACTAGAAAACATTTTCATCAGCCTATTTTGTAATATTCATTATCTATTTACCTACTGTACCATCTGAGTGGGACAAATAATAGCTCCTACAGCGATCATTTTAAATAATTTAATCTGCATAATTGTCACACAATCTAATTTGACCACTAGGGCACTTACGAAACATAAAAACCTCATCTCAAGTCAAAAACAATGTCTCTTTTTTAGCCTATGAAAATTTTGAAACCATTCATAATGAAAAATTACAACATTTAAAAAAATGTGTACTTGTCTATAACTCCAACACTTTTTCTATATTTTTCACTCAATCTGTGTTTTTAGGGGTAAGTCTTTTTCTCTTAAAAAAACCCTCAAACAAGAAAGCCAAACAACCACCAACCAAAACTCTCAGTAAAATATGCATTTACCTCACTAATTTTCTGCAGCTCCTCATGACCAAACAATCATTTACAAAGGTTTATTGGAAAATCTTGCAGAGCCATTCTTCTATTTTTTTCATTTTTTGTTTGTATCTCAGTACCGACAATATTTCCAAGTTTTAAATCTACGTCTGCAATAAATCACATTTTTATTTTCAGCTATTTTTCATACAGCTATGTTTCACAAAACTTTATAAAACTGTTTGGGAGGGGTTTCATTATGTTAGGCAGTGGGAGTAAGGTGTAGCACGATATATGTATATTATTTATATATAACAGGATGGAAACCAGACTGACCTTAGTACTGCAACAGACAAGTTTCTGTCCATATTTAACCACTGGCACATGTCCCACACCTCCAAGGTAGGAGAGCTCTGCCCACACCCGTAGCCTGGAATGCTTCCCCCGCCCTGGACAAATGGATCCTTAGCGTGTCCTGCTGCTCTCTGTTTATTTTTGAGACTATCTCTACTTTCTTGACCTTGTTTTTCATTAAACCTCATTTACTTCATCTCCTTTTGGACATTTCTGTGGAGCATTATCTAAAGATTTTCCCATTTGTCACTTAATTGTTCCAAAATTATAATAGAAGCAACTTGGGAAAGCAGAAAGATGCATAAAAATTTTCTAAAGATATTTTAGAAAACGTCATTCCTGTGAAGAACTAGGAACTCACAAAACAGGATGTATACAGTGGATTTGTTACCAGAAATACTCAGAAAAAAATTCTGTCTTTCATTTCTTTCACTCAGCCATCTGACCTATGAATTTAAGAAGGAAATCCAAGCACTTCCCCTACTCAAATTTTGAAGCACAAGAATAAAAACCTGTATGTATGCTTCACTGCAAACATCAATCCTCAAATACCGTGAACAACTATTTTAACATTTAAAAAAAAAAAAAAAAAGAAATAGAAGAAAGCTTGTCATTCCAGATTCCGAACTTTGAGGTGCTTATCTCCACACCTAAACTTTTAATCATCTTCCAGTCTGTACTTCAGTCACAACACAACTGCATATACACATACAGGATAAGAAGAAGAAAAGTTGAAGCTGCTACAAATAATCAACAAACAGAACAACAGGCATAGTAATGAAAAAAAGGAATAGTTTTACAGAATCAAAATTGCTATAATTTCACACCACTTTACAGGAGGGGATAGCGTATGGAAAAAAAAAAAAATCAGTCACTCCTGAAAAAAACTACAAAATACAATTATATCCTCTTTCCATCAAAATAACAAGACTTTTACTAAAGAACTGGGGATGTTGACAACTTACTACAACCCTTGAGTTCTTAGCAGCCTGGTCACGTAGAGGGTCAGAAGGGTGAACAGGACACCAGAGAATATATAAGTTTCTCACTAACAATTACTAACTATATTGTTAACGAGATTTCTTTTGTGTTAATTAGGTAATTTGCACTGACAACGTTAGGACCTTTGTAACTGGACAAAGCACAATACATTCTTGCTGTCTTTTAATTAACTTTCAGGAATAATTAGACTAAAAATATTATTTGACTTCCTACATAAGATATACACCCCCAATAACCTGGTAAGCACAAAGATAAAACATATCATGTTTTTCAAATATTATCAGTAAATATTTTCCTTTTGAAAAAATCACCACATCAGTTATCAAAGCAGAGTAGGCCCAGAGAGGTGGCAGTGACACAAAAGAGGGAAATATTATTTCATGCATAATTACTTTCAGTGAGAACCAAATTTTAACTTATGACTATTACTTAGTCAAAATTTATATTTCAAATCAGTTGGTTGCAGTATATGCTTATGAAAAACTTAAATCTTATTATAAATTGTGATTTTATATAGCTGGGAACCAGGAGAAGTTATTTTGTATATCATACATGGAGGGCAAGGCAGAACCAGTGATTAAACTTAGAATTGCCTATTTTCTGGTCCATTGCCCTAATCACAAGATCATCCTTCTATACTCAATTTTGGATAATAAAGAAATTATATAATATGGATTTTTCAAGCTTCATTTCCAATTACTTGTCTGGAACCAGGGTACAATTTTATTGAGTTCGTCTCTTAGGCAACATTCTATCTCAATTTGTTTTGAAGTTAAATAGATCTTTTGTATGGATTGAGTACATTTTTTTATTTTTTTTTTTCACTGCTATAGATTATTCAGAATCTCATCAGCAATGAATAGACACATTCAGCTGCGTACAGTGTAATTCCTTTTTTTGGCTAAGTGATCACGATCAAAATATTTCCAACAGATACACTTGCCTTTACAGGTTCAAAGTTGTCTCTGCTTGGTGAGCAATAACATTAGGTCCAAAACCATTTGATGTACATTTTTGCCAGTGAAACTAATTGGACGGAATATCTTTAGAAAGTGGATCACAAAATTTGTCTCTAAGACTTCGAGGCATTTACACTTGCAGATACGCAATCACTAGGTTTTATGGATATAATATCCCCCTACATCTTTACTTTCAAAAAATCAGCTGCGTGCAGTAGATTAAAAAAAAAAAAGTGTGTGGTAATACAAATATTTACTGCCAACAGCCAATGAAGTAAGTACTGCCTGTAGTTGGCAAGACATTACAGAAAACTACAAGATGATAACGCTAACTTTGACTAATTCGGTTTTATTTGCATATGAAAAACCAGGATCATCTACTGTGAACTAATATGCTCCTTTCCCAAGTACCACAAATATTTGATGCAGAAAATCAGTTTCTCCATCACTTAGGCGTTTGTTCCAACCCCCAAATCCCTCAGAATATAGAGCCCAGAGTCAGCAGTGATCCCTATGCAGGCACTGGGAGAAGCAGCGGAATTTCAAGTGTCCCGCTTGAAATCTCTCAAAGTGATTATGCCAGCTTTTAAAATTCATTTTTACATCACAAATTCAGGAGATTTCACATACTCTGAGCACAACATGAGAAATAAAACCCACTCTCCACCACAACTGCTTTCACAGTCTCATCGGTCTTATCAGCTCCAGAGGTCTAACATCAGTCAAAATCTTCAGACTATTTGAGACATAATTCGAGTAATTTTTCAAAATGAAAAACAAAGGCACATTGATTCACAATCAACATGATTGTGAATCAATACATAGGCACTTCTTGTTTGTCCAAGTTCAAAGATTACTTTACTACGATACCATTCTTTGTGGAATACACTAATTACTCTAAACGTAAGTACTGCAAAATGGTTACTGTATAAAAAAAAAATAAGTAGAATGCCTACATCAATAGCAAATTCCTTAAGTGTCAGTTATAAATAAACTGATTGATTTTGTCCTTTTGCCCCACTCTGAGCAGTCATGACCGACACTATAACTAACACCATCTTTTTGTCTAATCTTAATAACATTTATACATTCAGTAGCAAGAAACATGGTGTCCTATCAAGAAAATAAATTTACATCAAAGTGCGTCCTCTTCTTCCTACAGGGGAGCTTTTTGTCCTTATTGGTCAAGATTTGCTAAGGTCTTGAATAATGGCAGCATGTCTAAAAATAACAATACAAGAATATTAGCAACTAGAGGAAGTAGCAGAGGCAGTTAGAGGGCAACCAGTCTTTCTCTCCACCTCCCAAATCAGAGATAATACCAATATAAACATGGATACATGAACTTGATGCACTCTTAACCAATATCTGGTAGTCATATTTTGACTTTTAGACTTAAATTAAATATTACTAAATAAATAATATTGCTTAGTCTGTCCTGAGATCTTAATATTTTAAGTGTGGTAAACCATAGATATTTTTTTTTTTTACTATAATACAAATGGAAGAAAAAAACTGAATATAAATGATCTCATATGCCTTTAGCCAATACAGTACAATGACAGAAGGCTTGAGGAAGATGCATCATTTTTTTTGTAATTTATATTCAGAAGCTTATTAATATAAACATTGTTGATCAGTTTCATCTGATAGGTCCAATGTCCTATGTGGTAAATGAGGGTAAAACTTTTATCAGTTGAGACACTGAAAAGCCATTTCACCGTATGCTTTTCAATCAGTGAGTATATGATATTCATTGCCCAGTATTATAGTTCTATACCCAGATAGATACCAAATATTGTCCAAAAATTTAGGTGCATTTGTTCTTCATCAATAAAGAACAAATCGTTTTACTGAAAGGTGAAAGGAAGAAGCTCCATTCCAGTCAAAGCTTCCCCTTGAGCAAAGAGCCCGGTCCTCAGTTCATGCCTCCTTTAACCAGAGCCTCTCTCCCCCCCATCATCCCAAAGCAACTGAATTTGCCCATCGTGCCTCTAACAACCTTTTGCGCGGAAATGAAACTCATATCACTGAAACAAGCAACAGCTTTTTTTTCCAGCCATCCCTGTGATAGGAGCTGATAATAGCCTTTCTGTACTGCTGGGGGTTAAAGGTGGTTTGAAATATCAGATTATTTCTGAGAAAAAAACCCCACCAACCTTAGAAATCAGAAATGGAGGAATCCTGCTGGATCTCTTTGGCAAAAATCCCTTTAAAATAATCACTTTTATGCTACCTGCTGTATTTTTTTTACTCATAGGTGTCTATTTTCCTTTCTACCTTCTTCTATTAAAATAGTTTCAATATATTCAATTTATAAATGATAATTTCTTATTCCCTAACGTTCATCACTTTTCCTAGTGGAAATACAGAGCTAAAAATTCAACCATTTCAGAATGTGTTGTCCAGCTTCCTAACACTGAGTTTGCCAAAAATATTGGGAATGGAGTCTCTGGAATAAGAAATTAATTGTTTGACTTATGCCAGGGAGGACATTGGCACAAGCTGGTGAAGTCTCAGAATGGTGTTGGAATCTTGTCAAACGTTACTGATATCAGTGAAAACAGTAAAAGCTGCTTCCTTGTGTCTTCCTTAGTTTCTTCTCTGCCTCTGCTCTGCCCATTTCATTATAACATTGTGAGCTCTTAAATTTTTACATCAACAGTATGCTTAAAATATTAATACTTCATAAATTAAATAAAATCAATACATAAAGAAAAATACGGAAGTATTCTCACTATAATGGGAGTTGGGCTTTGAAAGAGCAATGGCTGTGGTGCTTTTTACTTTTCTGACATATGCTATACTTTATTTAATCAATCCCAAAACAATCCATAGTGCACCTTTGAAAGAAGCAGAAACGCTGGTTCATTTGCTTGGGGGTGGGAAATGCAATAGCTTCTTCTGCAGATGAGCAGGCATGAGTGCGTTGCATCAAAGATTCATAGTTACTGCTGCCCTCAGCATTCGGGAATCAAAAATCATGTTTCAGATGTCAAATCCTACAATACCTACACTTTGGTTCAGGTTACACGATTTGGAATAATTTTTACAGGTAGCATAATTAATCAAAAAATCCCTAATCTGAGTCATTCTAACAACACATTGCCGATGTCACACAATTTCCCAAAGTGACAAATCTAAAGGTTACAAACATAACGAGAACGATAAAACATGATCTGAAATGCCAGTTTACACACACAGGTGTTTGGCCTCATTTATATTCTTCTTCCCTCTAGCCCAGATAGATCGCATCTGGCAGGCGATATTCTGTGTGTGAAAGTCTGGCTGAGCCTCATCACAACTGAGTGTGTCCAATTTTCTCTCCCTGCATGGAGCATGGAGTAACATCGTGCATCAAAACTTAACTCAGTTTTTTCAGCTCAGGAATGCTCATCCTCTTCAAATCACTGCCGCATTTGAAATACAAATGCTTTGAACAGCTCAGGTAAGCAGGTGTTTGAAAATTATTGCCCAGACTGGAAAGATGGACCTTTTCCTTTTCAAACTACAAACTAAAATGTTTGGGTTTTCCTCCTATGCAATGACAGAAACCACCTGAAACAGGCAAATGTCTTCTAGTGCCATCCATAACCACATCTCTGTGGAACATGGGAGCGACACCATCCCTGTCCCATTCCAGCCAACCTGAAACCACCTTTGAACCCACCTGGAAGGTAAAACCAGGAATTCCTTGAGACAGAACAGGCATTTTGAATCGAGAAAAATTCTTCAGTACTGACCCCAGCAGGAACTACAACTCCAACAGCAAAAGTAATCCTCTTCCACATCAAATCCACAGCATTACCTGTGATGTTGTCAGGGAACCGGAGAACAGAGGGATACTCCTCTGTCACAAAGTAGACTGTCGAAAAGACTGAAAATCACTAGAATTCTGATGAACATTCTGTATAAAACTCCCATTATGTGGTTTCAGATTCTGTTTCAAACTTGGAATTCACTCCAGCTTTTTCTAAAGGTTAAAACCAGACATTCCCTATTTTCCCTTGGACTGTTGTGTCATTTTTCCTTCTGCAATTATCTTTGCTTCCCATTCTCCTGACCATTAATGACACTTCATCTGAACACCCTTTCCTGATTTTATACCTCCATGTTTTAAAGTTTATTTAAAGATGAATGCATTATGGCAGGTTAAGTCAGTCATAATGTGTTTTGGAATATAGTGAAATTTTTTTTTAATGCCAAACAAAAAAGTTTGAAGTGCATTGGATAAGGTATAAAAAAAATGCAGGTAACTTCATGGTTGAAAGTGCTGGGTACTCTGCAATAAGACTTTTGCTTTGAAAAATAGAAGGAAAAAAATACACCAGGTTTCCTTACTGTTTCAAAATCCCTAACTACCAACTACTTTTAAGAGATTGTGAAAATCTTCCTCATACACAAATTTTATACACAGTCATTGCGGTTTAACCCCTGTAGAAAGCTCAGGCCCACCCAGCCACTCACTCGGTGCCCCACAGGGGGATGGGGAGAGAACTGGAAGAGTAAAAGTAAGAGAACTCAGGGTTAAGACAAAGACAATTTAATAGGGAAAGCAGAAGGAAGCTTCACACAAGCAAAGCAAGAAATTCATTCACTGCTTCCCATCAGGAGGCAGATGTTTCGCCACTTCCAGGAAAGCAGGGCCCTATTACACATTATTCGGAAATAGAAGTATTATTATGGTATAAAATGTAATTGAACCCAAAGTGATTCCTCAAAATGGACAATAAAAAAGGATAGAATTGTATCTGTTTCTTCTATAAGACGTAGGAAAGAAAATTCATATTTTACTTTGTACAACGTTACTTAGAACATAAGACACTAGAGTCCTTCGGTTTGCAACAAACAGCAGAAGGGAACGTTTTTAATGTCAAAGTTGTTTAGATACATAGCCCTACTTAAATCAATATGAATTAAACATCTAAAAAACATAATTTGCAGTCTGGGCCTATGGTGCTTGTACATCAGAATAATCAGGAGAGATTTGGTATGCATGATTTGTTTCCCTTAAGGTTGAGAACAAGAGTTGTGGTCAGCCAGCATTAGAAGTGACTCAAGATGAACGGATAAATAAGTTTCACAGATTTGAGCTTCTGTTGTGGACTGAGGCACTTGCACATAAGGACAACCCTTCTGTACTGATCAGCAATCCTCACCTATTCTGATGGCAACAAGCTTCCTGTGGGATTTATTGTGTTATCGCATTGCCATCTGCGCTGGCGTCATGTTGTGGAAAGGCCTGAAAGCACAGACAGGAATTATGGGGATGTTAATTTTTGCAGGAACTACTGCCTGACTAATACCATTTGGCCATGGTCTCATCCTTCCACAGCATCAACTGCCCTGAAAACCAAGGTAACACACGTCACACTGACATCAAGTGACCTTATGGTACTGTCGTGGACACTGAGTTCTCTCCAAGATAGGGAAAGCAATATCTGTCAATTAAAAAAAAAAAAAAAAAGCTTTTTCTTAATTTTGTGGTGGGTTTTTATGTTGGTTTGTTTGGGTTATTTTTTTGGTTCTGGTTGTTGGTTTTTTTGGCTGGTTATGGGTTTTTTCCCAGTTCTTTTAACTACTGATTGACTAATCATTTGGGGTTAAGGAGGAAACATTAAGGTACAGTGATTTTGACACCTTGTGTTAATAGAAAGTACTGTTTCAGAATCACTTTGCACACTACAACACAGTTTAACTCTTTTTGATTAGTCTTTGCTTTTTATCATCAAGTAAAAGATATTAACAATTTGGCATCATTAACCAGTCACTCCAAATTCCAGGAACATCACAGTGAAAGGAGATTAATAGCACTTATTCTGCCATTGTATGTTTTTGCATGAAGCGGATTTTAATTATGATGGCATTTTCAAAGAGACACAGCTCTTCATTGTGATCCCCATGAGGAATCAGCATGCTTTGTGATATTTTCAATTTGTTACACAATTGCAGTAGATAGGAAAAAGAGTAAGATAAGGAAGGCTGAGAAGAACAGAGTACAATTCTTACAGCAGAAGGTAAAACTGTAATAAGTTCAGAGAGCCAGAACTTGAAAGAAGATTCCTGGGAAAAAGAAAAGCAAAAAAGACAAAAAGGTAGCCTGTGAGGAAATAAAGATCTTAAAAAAAAAAAAAAAGGAGAAATTGAAAGTTATATATAAATCCTAAAGAGGTCAAGAATGGAAAGAAAAAGTAATAGTGAAAATACCACCAAAGAAAACCACAGTCTGAGTAGTGCTATAGACTCGCCAGACAGCTCCCACAGCAGCAACGTATAACAATTTTCTGTGCTATAAACATTGTGCCTTTCCTTTAGTGCTTTTTTAAGCCCACTCCACTCTGAGAGCGCACCTCGCTAGCCAATAATCTGAAGATGATGGAGCAGGAGGAGAGCTGGGTAAAGTACAGGTGTTCTAGGTTTCCTGACTACTCCAAATTACTTCAGAATCCTAGAGCCAGAGCTGTGCTGAGGGCAATGAGATGAAGCTTTCTTTGCTTCTCCAAAGCCATCTGGCCATACCCTGGTCTGCAGAACCATTCCAGGTGGTGCACAACCTGGTTAATCCGGGCTGTGTCCAGTTGGATACACAAATGAGATGTTTATGCTAGGAGGGATTTTCAAGCTTCTTTGCAGATAACCGTTCAGCTGGAACGCTCTGCCTGACTGCTGTTGGAGCAGAGACCAAGGCTACGACAGCAGAGCCTTTGTTGTCCCAACCAGCACTGCTCGAGGTTGTCATTCAAAGGTGCTATAACCTGGATTCAGCTGCAGACTGCAAGAGGAACCCATATTCTGTAACTAAGGAGGACCAAAATTACTCTACTCAGCTTCCCCCAAGAGCTAGAAAAGCTGTAGCAAGACTATTCCACTTGTTCAAAAGTATCAAGTGCTCAAAAACCAGATTAAAAGACCCTAAATCCATCCAAGGCATTCAAATAATCAGATTGCTGGTGGAAACATCAAGTGGGACAGAGGGAGGAAAAAGGGAAAAGTAGCTAAAACATGGGATGTAACTCTTAATCCTAGAACTCCTCGCTTGGCCGCTATGATTGATATTGTCTTCAGTGAAAAATGCAGCCTGCTAACACAGTGTGATTTCAGAAAACGCTCTTACAGAGCTACCAATGCCAGCAGGTCTAGTAGGATGAATATATAACGAGGATAAAATATGAAGTATTCTGAGTTTTTGTTATTATATTATACTGGCACAAGAGTTGAGCTATTGTTAAAATAAATGAAAAATGGCAAGCAACATGTAAAATCAACAAAAGACATGAAAAAAAAGTTACAGGAAAGAAAAATCAAGAGAGATGCCTGAAGAAATCAGAAAGCAGGGCATGGAAGGGGTGAGGTGGTGGAAAAAAATCATTCATTTTTCTCCAAGTAATGAATCTCAGCTTAGATGTTGCCAAATAATGCTTAGATCATTTTTTTTTTATTATTACATACCATGATAATGCTTGACAGTAAAATTCATTGGGAACTTTATACTTAGAAACACAGAATGAGAGTGAATAAAATGTTCTGGAATAGTTATAAGCCCTTAAGAATTATTCTGTTAATTAAATAGCAGATTATTTGATTGGTAAAAAGTGACCACAGTGATTAAAGACTTTTAGATTTGATCCCTTACTTTGAGTAACAAGTATTAGATTGACTTTGAGGGGGGACAACTGCTTATGCCAGATGTCAGCTACTTTTTCATAAATAAACAGCTGGGTTGGAACCTGATTCTGGCTCTTTTGTCCCCCGCTAAAGCTACAGAAACCTTTGGGAAGCCAGAAACACCTGGCTCACCTCTTGGATCATGGAATACTGATAATGTCCTTATGCGTAGGATGGAACCAAACAGTTTTTTATTTTAGACTTCCAGAGTTTGCTACTGAGTTAATAGATTGAGTACAAAATTTACAACTATTGTTATTGTTCTCTTTCCAGTGATTTATAAGAATTCTGAAGGCAGGATTGGTGTTGGTGTTAGACTGATCTCCCTTCTGACATCTAAAGGCCATATTGATTGGGAGGACTCACTGCAAATCCACTCAAAACTTTCAGAAAGCACGTCACATACAATAAATTTTGAGACCTTTCAGGACCACGTCTTCAAATGAAAGTTTGCCTCCAAGGACATCAGATTCTACTGTCACTTTTTTTACTCCAACAGTATTAAATATTTCCAATTCCTTCCTGTTTCCATCTTTTCTTTTGGAGACTTCACACATTAAAAACCTAAAAGATACCTATCAGGATGCAGCGAGTAGTGGCCACAGCAACCGCTACCATTTTTCATTGCATTATTTATTGCAAACATGACCAGTAATTTCTGAACACAAGTTTCCAAATAAACAACAGCAAACACAGTCTGAAACCCTAACACGCGCTATTTATGGAAGCAAAATTCATTATTGAATAAACTGTATTACTCCTGGCTGTTTTGCAACATTGCTAAATGCCAAAAAAGTCTGAAAAAAAAAACCCATTATGCAAGAAAAACTATATCCAAACAGTTCTTTCAGTCAGATACCATTCTGAACTTAATTTTTAAGAGTTAATTTCTGAAAAGTTTTACTTTAACTAAAATAATGTTTTTCTGAATTGAATCACAAGATCAAAGACCTCATGCGTTTCATGAATCCAAAAATGCATCGGACACAACTCTCAACCACTGCCAGCTGTAGTGAACAGACTGTAATTTAACATGCTTAGGTAGGCAGAAAGTGTCTAAATTAACCAGTACCAGTATAGAATTTTTTAATTTAAGAGACAAGCTAGCTACAAAATCTATTTTGTTTCCCCATAGAAGTTCCCATGTGAAATATTTACAGAAATAAAGGTTAAAGACATCGTCATACAAGCCATAAAAATCTGAACATAAACATTTGATTAAAAATATACCTGAAAAAGGTGAACGCAACTGGCACAATTTTGCCATCAAATAAAACAATTTTGCACACATCTTTGATATCTCCTACTTGAATCCTTCCTCATCTTTTTTTTCCTGCCTTCATCTTTATACGTGCATGTAAACATGCAGGTTCAGGCAATACATAACAAATTTTCCCCATATCCTGACTGAAAAATAAAACTAACACTCCAACCAACATAGTAGGATACTATTTGCTCCACGGCAATATGCAGATGCTGAAGGCACAAAGCGAAACCACAGCATATTCATGAGAGGGCTGCTAAACCAACAACACCGCAAGAAGGCTTTTATTAGTTTCCATAATGATATTTTTCACCTTTTACATTTTTGTTTTGCCTTTTTGCAATTACTGCTGCCACCTTTCCCACAGCACACACAACTATTTAGATATCCGGATGTTCCTCTGGGTTTCTATTTTTGTGATTCTGTCAAATTTTGACTGTCTTGAGTTGCAGGGCTATGTTAGCAGAGAAACTAAAAAATTAGACACATAATTAATGCAATCAGATGCTAGTTATTTCATGGCGCTTTCAGTCAGGATGAGGTGATCCCACTTATTTTGTGCTCACATTTTATGAATTGTTGGTTGAGTACAAAATATGGCACAGATGGAAATCCATAATCAGCCAAAATTCTTGTCTCTGTTTTGTTTGTGGAGAACATTTAAACTTTAAAAGTTTTTTTTTT
>VXAK01017594.1:63373-117902 GCA_013399435.1 Arenaria interpres
AACTCATCTTGGCAAGCTAAATAAATGTGAAAAACTGTCTAAGTATTTGTGAATCCTACACAGGCATATTCATTTATTCTAGTTTCTGTGCAGTTGGAACAGTTAAATAGATTACATATATCACCATGACAAAGATCAGATACAGTCACCTGAAAACAACATCAGCTTGCATTAATCAGTCTCAAGAGGGATGTTCCCACACAGCTGAGTTTCCTGTGAAGCCATTAAGCTTTGTTTAAAAATTAAAAAAATAAAAAAATCAGTTTATAGAAACTGATAATTCTGAGCTAAATTTTCAAATAAAGTGTAAAAAAAAAAAACCCAGACAAACAACTCATAAACAGAACAAGGAAGCTCATCAATGAAGATTTCAAAAATCTTGACATTCACAAAAAATTAAAATAGATTGGAGCACTACATAATTCCAAGGTGCATTCACTTGCATCCTTTTCATGAATGTTTTCCATCAACAGTGTAGACATTTACATTTCAACTTTTTGTATAAAGTAAAATACTTTTCCTGAAGTAGACAAACGTTTCCTACAACATCTATTCAGTGAAATATAATACATCTAAACTATGTCAAAATTCAAACAAAGGGTTCTAGTATGATTTATTACTGAGCTGTGGTGTCAAAAGAAGTTTAATATAACTTAGGAAAGTTATTTCTTTCCACAACATAGTAGATCGATGTTTGTTATAGGAGTTATTAGATTTTGTGAAGGGGATTGTAACTCATGAAAAACAAATCCCTCTGCCTAGAGAATAAAGAAAGCTGCATATTTTTCACTAAAATAAAACAGTACTAAGGATCTTCTATGGCAACTGAAGACATTTTGAAGCATGACCATAAAGGCTAGTACACATTCTTCTGCAAAATCTTCATGAGTAATAGAAATATCAAGTCCAATAATGGGAACATTTCAAATTTTTGGGCAATGTTTTCAGAAATTTACCCTGTCCATTAAAACCTTTCCACATTTTCTTTTGTGTACCTGGATTTTAGAACCAAACCAGCCTGAGGACCTGTCCTGGAACACTGTGAGAAGCTGTTTAACACTCAGTTTCAAGTAGTCTGTCATCAATGAATTGACAAGGCAAGTCTAAGCTGTGACAACTAAACAGAGAAAAGTAATGCTTATGAAATATTTAAGACCATCACACCCCAAGCAATTGCACAACTATATTTTATCTGCAAATAATACAATTTTCAGGCAAGACATTTTACAAAAATATGACAAACAAAACCTTTTATTATGTTTTTCTACTCTTAAAAACATTCAAGTTAAAGAATTTTTCCTTGCTACAAAAAGCTATACACTTATGAAAATTTATACAATTATAAACTGACCCATAAATATCTTGGATCATTTTCGAATAGGCTGCATGTCCAAAAGTTCTTTCACAATTTAAAATATAACATGAAGTCAAGTAAACAATCATTTTTCAGGGGCCTTTTTATGATTTATTTCTAAACCAGCAAACTGTATGTCTCCAGATTAAAATATCAAGTAGTTTTTTGGCTGATAAATAGTAGTCAGTTAGAAATATCACAGCCTTCAGATTTCCTGCAGGAAAGATAGTCCCCTCAGAAGTGGTTTTATAATGAAAACAAAAGAACAGACTAGAAGAAACTACAGAGTTTCTGAGTGTCAAGAGTCAGTCTTTGTAAAATAATTTGTCTCCTATATTACACTAACTCTGCCAGCTTATCATCTTTTGAGAATAATTATTCATTTCAGACTTTATAAACCCCAAGAAATTAGTTCTCGTCAGCTGTTAGCAGCTGGGCTGTACTGGACAGTTTAATAATGCAAAACCATCAGAAAATTGCATGCTCAGAGGCCAAACAATCCTCTCCAGAAGACGCACAAAACCAAGTTTTCCATAAATATAAAAATGCTAAAATATTTGATAGGGAACAGTGCTTCCCTCAAAAATGGGGTATTTAATGATTTCCTTCATCATATATTAATATTTAATGTTCTCTGTGTTTGATAACAATTAACATTATGACAAACTGCATAATTAGATGTTCATCTATTTCAGTACTGGATAAACAGCACATCCAAAGTAATTTCCATCCTTTCACTGGTATTTAGGGCTGAAAAATACCACCACTGTCCTCAGTTCTAATCTTATTGTTCTGGGACGAAACACATTTTTCTTATTTCTGCAAGAGGTGAAATTAGTCATCCCTCTTTTCCAGCTCCTACAGCTGCCGAGGTTTAGCCTGTCTCCACCACAGTCAATGTTAACACTTCCAGAACAAAGTGGTCTATTAAAATCATTGAAAAATACCATTCTGTCTGAGTGAAACCTACTTCTGTTTGGGAGCAGCTGGGTTGTTTGGGTTTAGTTTTGGGGGTTTTGTTTGGAGTTGTTTTTTTTTTTTTTTTTTTTTTACATTCAAAGGTATTTTTTGGAAGAAATAAGAAAATGAAACTGTTTTAAAAATAAATCAGTTTTAAAAATATTCTGCAAAATCATTATGAAACTAATGAATATCTTAATACTTGCAATAATAGCAACTAATCATATATATATAAGGCATCACATTAATATCTTGTGTGATATGACATTACCACCTTCTCCTGGCCCATCCTTTTCTTTATGATGTTATAAAAAAAAAAACCAAACCAAAAACCTAAACAACTCAATTTTGCCTACATGTTTTAGCATAAAAGACTGAGACAGCAAAAGCTACCATTAGGTAGATTAAAATTCGAGTTGTCTCAGTTTTTTTTTCTCTGACAACATCCAAAAAGTGGAAGCTTAGAGTGAAGAAGGGGATAATGGTGTTTTGAGTATTCTCTCATCCTTCGTTTAATTCTGAAACAAGCATGATTTGTATGTGTCCAGCACACTCAGTGAACTCATTTTCCTAGCAATTATCCAGCCTCCTCTTGAAGCTCATACAAGCTTCCCACTCACAGTACACTTTGACAAGGAATTTCACAATTATGAGATCTGATGCACAAAAAAATGTCTTCATTACTTCTTTTAAACCTGTCTCTTATTACCTTAATTTGATTCCCCAACATCTTGTTTGTACAGACGAGATGATGAATAGCTTTTTCTATCCTTCCTCTCCGGACTAATTCTCTGTTTCTTTTGACCTTTAGTTTATTTTCCCCTTGTCTAATTCTTAAGACTGAAATCTGACAGTTGTCCTTTGTACAGAGGTTGTTCCAAGGCCTTTTATTCATCCTTGTTGTTCTTCTCTGAAGCTTTCCTCATTCCGCTACATCCATTTTGAGACGTGGGTGTAAACTTTATAGAACTCCAAGTGACAAAATTATTACCTTCTTCCCCCCCCCCNTTTTAAATCAATATTGGTTTAGGTTTAATGCACTTTCCTAAGATTTTGTAGCTCTTTTTGATCTTCTCTTGTATTTACTATTGATGTATTTTCTTGTCTTTTCTTAGAATGAGCTGAAAGAATATCAACCAAGTACCATTTGGTACATAAAGTATCAAAATTAAATTATTTACTTTGTTTCTACCAAAATACTCCAGACATATGAGTCCAAATTTTTACCCTTTTGCTGTCCTCCATAAGATAAACCTCTCCTGATTTTTCAATACAACTAGAAAAGTCAGTCTGAAGAAGAGGAGGCTAAGGGGAGACCTTATCGTGCTCTATAACTACCTGAAGGGAGGTTGTAGAGAGGCAGGGGTTGGTCTCGTCTCCCAGGTCACAGGAGATAGGACAAGGGGAAATGGCCTCAAGTTGCACCAGGGGAGGTTTAGATTGGATATTAGGAAACATTTCTTCATGGAAAGGGTTATCCAGCATTGGAATAGGCTGCCCAGGGAAGCAGTTGAGGCACCATCCCTGGAGGTGTTCAAAAGACGGGTTGACATGGTCCTCAGGAATATGGTTTAGTGATATTTTTATTGCTTATTTCTTATTTATTTTTTTGTCAGAGTTAGGTTGATGGTTGGACTAGATGATCTTTAAAGTCCCTTCCAACCTAGATGATTCCGTGATTCTGTGAAAAAGTACTAACAGTTTTTTGTATGGGTTTTTGTAAGTGGCATACTAACACCCTGAATATACGCCACCCATTTGTGAAAACAAGCTGAGACCTCATGATGGCAGCCAGGAGCAGCAAAAAAAAATGCCATGAAATCCCATGACTAAGGAGAACTATTCTTGCTTTGATGCACAAAGATAAATTATTCATGTGAGTATGCTCCCATGGGCTGCAAAATCCCTCAAGTGCCTCTGTGACTCTGTGAGAGAGACATGAAGGCACACTGGCAAATCTGCTGAACAGGGAACACGTTTCAATTGAGACTATGGATCATTCAAGGTGCTGAAGAGAACTTAATGTATGAGCAAGTCTGAAGGAGTGGCCAAAAACCCCATCCCATCGACAGAACTGAAGGCATGAAGGCCAGTAGAGTAGTTCAAATTCTATCGCATAGACCTCTTGTTGCAGAGAGACATTTATCTTTGGAAATTATTTTTATAGATACTTAATGCAAAACACATCTGAGCTCCGTCAGTGTTTAGCCAGTAACTAGATGACCATAAGCATTTCAAACTTCTGGCATAAATACATGTTTTCATGCAAATATAAGCTATAACTGTCAGTAATACACCCTCACATAAATAAAAGAGCAGAAGAGCTCAGGGTTGTTCTCCCATCTCAGAGTCAGAAAAATGAGAAACGATGGCTAAAACCTTTAGAGCTTCAAAAAGTAGATGAAAACCATCACGCTCTACTTGTGAAAAAAGCACTGAAAGTGATAGGAGGTTTGCACTGGTTTTTTCTGGGGTAGATTGATATTCCTCATAGTAGCTGGTATGGTGCCATGTTATGGGTTTGTGACCAAAACAGTATTGGTAACACGGGGATGTTTAGAAAAGGTCCTTTTAATGATAACATTTATAATAAAAATAATCAAAGTGCTACTAAATATTCTATGACTGTTTCAGCTGTCTCACTTTATATATGAACTGTCTTCCCTCTAACAATCCTTGCTGAAAAGGCATTCAGGGCAAGAATGAGATGGAAGAGGAGAGGATGGCAGACTGACCAAGATTAAATTTAGGTTCCCATGTCTCTGTTAATTCCTCTTGTGTTTTAATCATCTCTTCTGCCTTGAGAAAAGTACAAACTGTTCCTTCCCATTGAGGCCGATAGTAGTTTTATACATATAGCACCTGGCCCCTGGGCATCATTACTTAATTAAGGTATGAAATAAAAGTGCTGTGGATGGTGTTCATTAATCTAAGGGATGACAGTAGGTCAGTGTTCAAACTAACACAGCAATAACAATGGATTTTGTATTCATGTCAGTACTGCATATTTAAACCTGGGGGAAGAACTGTCATGGTCTACTTGTCCGACCGCGAAAGCTGGGCTCCTCGAGCTATGTTTTGAATAACTGTCACAGAAGAGCACAAGCTTCTTCTTCAGAGCCTCAAGGTCCCAGACTGTTTAGTCTATCATGACGGTAAAAAACTTTGAGGAGGTATTTCATGTGAAACCCATTTTTAAAGTTATGCGTACATGATTTTGCATAAATATTATTCCATTTTTATCCTTGTGTCAGCAAAGCTCGTTGCTGAATCACACATTTCAAACAAAACTTCGGCTAACTGAAGGGGGAAAAAAAAGAAAAAAATCACAAACATATTACCTACAAAAAAGCAATTCATTTTTATGTTTTAAATTATATATATCATTATTTTTTAATGTAAGTGACTAAATATAATTTAATTTAAACATAATTTAGCAGCTTTGCAATAGTCCTTTGATATCAAGCCATCCCTAAAACTCTTATCTCCAGTAAGGCAAAAAGATGCTGGAAAGAAGATTCCATTAGCTAACAAGATTTGGGTCAAACACTCATTTCAAAGTCAGTATTTTGGTCCATAACGTAAATTAAAACGTATACACATTTCATGAAAGAGTGAAATTCACTACTCTACACACAACAGCCTAAGAAATTGGATTCTTTCTAGGAATGCAGTAAGATCTTAGACTACGAAACCCAGAAGCAAGCTCTGAAGCTGCTGCTTCACCTCTCAGTGGGTTTTCCTGCATCTAAACTGCCTTCCAATGCACGAAGCTGGTGGCTCCTCCTTCTGGCCTACCCACGTTTCTGCTCTTTTGATAACAATCAGGCAGAGATGGAAGAACTGAAAAGGTTCCGATTAAATACTCAGCATTCATTCCAGGGCAGAACCCAACTCTCGTGGCTTTTGAAAGCTGAGAATTTAGATAAACAAATGACAATTACTAAAACCAGATCATATCACTATACTGTGAATCAATCCCTCTTCTGCTTCTCAAAGAGCATTTGAGTCCCCTTTCTCTTAATAAACCCTTGGCACATACCAGGCATGCTCATATTGTGATTCCCTCAAACATCCCCTCATTGGTTTTTAAGGGAATAATTGACCTTGGTCTAACTTAGCTCTATTGGAAAAAAAATTACTCTGAGCATAGAACTCTTACTACATTCCCTCCATTTCTTATTTATAAGAGAATGTGTATTTACATCCAGGTCTTTTATGCTCATTGTATGGTCAGGGCAATATAGCACCACTGAGATTTTAAAAAATGTATACGTTCAAATGAGAGAACCAGTAAAGTGCCCACTTTTATCACTATGGCCACATCCAGAACAAACCTTGCAAAGATTCACCTTTTCACGCATCATGGTGCCATAGAAATATCTGGAGTGTTTTCCCCTTGAAAACATTAATTGTTACCACCTGGAACATTTTTGTTACTGCTTGAAACTGTTCTGCAAAACAAATGTATTTTTCTGTCCCAAAATATTCCATCAGTGCCATACAATTCATGTTTACCCTTGAACTGCCATCTTGAGTTTATAACTAGGGTATTTTAAAAGAAACTGAATTATCTTTGTCATGACAACCCATGTTTAAACAATAACATCTAGATATAATATTGAAATGGGTTTTGAAATTAAGATTTTAGTTATTTCCAACACAAAACCACTTAAAGCATTACTGTTCACAAAACCAGCTCCTTTAAAAAACAGATTAAGACATCGGCAGATTTGTTATTTTTTCCCTGCTGTGGCTAATGATTAATAACCACCAATTTGTGTCCTGAAGTAAAAGTGTTTTCTTCTTCTTAACCAATTATTTTCTACTCGTCTGATTTATTATTCCAGTCCCTGATTGAGGCCTCTCAAAATAGTAGTGGGTAGATTAGTCTCGCCAAGATTATTTCCTCTGATCGTGCTGCATCCACCATTTTTAGTTTCTTTCCACTTCTTTGGTGATTCTGTTTCCAACTGCATCTGCCAGCAAATTGCCTGTAAATACCTTCAGGTCTGGAACCATCCAGCAATGTGCTGTTGTATCTAGCCCTAGGGATGCCTGTGACCAGCTTGCCTTGATTTACACTAAAACAAAAACAAAACCAAAAGAAAACCACCCGAAACCAAACAGAAAAACCCAAACCAGAACCTAACCAAACAAAAACCCCACAAAAAACAAACCAAAACTCAAAACTATGTCACTTACATCTTTTGATTACTACAAATAAGATGCACACAGAGACATATCTATATATACACATGCAAGTCGACCACACATCATCAGTAGCAAACAAATTCTGTCAAATTCTGTCTAGGTATATACATTTTCCAGATTATAAACATCCTTTGCCAACATGGTATAACTAACCGTTTGAAAACTGAATTTTCCTCCCCAAGGCTGCCTAAACATACAGGCTCTTGTACGTGTGGAGCCCCGATTTACCCAAATCACGTCATACAGGAGGATATTAATATATTCAATATGTAAGAGACTGAGATCTCTTGGTCCACGTTCCTTTCTGGGTTTCAAAGGGCTAATTGCCTGCCCCTGCCAAGTGTTCTCGAAGGCGTATCTTACTCAGAAGCAGGACCAATGGTCTAAAATGGTAAAGTCCTGGTAAAATACTTTGTTTCATTGTCCAACCACACAGCTAGATGCTGTGCTGTAATCTCAACAGTCAGTCCCACAGTGCAATATCCAGAAGCTGACTAATCGCATTACAAATTCCAGTCCCATCAGAAAGCGTTTATAAACACACATTTCCTTTCAAGGCAACGGTGCTATGTCATGTGGAAACCACCACAATCACCTGCAGATCACAATTTCAGATAAACCCAGGTTTATTGGAAGCTGTGAGCAGCCACAGCGGGGAAACAACTGTGAGCAACTCCTCACAGTCAGAGCTCGCCTTTCTTCCCACTCCTCCTTCAAGGATAGCTACATAAAACAAAACAAGGCAGGAGGAAAACAAACATTTTACTTCCAGCACCATGCTGCCTACACTGATCATTACCACTCATCTCAGTGGAAAACCAACAATATTCTGAGCAAACCACTTCAACATTGAAATAAACAAACAAAATTACCCAGCATATAACGTTCAGTGCTTTGGTTTCTCTATACAGCTATTGAGACCTTTCCATAGATGCAGCTGTTGGCCAAGGTATGAATCACAGCGCTTCAATTGGGGCTGGAATCAGCTGAGGTGAGTCAGGAAGGGCTGGGACCAGCCCGAGGAGTGCTACCGTGTATGACTTCACCACATCGCCCAGTAAAGCTTGAAAGTATGTCAGACGTAAATAACATGGGTGAGAAGGTAGGATAAACACACAGACAAGAAATAAAGGTGAACAAAGTCTGGATAAAAATACAGGAAGTAGAGAATTACCAAGCAGGCAAACGGAAAGGAAACTGTCAATCACAAAATTGTTAATTGTCAGCTGCAATATGAGTCTGCGCTTGATCAATAAATCCCTGAGCAAGTGGGATGCCTAGAAAAAAGCATAAGTGGCAGATTCTGGAATGGAGAATAGCTCAATAGCTAAGAAAAGTCAGAAACAAGAGATAAGAGTTCAGATAGGAAAACGCAACAAACTTGCTGCACTGGTTAATAAGTACTGACCTTTAAAGTGGGAAGAGCTTTAGAATTTACTGCTTACAGCCAGTTAATATCCACTTACAGGAGGGAGATACTAACCGAAAGGTCTTCACCCTTTGTTATAAATTTCCACTTATTGTTAGCAAAAGTGCATTCTTCCATTATGAAGTTTGAAGCCATAAATAAGGGCAAAAGTAAAAACACTTTAGCAACTGATAAAATGAAGTCAGATTATTGGCAAAAGGAGTGCAACAGTTAGATGGACTTTATTAAGCTTGAAAAGATTTCTGAATAAGTTTCACAAGGCTACAATATTCACTGAGACTCAAGAAAAAACAAATTAAATGATTTCTATATTGCTACAATAAATATTATTCAGTACAAGGACAGCAAAGAGCAGGAAAAAAATTATTAGGAATTCAGCTTCTTGCCAAAATTCACTAACAGCAAGTACACAAAGAAAAATCAATATAAAAGATTGTGACTGAAGAAATATAATCATATCTTGCTGAGCTATTTAAGACTGATATGTCAAAGCCATCAGTTCAGACAACTAAACCTGCAAAACAGCAAAAAACACCCCACCAAACCACAATACAAACCCAACAATAGACAATAGATACAACCTGTTGTTCTACAGTTTTCTTGTCCGGAAGAATGATTTTTTTTAAAAAAAAAAAAAGGAAAAAGGTGAACTATCATAGTCCTAAAATAGAGACTAATACATTTAAGGCTCCACAGTATATGAAAATTAGAAGTCTGTTTACTCCAACAAATGCATCACATCAGATAAGGTCAGGAAGTTCTAAAGCACTTTTTTTCCTTTTCTCTCTCCATAATGTTGGTCCTATAGAAGGGAGCAAGAATCTTATCTGACCACCCTGGAAGCAGCCAGAGAGAAAAAAAACCAATAGCAACAAAAAAATCCCCAAACAACAAGAAAAATCAGGTTCCAGAAAGTAGATAATTCTAACAAATTTCTTAGAATTATTATATTACTTTTACCAAAAGGAAACAAAAATAGTCTACAACTGAAGAACGGAAGCTATTTTTCTCTGGAAACACTAATACTTAAGTCCATATAAATTCAATTTAACCACACTCTGCAAAGCTTTGCTCAGTATTTATTATATTATTCTATTAGTCTTATAAATGTACTACCAACATGCATAGCTGTTTTGTAGACTGCATATCATGTTTAAACAAAGTACACCTTTAAAGAGAGCCAACATCTTTAAATTAGTAGATTGACTGATAAATGACTTAGAATGACAATGAGTAGTAGAACTATCTCTAGAAATCTATTCCGGAAACCAAAGTTTTATCCTTTTGTTCCTAAAACTGCCTTCAGTGGCCAGGAAGTCTCTGATCTACTTCGTCATTGTGATGACATGATGGAAGGAAACAAATAATAAAAGCTTCAGAAAACTCATTTCTTACAAGAACCTGTTAGCTGTACTTGCTACAAGGAAAAATAGCTCAGCATGGATTGCTTTATTACTTAAGTGCTAGGATATTAATTACCCAAGATTCAGTCTCTAATAAAATTTTCATGCTGCTTTGAATGGGTAGAAAAATATGCACAATAAGCACAGCAGAAAGTTCTGTCTATAAACATCATTCAAACTTAGTTGAACGTAGAAGTGTTCTTCAAAAACTTTGTTGCTGCCAAAAATTAACGATCAGCAGAGGATGTGAAATATTAACAAACAAAAAAGCTTTTTTAATGATGTTAAAGAAACAAATGGACCTCAGGATCAATATTTATGATGTATATGCAAATCTTCTAGACATAAAAGTCCAGATAATTTGCAGCTGAGTGAAACAGGAATTATTTTAATTTGCATAGTCTTAATGTTCCTTTTATAATCAAATGTCTAACTCATGAACAGTTTAATTCCAGTGCAATTATTTCAATAATTCAAAATTAAAACCTACCAAGGACAACGGAAATTACAAGAAAACATGAGGACATCTCTCTAGCATACACTTACTCCCATAATTCTTCTCTACTACATGGACTGCTAGCAGATCAAATTGTGATCTCAATTTTGCATTGAAAAGTGCCTTATTTTCACCAAGTTCAGAACACAGACGTGATTTATTTTATTTTAGTCACTACATTACAGTCTTCTAACCAGGAAAGACAACACAACCAACGTGGCTACATCCAGAACAGTTTTTGGAGTTACACGGCATAAAATCAAAGTACGGTCTGGAGAAGACGACAAGAAGGCAGAAGTGGTGTTGGAGCGAGACTTAAGCAGTGGGTGGGTTATACCCTAAAAAAGATTAAAGGTTGGTTTTCTTTTCACATGTGTAGACCTGAGAGCTCAGGTGCCCTATTGTGTCACCTGATTTAGAAAGTTCAGGTCACTTACACTCCAGGTTGTACCAAAACCAGTGCAAATTAGTGATGAGTGTGCAATCACTCACTTGCCAAGCATTCCAGATGAGTAATCCCTCTACCATTGCACGGAACCCACAGCCACCAAGATTTAGCACCATGACTATCCTCAGCAAAGAATAGCCTACTCTTAATCTTTCTCACATTATGTTCCCAATTAATGTTGTTGGAGGAATGAAATTGTACCATCACATAAAATAATTGCTGACATTAAGTTGCTTAATTCAGGAGCATCAACTGGCGGACCCCACAGTGAATACCCATGGTTTTTACTACACTGGTACAGAGGCCACATGGTCCCTTTGGACACACTTGCAGCCAAAAACAGGTTGGTGCCCAAAAAGGAAAAAAGTAACATGAAAGGTCATAATGAATAAAAACATATCTGTGTCATGTAGTGTCAAAATGATAGCCCAGACCCAGGAACTGTCAAGTCAAATCAAGTCACAAGAGATTGCAAGGTCCTGTGTCTGATTCAAAGACCAATCAGACATTTCAGAAGACTGTGAAGTCGTTGTCTACAAAGACTTGCACAATACACCCTCTACAAGGGACACACAACTATCTTGTCACCACTAGATGTTTTAGACATTCTATACTCAACATCAGTCTTCTGAGCTTATGTTAAAAACAACAGCTAATAATAGCGTAGCTTAGAGTTGTTTTTTCTGAAGACCAGGAATCTCTGTTCTTTTTAAGTCTTCCCCTTCTCCTGAATTGCTTTCAACTATGCTCTTTTGTGCTGGAAAACACCTATTTCAATTGAATCCCCTTAACTGAGCAGAAAATCACTTTAAGTGTCTGCTGTTGCTGAACTTTATGTGCTGGATCCATCTCATCCAAACTTAATTATTTAAAAGTGGAGTGGGCACTGTAAGTTAGTCAAAGAGTGGAAAAAGACTGTAATTCCTCGGTTCCCTGATTTTTCACATCCTAGTTTTCTTTATAGTTAATTAACCTTATGAAGGTGCTTTCCCTTCCACAATTACAGTCTAAAACACAAGCTTTGATAAAACACTTAAAATTTATTTGATGGTTAGTGTCAGTGAAGATAATTCTTGTGCAACATTACTCATAGCAACACAATATTCACACCAATATTTTATTCAGAGTGAAAGAGTGAAATTTTCAAGATGACATAGATGTTTGGAGCAACAACAGATGTGCTGATATCAGAGAAGAGAAGGCTCTGGGGAGACCTTAGAACTCCTCCCAGATGGGAGGGACTCTTGGTCAGGGAGGGGGGCCATAGGACCAGGGGGAAGGCTTTGACACTGAAGGAGGGGAGATTGAGGGGAGATCTGAGGGAGAACTTCTTTGCTGTGAGGGTGGTGAGAGCCTGGCCCAGGTTGCCCAGAGAAGCTGTGGCTGCCCCATCCCTGGAGGGGTTCAAGGCCAGGTTGGAGGGGGCTTGGAGCAACCTGGGCTGGTGGGAGGTGTCCCTGCCCAGGGCAGGGGCTGGCACTGGATGGGCTTTAAGGTCCCTTCCAACCCAAACCATTCTATGATTCTATGAAATAATTCTAAGAAAATAAGTGTAATTAAGTATAGTAATTCCTTTTTCCTAGTAAATCCCCCAGAAGAAGGATTTTTGTCCAGCAGAAAAGTAAGCATATAATGAAAAAGTCTCTTAAATTTCTTTACTTGTTTAGATTTGTTGTTTGCCACTAGAACATGATGGTTTATTATATGTCATTTTATACTAAACTTAGTTCCAATATTGGGTACCGTATGTACAGCACATGCATCATCTCCAGCAATCTTGTTTTAAAAGGCGATTATAGGACACCGGCCCCGAGACAATTTGCAGAGATGAAAACACTACAGGTGCTCCTGGACAGTCTATATTTATTGTCAAGGTCACACTGAACTCCCTGTCTCAGAGCACTCCCTTTCCACACAATTTTGTGATAGGTTACCACCGTGTTACCATATAAATAAGGGCAGAAAACTGGGGAAACGCATGGTGACTACAGCTCTGGGGGCTATGCCTACTGATTTTAGGGACACCTGTATATTCCTTTTACAACAATAATTTCTCTTTTAGTTATTCTTGTCCTTTTATCTGAGATGTAAGAGATATCTTCTAAATTAGTAAAGGTTCTTGCCTGAACAGTGAAGGGAGATGGTACATCTCTGGCACAGCACATAACTTTCCAGGAAAAAAAATTCACTCCTAGAAACATATTTAAGGTTCAGCACAGCTTGCCTTGGTATCCCATTTCCCGTGAAAAGAGGTAACCTGCCGTTCTACTGGATGTGTGTAAGGTTTTGCCGTTAATACTGGACTCATCATTTCAATGCTAAGCGTGGAATACTTCAACGTGGTTGCGTGTTGGGTAGGCAGACCCAACTCATGCTCATCACCGCCAATAAGCCTGTGTGGGATGAGGTTGCGATCTCGGCATATCTGATGCGACACGAAACCATTTATGTTCCCCGGTGCAAGTGGGCAGCCGCAGCATCTCTTCTCACCCCGCGCTAACCCAGTCTGTGCCCTCACGGCCAGAATGTGTAATTAACTCCCACTTCACAAGGTTCAAAGCTCGGCAGCACCGCTAACTACAGCTTATTTCAAATGCCACAGCATGCTCTCCGAATGATTTCGGCAACTGATTGGCTATGCAGACCTAAACACTTTTTTTTTTAAATATAAAGCACTTCAATAAGGTTAATCAGCTATCACCGTGTGAGCAGTCACCATAGGTAAATTGGATTTTTTTTAATGGGTAGGCTGAGTAATTTTATTTTTTTTTAAGTTTTTTTTTTTTTAAAGAGTCTTCACCATCTCACGTCCTTAGGGATTTTTAGGTCCTACTTTAAGTGCACAATCACACCCAGCCTGAAAGGTAAAATTGCTGGTTATCTGTACTCTTTGCAAGTTGGTGCATTTTTCAGGACACGGAAGGGGAAAGGGCAAACCAGGCCACAGAGCAGCAAAACTTAAACTGGCCAAACTTATCTTCCAGAAAGTATAAATACAGCCTTTTTACACCACCATCCACCCATAGCCAGCATGTTCCCCAATTTTTTTTCCTCCCCGTGTTCTTGAAGCAAGACAGTCTTCAGCTATCTGGGCATTTCTGTGCTATTCCTGGCCAGATTACTCATGTGCCCTAAGAGAGGGCAAAGACAACTGTTGAGATTCTCGTGACTCAGAGCAAACCAGTGAGGACTTTTAGCATGATGAACGGGCCCTGGCAGAATAAAACCATGCGAAGCTGAAGCATTTCTCAATTTCAAAATTCAGATTTCAACACTGTGCAAGCCCCAGCTCTTTTCACATTCTTTTTGAATGTCCCTTGTTGCACTCAAACAGTAGGTACATACTCAGCCAGCAGAAGCCCTGAAGCACAGAATTAATTAAATCTACATGCCCAGAGTAAACACACAGTGATCAAGAATCATTTCACTCCCATAATGGGAACAACAAAAAAACCTTGTACTGTATGCTCTAATTTATAGCTTTAGCACAATGGTTAAAAACCATTATGTGGCCTCTTCCCAGGATTTATCAATCTTGAAATATCACACTCTGATTTAAAGACAATTCCAAATCTCTAATCTCTTCATGGTTAGGCACGCCTTATTCTAAAGGTCTTGGTGAAGAAACTAGTTAATCCCATGTCACAATATAGGATTAAATAGTAACATATCATATAATTTTGAAAATAATTGTTTTTGAAGAACAGGAGAAGAAGAAGAAAAGATATTTGCAGGTGGGTAAAAAAAAGAAAAAAGGAGTCATACTACTTAAACTGAATAGTTTAAGCAAACCAGACTTTTAAAATCTCTTCATACATCTCAGTCCTTTCACCTTGTCACTGTTCTCTAGACTGCATTTTGTTTAGCACTTGTTTTTCTAAACTGTGAAATTCTCAATACGTCAAAACAGGGGATAAGGTCATGGAGCAGGCCTAATGAACCAAGAAAGTTCATTTAAAACTTCAGTTTGACCTGTAACCGTGGCATCCCTGAAGAAGTACAATTATTATTATTCACTGGGTACAGCCAAGTTTTTAAAAAAAATTAGTAAGGTTAAAATCAGGGTTCCTGAAAGCCTCAGCTGCAGCTGAAATCTGAAGTGCCTTAACAGACATTAAAACTACCTAAAAAGCATCCATTTCCATAGAGAGCAGCTACAAAAAGGAAAACAGGGTGTTATTGTAGGAGAGCTTCATTTTCTTTCCCTCACCCACCAGAAGCCAACCACAAACACCTGCCTTTAAATTCTGTGCGTGTAGAAGCAACTTCAGCATAACGGCATTTAAGGAAAATTCTACCATTGCCCTAGACTGCAAAAACACAGGTGCATTTCAACTCCTATCAATAAAACAACATGAGAGGCTGCTGACTTACCTGCTGCTCGTGTAGCTCTGTCATATACTTCACATGCACGCTCATTTTTCTGGCATTGTATTTGACAAGACAAAAATAGCTGTAGTTGATGACTTTTCTTAACAGGAAATTCAGTTACATTCAAAAGGTTGTAGTCATTCTGCTGGAATGAAAATCAAGACAAAAACTAGCAGACAGGTAACTATAAGTAACTTACTGTGACAGAGGCAATAACTGTGCAGCTTAAAGGCTGAGAAGGAAACCATTTTGCTCTTTCCCTGTAAAATAAGAGGTATTTCCCCCTTGCTTTTTTGGCAGAGAATTAGGATTCCGATCGTGGGGGAGTGGACATGGCAGCAAAAAGTGCACCAAGTATTTTGAAATTATTTGCACTTTTGTGAAGTACATCTTTGTGTTGGTGGGTCATTTAGGTCTTCTACATCAGACAGCTCTGTACCTACTCTGTTTTTTCCAGCCAACCAGCTAGCCTGAAGAGACAAAGGGAAATTTGGGGTGAGTTACTAGCCAGGACACAACTGAGACTGTGATTTCAGAGCAGATGTGCTCAGGGGACACCCTTGTAACTCTTTCTGAGCTCAGAAAGTCCCATGAGGGGGAGTGGACACAGCTAACAACATCTATCAATTCCAGTCTTTAACATGTCCGCCTCATAAAAACATTATTTCTTCAAAAAGTCATTTTTAGAGTTTGGCAGCTGATACGGTTTTAGCATTGAGCAATGCTGGTAAACACATTCGGTGAAATTAGCATAATTACTGGCTATAGCAATTACAGCTAGCAATAGCTGTAGCCCCTTTCCTGCAAACAGCTGCAGATAAAAATACTTTTAGGTATTTCAGCAGCCCACTCAAACCCAGCTGGGTCAAGTTATTCACCTTGGTCAGCAAGGTTAGGACAAAGACGTGTGTTTCTCCAAGATTATACTCCACGCATCTGAGCATGAGGGATACAGGAGTTTTACAATTTAAATATAGCACCATAAAAATTTAACAATTGCCTAAAGCACTTTTTATTTTTCTACTGTAATAAAAATTCCCTATTTGAGTCCCAGCTGCAAAATTTTGAATACCAAAATAAGCATTGCCTATTACCTGCTTAAACAACTGCATTTTCGAAAGCAAAATACATTAATATTTATTTTATTGAATGAGATCATTCACGACAAATACCTGAGGAAAAAAAAACATAAATGTTTTATCTACTACTGAATTTTCTATGAAATCCTAACCTATAAGATGTGAGCTGCCATTGCTGTGCTGGGGCTAGCTGGCAAGAGTAAAGTGTACCCTTCCAAGGTCACAGAGTACCTGTAGATCTATCTACAATGCCCAATTTGTTAATGTATTCATTTTCAAAAAAGTTTACATCTTCCCACTAGGAAGTCACTTTGACCCAGAGGATGAGAAATGAAAATAAAAGCTGAGAGATCTGTATTTGTATTGCTACCTTGAATCCACTGGTCAGTAAATTTTCATCCTGAAGATCAGTTTCTCCACACAAAGAAACAGACCAACAGCATCACTTATATTTTATGCAGTTCCTGATACCCATGGAAATCACCTGAAGTGTCCTGAAGTTCTCAGAAAGCATAATGACCATTATTGTTCACTTGGTAGCATCAGGGAAAGCAACAGTCAAAAACAGACCACAGCGGAACACCCTGCACAATTCCTGATTTACTATCAGTTAATTATAAATTGCTCTTACAAATATCTTTTTCCCCAAGAAAGGGAGAGTCATTAGGTCCTCTGTCTCATCTCAACCGCTTGCAGTCTATTATCATGTTAAAAATAAATTGGAAAAGATAAAACCTGATTTTTTTTTAATAAAATAGAATTTTTTTTAAGCTTGCAAAGGAAATTATTTTTTCCTATAACAAGTTATTCTGATTCCACGGTTGTGTTATCTCAAATGATAATAATAATAATAAAAAAATCCCAGAAGAGCAGTCTCTCTGATACCACAAGAAATAATTTTTATTATATTTCCTGTTAGTCTATTCTTCAGTGTACTTATTTATATTCTGGACACTGGTTTTGGGTTAGAGAACAAAATTACTGATTTTTTTTTTTCTTCCAGAATGTCTCACAATTCTCATGGTCTTTTAGATGTTCTAATATTTGAATTTGTTATGATCATAACTAAGCATGAACAAGAATGATGGGAATTTCTTCATACCTTGTGCAAAAAATATAACCCTTTTTCAATTATTGTTCCAAATTATTTTTTCATTTCTTAGGATTGTTATTAGTGAAAATATGAATTCTCTTCCCTGCATAAGGCAGCCTAACATCATCAGAAAGGCATTTTTTGTTTGTTTTTAGATCACACCCAGAGGCATTTTACATTCGAACTGGGTGTGGATTTGTAATATACACCCAAGATCATAATTAATTCTGCCCAGATTTTGTAGAGGAGTTTTTGTTGTTAAACCAAGTTACCGCCCATGACTAATCTTGATGGAATATTTTCTAGACCACTGCAGCTTGGAAATATATGTGCACACACACATAGGGAAATGGTTTATGCAAATAATCAGCTTGTGTGTTTTCTTCTCTTACAGCACCTGTAACTTCAAAGATTAGTCCTGAATCTATAGGCTGCAACTACTCTAGAGTCATACAGTATAAGTATCAGTTACATTTGATTATTTACATAATTATAAAATATAAAGTATTTTTCTTTGAAGAACTTGAAGTGCTGCTTCTTATCTCTCAAATGAAGATACACTTTTTGCAGCAATATCCATAAAATACTATTAACACGTGCTTATGGAAGCTTTTGACATCTCCTCAATTACAGAACAAAATAACACAATTTAACTGGAAAATGTTACTACTCTAACAAACACCCTTCAATCCTCTGAGAAATTTGAGATACGCAAACACAGTGAAAGATGAATGTTTGTGTATTTCCCCAAACTGGACTTCGAAAGAAGAATAAAAGTCTCTGCTTGATGTTAGAAGGCCATTGCTACGCCCCCCCCCCCCCCCGCCATTTTCCATAGCATAACCAACAGCTCTCTATTTAATTTCATATAATTATTAGAAAATGCCTATAGATGAATGAAACAAATCAATAATCTATCACTGTATGTTGAACAGAACATATAAATGACAAAAATCCCCCCCCAAGATTTTAATAGGTTTAACTTGCCTAAGACATTAACATAACAGGAAAAAAAATGCTTCAGTTTTACCTTTTAAGACAAAATTGATCTTGCAGTTTCTATAACAAATATTTTCAATGAATGAAAAATGAGGGTCTGGTTTTCTTGAAAAAATAAAACTTAAATTTATCATTTTCATTTTTGTTGTGAGTTCAAAAATTTATTAAATAATAATTAAAAGTTTTTGTTATCTCAATGAAAGAGAAGGTAGATAGAGCAGATGGCGCAGGTTAACTTCCACTTGTCTGGTAAAGAGGGGGAATACAGAGGATTTATACTGTAATCTGGATTTGTAAAAATAATTTTCCTTAAGAGAAAATCTGGATGTTGTGTGGGGCATAAACAGACACAAACTGGCTCCCACTCTGCACTGCTCTTGCACATTCACACTCAGCTCCTCATTGCAGCTCTGCTGGGACACCCGAGTCAAACCCTGGAAACCCCTCCCAGATATTTTATCTACAAGTGAACTATAGGGGATTTAACCAAATAGCTTCAGCTGTCATCCTTGACTTGACTGTCAAATAAAAGGAGGCTTGTTTGGTGAATTTAGCTGACTTTGCCGAAAGCAAGAGCAGAGAATGGACATCAGAAAGGGGTTCGTTGTTCTTTTTTAAATAACACTGCTGCTCATAAAGACAGATTCTTAACAGCACCGTTGTTTTATAAGCTGTTTAATCAAAAGCAAAATACTACTGTCTCTTCTGATATAGAATCCGGTCTAAATATTACATGTTCTTCCGAAAGGAGATTAAGCAGAAAATACATATTTGGGCTCTGAGCAGTTTCTTTTTATTTAATCACACACAAAAAAACAGAAAAAGGTGGTTTAGAAATAACAAGCCATATGTACTAGTGGTACTCAACAAAGGAACACGTTAAGGCCCAGACATCTATTCTAATTTAGCCCTTTGAAGCTTGAACAAAAGCAGTATAGAACCAAGGTTTCACAAAGCTAAGTTAGGTAATACAGTAGCATGTAGCAATATACGCCTTAAATACTTTTAAAATCTGTTAGATAAGTATTTGAAGTGTTGTCTACAAGGACAAAGTACAGCAATTGTGCTAGAGAAGAGCAGATAGGAAATAAACAATTTTTTAAAGAAATCTTTATAGGATTTCAATTTAAAAAGAGTGAAGTTTTTCCCACATAGTGGGAATTAGTGTAACTGAAGTTAAGAGTTATTCTATGTGAAATAGTTTTCAAGAATCTGGAGCTGATGCTACTTTTCTCTACAGGCTATTTAGCTACTACAGGCGCTTAGAAGATTTAAGATGAGAATAGAGAGCTCATATTATTCTGGATAATAATTCTTTTTTTAAAACAGAACACACTTGGTTTATTTCTGCCCGGCTTTCATTCCCTGTCAGTTATGAATCTCAGCACTGTTTGGTACCATCTCCAGCAGGGAAGGAAGAAATGAAAAGACAATAGCTCCACGCCATTCAGAATTTTTCTGAGCAGTGGCTTTTCTCCTGACAGGATATTTGATCTTACTTCCAGTCTCTTCGATATTCTGACAGACCGTAAACGGGTTTACAGAAAAAGTAAAGCAGAAAGACACACTAAGAAAATTAATACATCTATTAGGCATACTTTAATTCCTGATATCAGATATATGAACTTTTTTTCCAAAAAAATATTAAAGTTTACATTCTTAGAATGCTTTAAAAAATAATATATATACACAGGCACACACACACTACTTTGTTTAAAAAAAAAAAATGAGTTTTAAGAAACAAGATTATTTTCTCCTTCAAATGATATTTCCAGAAGCTCTCTCAGAGATTTAGATTTTTTTCCATGGTAATTAGACTTTCAAATGCTAGGCTGTAAAGTTGACCCTGTTTTTCAAGCCTCGGAAGAAAATTCTTTTCTAATAGCAACACCCAGAGCCTCTTTTATAAGTGTTGGGGTCACTCGGTCTAGAAGGAACTATCAGGTTCAAGACAGACTTCGTTTCAGAGACTTCAGCCCTAGGAGCGATGAGAGAGCGCAAGAGCGTGCTCATTGGAATGAGGAAGAGAAGAATATCAGAGAAACATTCTTCTAAACTAAAAATTGGCTTGAAAAGCCAATGGTAGCTACTACTAGTTTATAGTCAGGCTAACGCTGCAGTGAAAATTTGACTTTCTTACATTTGTGGTGTGTTACCAAGTTTATATTCATACTATTTAACTAATAAACTTTAGAGTTTGTCTTGTCTTGTAGTCTACTCAGTTAAAGAGTGCTATGGAGTCCGATACTAATTTTAGATGATTAAATACAGTAAGATCAAGCTCTTTGAGAGAAAACGGAGGGATATTTTAATCTGATTGCAATACAGAAGCGATTAAATTGTCCTCAAGTAGAACTAAGTACCATCATGAGCACTATCGACCTGTAGAGCTATATTTTCACTCCTTTAACCCCTTTTATCTCTTGAGTCCATTATATCTTAGAACTAGAATCTACATAATTATCTGATACAAACATCTTTACAGCTAGAGTAAATCTGTTTTCTGTACTTTAAGCAGTATGTAATTTTACTGAATTTGTTGCAGCTGGAAAAACAGATGCCAAATGCGTTTAAGTAGTCCTATAAATATCAACGTTTTTTTCTTTAGTGATTACATGGTTTAGTGATTACCTATGGTTTGCAGGCAAGACATATTTTACTGACAAATTCTTGTTTCATCAAGCTCAGCCAAGGAGGACACGTGAAAGGGTCTGGGTTCCTCATTGAGGTTATTAAGTTCCAGAAAACTTCAGTGGTTCAACTTCATGGGAAGTTACTCCAGGAACCCAGTCTGTCCTCAAAATCCACTTGTGGTGCACTAATGGCTTGAAAAGCATCTTCCAAAGTTGATGTAGCTTTTGGATTACCCATATAGTGTGAGAAAGCCACTTAAGCTGCATTATTAGGCATGATTCTTGTGCTTCTATTCACTGTATACCAGCAAAAGCTTAGACAAAAGGTTTTTTTAGTGAAACAGAAGTACAACAGAAGTCTAACTCAAGTCAGACACATCCGTTCAGGAAGTAACATCAAAAGAGACCTTATTAACATCTTGCACATGGACTGTTGTAGCTATTCAAGTATAAGACAGTTGCAGAGATAAGTCACACAGAGAATTTTAGAATTAAACTTTAACTTTCTATAAGAACACCTGCAGCATGTATGTAAGCATAAGATTCAAATCTATGGAGTCTCACAAGAAGAAATTAAAGCTTTATTCTAAACACAGTGATAGAATAATTCCTCTTCATTTTGTTGTTTTATTATTAGAAAGAACTTCCATTGACTCAGTGATTTGCTTAGATAAAAAGTTAGTGGAGAGTCATAATTTTGCTTTTATGAAAGTTTCTACTCCCTATAATCTTATTTTCATTGTTTATGTTTCATATCATCGCAGTATATTTGCAATACTATGTGGCATTTGTCCCTCATCATCCAATAACTGAGTTACATTAAATAAAATTCCAGTTTTCACTGCTAGGAACCAATCATATAACTAAATAGAATCAATGCCTAAGTAGAAAAAGTTTGTAAATTAGACAATACAAATATTCCCTAATTTAAGGATTTACAGGGCACATTCGTTGTTAGGATGTTAAAGAAGGTTCATTTCACATTACATGTAAAAATCTTAATAAAGCTTAAAAAAAGTCCCTGTAGCAAAAGAGACCAAGCCAAATGAAAATCCAACCCACTGGGAATAGAAAAAAAAGGAAGAAATAAAAACCAAAACAAAATGGATCCATTGGACCAAATCACAGATGAAGCAAGAGAGATCTTAATAAAATTACACAAAAAACCCAAGTGTTCTGTGACACAGTAAGTTTCAATAAAAACAAAACCTCTAGAATCTGAACATGAAGAGTCCCTGTGCAATAAAATAGTTTCCTGTATATCCTGTATGTAGATTTTGAAACATCGATGGACTGGCAAAGCCTTTTTCAGCAGTATTTATCAATGCTTTTGCCTCTTTCCAAACTGGTTGCTTTTCACAAAGTGTTTTCACTAGTGCAGCGCATTGGACAGATATCAGAACATCCACGTTGTACGTTATTCCCACTGAGATCAGAAACATTTTGTGCTGTTTTGAAAACCAGGACTAAAAGTAGGTATTTTATAAAATGAAAACTGCCTTCACTGTCTCCTTAGTAACAATAAAAATACTTTAACTCAAAGTTCCATGTCACTCTCCTGATCAATTGAGTAGAAATTTTACTGTTTTTTAATACTAAAAAAAAATCAGAGAAGTAGGTGAAATAATTCTTTGCATTAAAAATACTAAAAAAACCCTAAAAATCAATATTTGTCTACAGCTATAGCTCAGCCAACCAGTGCACGTTTCGAAATAGTCACTGAGCTGTGAAATTAACAATTGAACCAATAAATTGGACTTTTTATCTTCTTAGCTTCAAGAATATTTCTTATAAAGCTTTATCACTGGGACATTCCAAAGTAGCAGAGTGCTACAGTGGGGGAAAGGAGACCTAAGTTCCTTTGACAAAATTCAAAAGCAACAATTACCAAGGAAATATAAGTGTTAGATTTCCTTGAATTTAGCAGCGATTGGCTCCTTTAGAATTGCTGAATGCAAGTTTAAAAAGAAAAGCCTTCCTAGCAATGGTAGAGCTTCTGCTAATAGTACTTTATAAACTTAAAGTATTTATGTGGGCTACACAAAAGGAGTAGGGAAAAAAAAAAAGTGAAAAAACAATCCTTAAGAACAATTGTTTCATATGTTTTTAAGAAAGGGTAAATTGATTACTGCTGTTAGCTACAGCCACGTACCTATATTGGTTAGAGGATCAATCCTTTTAGTATGATGGCAAGTATGTTCACAGTAGACACATTTTCATTAAAAAAACCCCAAAACAATCAAAACCGAACCACCCAAACCCCGCAACTTTTATCTGTTTTAGCTATTCTTCTCCCCTACTGGCAACATTTTCAAAACCAAACTTTTATACTACCCTAACTCTGCTTAACTGCAGACTCTAACGCGAATAAAACTATCACTCTAGACTTCATCCAAATATCGGGACTGCTTTTATAACTGGTCAGGAAGAGATCAAAACGTAAACTATCATAGAATCATAGTGGTTCAGGTTGGAAGGGACCTTAAAGCCCCCCCAGTGCCACCCCCTGCCGTGGGCAGGGACACCTCCCACCAGACCAGGTTGCTCCAAGCCCCCTCCAACCTGGCCTTGAACCCCTCCAGGGATGGGGCAGCCACAGCTTCTCTGGGCAACCTGGGCCGGGCTCTCACCACCCTCATAGTGAAAAATTTCTTAATCACTGGATAAAAATCTTTCAGTTCCTTTGTGAAATGCAGCTTTATCAATTTTGTGCCACACAGGAGCACATGGCGTAGCCCCACTCACATTTGAGTCATTTCGCTTCCTGTGAATGCGACTTTATACATCGTAAGCTGCAGGGGAGAAAAAAAGCCATTCTCTACTTCAAACACTGGAATATTTATCGGGCTTTTGTCCCTGGAAGGCGTCTTTTATCCAGCTAGGCTAGAAGTTACAAATACATGGTTCAAAACACACCAGCGATTGCCTCAACTACTTGTTAGACTGTGGCTGTCCAGCTTGTATCTACAATCTGTCACTAGCACTGCCGTTTAACTCCTTGCCAGTGGTCCTAATCGTGATGCAAGGAAGCTCTTCTCTTCCGTTTCATTTCCAGATGTGAAAACCAGAAGCCAAACTGACTTCCCTCTACCGGCTATTGTAATAGAGCTCCCTTTGTTAATGGTTAAAAAACTCAAGCGTTTTATTGTGGTGAGCAGTAAATAATGACAGTTCTTACCTTATAAAGGCTGACCTAAATGACAGAGCTATTTTAATCTGACCTTTTCTAAACACAAGTGAAAGATCTTATTACCAGACCTCAAGGGAGGACCATGAATATCAGTGTTACCTCAACCTGACCGTGACCTTCATGGGATTCTCAGAGCGATATTCTGACCATGCTGGCTCTTTCATCAGAAGACTCAGTGACATATATGTTAGGTAAGAGTGTGTTCCTTTAATAGCTGCTGTCACATGATAGGGAACTCACCTTTTATCACATCAGCCCATTTTTAAGGCATTATTTCCACTTAAAATGATACCGAGAAAGACTACACACTTGCCTAAGGTAATATGAATATATTTTCTTACAGTAGCATGAAGACAAATGTACGGTACCTTTCAGAGCAATACTTCTTCCCAACCAGACCTGGAAAGCCCAGCAGCTGCACCAGTTCAGGAGAAACAGTGCATGGAAAGGCAAAGTGAAGAGCTAAAATGATAGGGTTTGAGGGGGAGGAAGAGACAGGAGAGCAGAAGGAGGAAAGGTGTACAAGTAGGAAGTTCTTTAGAGACAATCAAGGTCAGTAAATCCTGTGTCAAAACAAAAGTTTCCATGAATAAAAACATTATTAAAAAAAGTTTTACCAAATGGAAGAGCATATACAGGGATTATTTTCGTCAGAAGCTCTAATACAGAGGACCTCACTGTTTCCTCAGCTTCAGATATTATTCAGATATTCAAGCATCACCCACCGAGTACATTTTGGATCAAACACTACCACAACATTGTGCAGGAAGTTGAATCTATGTTAAACTCTTGAAATAGATTCTGAAAGCAACCACGTAAACCGAAGAAAACCTCTAAGGAGGATTATCCTCTATATTTCAGATCAGAGATTACACTAAAGATTTTAAGAATTACAACGAAGATGTGTTATTTAGACGGCTGATGCTATTGCAAGCACTCTGCGCTGACTTCACAAGTCTCCAACAGGCAAGAACACACAGACTCAGACTCTGCCTTTCCAGATGTGCCAGGAGAGAAACAACCACACCCAGAGAGCATCCCTAAGATTCATATTTACCAGAAAGAGGGAACCTGAGAAAAAAGGGTGGTAAAGACTAAGTTATGTACATGAAGAATTACCACTTAGTTTTTCAAACATGTTCTGTTTTCACACTCCCAACCTGCCAGACTAACATGTCCAGACAGTTTGTCTATTTGCTCCATAACTACCACTTTTTTCTACTGCTTCTCTCCAGCAAA
Source organism: Arenaria interpres (assembly GCA_013399435.1). Classification (NCBI taxonomy): domain Eukaryota; kingdom Metazoa; phylum Chordata; class Aves; order Charadriiformes; family Scolopacidae; genus Arenaria; species Arenaria interpres. Next base: position 89,282 of record VXAK01017594.1, read on the forward strand.
AAAGTATCACATTATGACACCATTTAGGAGAATCGTAAGACTAAATTTTTACTTTAGTAACTCTCTACTTCTCATATGATATACATAAAATTATCACAGTTTTGTCAGCTCTGAACAGTTCCATCTCCTTTTCTTCCTAGCGTATCTTTGACCTTAGTATATCTTAATATTATAACCCATAATGTAATTTATTTATATCCTCAGTAATATACCACGTTACCCATATCACCTCAGAATTTTTAGCTACTAGTCCGCCATATGATTAGAATAATATAATAATTATGATGAGATATTTTTAGCTTGGTTTTCTGCTTTTTCCAGTAGGAATTGTTTCAGAACTAGATAAAATCGATTTTCCTTGAACTTCTATGTGTATTATTTCAACAGAAACTAGATTTTGATTCCTGAAAAACGCTCACTACTCCTTGGATTTTCATTAAAAGAGTGGCACCTCTTCATGTTCAAAATTCGGGTGAATTTTGGGATCCAGCTGACTGTGGCCAGACCGCCTGAGGTGTAAAGTAGCTCTCTTTCCCTTGAGAACACAATTTGTCCATACCAATGACTAAGGCAGTACTGTGAACTAGCAACGAAGTGTGGCACTTCTGGTAATGTAATTTGCAAAAAGAGGACAAAACGAGCCTCGCATTTCACTAGGACAATATTTGCATGTGCAAACTTCAATTTAGTAGCATTAAAATTCATGTTTGCATACTGCAGGAACTAAGAATAATTACACATTTACTTAGCTGAATGTAAGACTGCACCAGACAATGAAGCTCATGAAGTATTTATCCTGTTACTAACAATCAAAGAGAAACGTTTTAGGCAAAGTCTAGTTTTATGCAAGTCTGGTATCAAAAGGAATTTCTCTACTCGACTTTCTCTTCCAGATTTTTGTTTAACTAGAAGGTGACACTGAAAAAAAAGTTGCTAAATAAAGATAAACCAAAATAACCCAGGAGAAGAGAAGGAGATCTGTCTGCATATTTCTCTCAGTGGCTTGGACCGCAGGATTTCCCTTTGGCAAAAGGAGCAGATTGGAGTGAGTTTGGATCTATCACTTGTTTATTAAATTGGGGCCCATCTTTGAGCGTAGAAAAGCAAATGCTTTGGCTTTATAAGATAGATGTATTGATGAGGGTACACATCCCTTTCTACTTAGTATTTCTGAGCACATTTTATATTTGTTTTGATGTGTCAGTGCATTATTATTCAAGTGCTGCAGAAAACAAAAAAATCATTGTTTACCTTCATGTTTTTGTAAACAGTCCTACCAGAGGATAGTCTGATAGCATTCTTGCCCATTTGCCAGAGTAAACGTTTTATATTTGGAATTTCTGAATGTATACAGAAAAAGCTATTTACAAATAGGGTAATATAGCATGTCAATAGCACCTGTGTCACCAAAATCCAGCAGAATGTATGTTCCCAAGTACTTTACAGGGAAAAGGAGAAAGACTTTGCTATTAGTTTTGCACAGTGAAACCCAGTCTCCCAACTCAGACCAGCTGACATCAAGGCACAGAAGGCTGGACCGTCCCCTTGCTCCAGGTGTGCTCCAGGTTGGGAAAGACAGAGAGTGGCTTGGACCAGGTCTAGTGCTCCTTGCCCTTCAAAACCCGAGATAAATCAGAGTAGTAATATCTGTGTATTTGCAAAAGAAAACTGGATAATTTTAGTGATGGAAACAGATGCCAACAGAGCTAGGTGAGTTTTGCAGGTCACAAGCTTGATCTGAAGAGGAACTTAAGACCCTAAACCCTTTCTGGATCTGGCCTGTTCTACTCTCAACACACAGAAAGTTGACATCCTCCCCCAGAACCCACCCTCAACAGAGCATCAGGGTGTTTAACAATGAGCTCTCTACGCTCATTATATTTGGTAGGAGCCAGGAGAAGGCTTATATAAACAGCTTCAACATTATCATTTGCAAACACAACAAAGGCTTTGCAAACAACACAGAGTATCACCTTCATTTCAATTAGTCCAAGATATCACTCAGAAGAACAGTGAATAAACCCAAATCATTTTGAATTATTGTAGTACAAGTGGAAATAAAATAGATTCTGCAACTGTTTTGGAAAAGGCTACGATATTTTATACATTACTGCACATCAAAGCTCTGAAATGATTGTGTTGAATTCATCTATGCATGAAAAAAATTAAGATTTTATATCTCATTGTAAACTATACACAGTTTGGATATATCCTTGTTGTGTAAAATGCAGTTTGTGACTTTTAGCAAAGCAAAATATATTTAATTTAATGATTTATCAGTGTTTACGGCACTAAGTGAGATTATCTGAAAAAAAGAGAAAGATTTTCTTTTTAAGCATATACTAACAGACAGAACATTAAGGTGGAATTAAACTCAAAACATCTGGCCCAGTGAATTTATATATCTGGCTACCTGCACCCTGAAAATATTCTGGAAAAATACTTCCAGAAACTCCCTTTTCTTTGCTCCATCTTGTCCTTTTTTCACCAATTCCCCAGGGCTTAGGGTCAGAATCTTGCAGGGGTGAAAGAAGAGACATCATCTCTCCCCTCCCTTAAGTGAGACGTATGTAGGGCAGAGTATCTGATTTATTGCTGCCCCAGACATCCCAGCCTTCAACACACAGTGGCGTCTAAAAAGACAAATATTCATCCATCAGCTTTATCACAAATTCTTACAGTTGCAATCAGCACTAAGCAACAGCTTAAGTTATTTTTCTTCAACTACTTGGGGGGAAAAACCAGGTTTTTCTTGTTTCTTTCCAGCTTTAATTTGAACTATTTTTAACAAGACGCAGTTGCCAGATAATACCATTGATAGAAATATTGGCCTGGAGACTATTTCCTCCCTGCTCATAAAGTCTGCATGCAGAAATTGTTTTTCCCATCTAATATGAAGACCCCTCATGCCCAATCTGCCTTAAAAAGCTCACACTGCCAACTGATGGCNATGCAGTCCTGAGTGGCATGCTCTGACATGCTCTGGGTAGTCCTGCCTTGGCAGGGGAGTTGGACTAGATGATCTCTATGGTCCCTTCCAACTCCAAAAAAAATTCAGTGAAATTCAGTGAAATTGCTGCCCCAGACATCCCAGCCTTCAACACACAGTGGCGTCTAAAAAGACAAATATTCATCCATCAGCTTTATCACAAATTCTTACAGTTGCAATCAGCACTAAGCAACAGCTTAAGTTATTTTTCTTCAACTACTTGGGGGGAAAAACCAGGTTTTTCTTGTTTCTTTCCAGCTTTAATTTGAACTATTTTTAACAAGACGCAGTTGCCAGATAATACCATTGATAGAAATATTGGCCTGGAGACTATTTCCTCCCTGCTCATAAAGTCTGCATGCAGAAATTGTTTTTCCCATCTAATATGAAGACCCCTCATGCCCAATCTGCCTTAAAAAGCTCACACTGCCAACTGATGGCTTCTCAAATGGCTCACCAGTCACCGAGCACTCAGAAGACTGAGGTGGAACCGATTGCATGAACACAGAAACGTATTTAAACTTCAATTTACTGTTGCATTATTTTTCATAATAAAGTTTTAAAGTTTCAGAGAGCTAAATGTCAACTGATTTACCATCAGCTATTAAGATGTGATTAAGCCATGACTCACTGCAACAATAACTTCGTCTGACCCACGCTCGTATGTCTTGCTGAGCCTACTTTTTGGCTGGTGCACCAGAACTGAAAGCAATTAATTGTTTTCTGTACCTTGTATATTTGTGCACTGCACAAATACAGCAGTGTAACAGCCAAGATACAGGAGCAAAATCTGGCCCAGAAAAAATGCGCCTAATCCAAAGTTTATTCAAAAACGCATTACATGATACCTGAAATGCAAGTGAAGCCAACCTAAGCCAAACCATTGGCCAGATGTTGTAGTTCTTCCTCACATATAAAATGCTTCCTTCACAAATTCTCATAAAAACATCTTTCAGAAAAATAAGTTTAAGAATCTAATTACTTGCAAAATACATCTTCCCGGCAGAGAGCCGAGTAGTGAGAGATTTCACCGTGCTGTAAAACTACCTGCATGATGTTAAGTTTCAGGGCTCAAAACCAGAAATAGATCAATGAAATACATCTTTGTTTTAAACTTTTATCATACAGAAGCTTTGTCAGGAGCAAGATCAAGTGCAAGAAGAACTCACCACAAAGTGTCCTTTAGAGGTCACATGAGGTTTCCCAAACTATCACAGAGTAAGGAAAACAACCTTATGTTTTTCTCGTGCAAAACGTGAGTGATTTAGTAGATTCTGCATGTGGCCAAGAGTTAGCTATGTGGTATTTTATGAAGACAGTCAACTTCATTTATTCTGTTGGACTACATACCACAGAAGAATTGCAAAGGGTTGCACATGAAGTTTGTAGCAGCCCTGCAAAACTGTTCTGGATTTTGATGGATAGCGAAGTATATATTTCAATAACTGGTTGGAGAAAGACCTGGTGGCAAACAGTTCCAATTTACTCTGCCCTGGAGCGAGCTATAGAACTCCCCGCTCTCCCCTGGTAAGAGATTTGACCCGGCCTCGCAGCGAATGAGGGCAGAGGCAGCAGAGAGAGAACATGACATTGTCAGACTGACACACAGGCTGCATTTAATAACCCTTACCACAGCAAGGTTCACGGGGCTGCTGTCAGCCACTTTGGATTATTTTGACAAATGTGGATAAAAGTAAATACAGATACATTCATAGTATCCATCCCCCGCCCTCTTTACTATAAGTTATAAAACTGTATTCCATAAATAGTTCCAGGGCCAATAATCAACAATAGATAACGTGTGTTCTAGCCAGAAAGTTGTTACCACAAGGAGTTACTGGTAGCCTGTGTGGAAAAAAAAAAGTCTGCCAGTTGTTTTTATAGTATTTACAGTTCTTAAAAAGCATTCCGGAAGGCTCTGTTGGGATCATCATTAATTAATAAACAACTTGTGTTGTGGATGCTCCATCCCTGGAGGGGTTCAAGGCCAGGTTGGACAGGCAGGGCATGGAGCAACCTGGTCTGGTGGGAGGTGTCCCTGCCCAGGGCAGGGGGGTTGAAACTGGATGGGCTTTAAGGTCCCTTCCAACCCAAACCATTCTATGGGTCTATGATTCTATTTAATAGAAGAAAAAAAAAATGTTTACTATAATAGGTGGTTAACTATATCTCTGGATTTTATTTTCTTGATGAAATACAAAACTTACTATTGCAATAAATGCCATTGACTTAGGAGGGGAAAAAAAGGAAAGAACACCTGCCAAAAGGTCAGACTGTAGTTGGCAAGAAAACAGCTCTCAACCTTACTAATGTGTAGCCACAAGAGTTTGCCCCGTGTGAGCGCTGCTGCAAGCAACAACAGCATGAAGGGCTTCAGCACGACTAAAGTTGCCTGCACAAACCCACTGGCAAAGCAAACTCTGCTTTCAAGAACAAGTATCCCTGAACTTGCTTATTAATTTGTTTAGAAATATATTCTGTGTAATTCAAAGTAACAGATCCAACACGTGGACAACAAAATAGATATGGTCCTCTTTTCACAGTTCCCTCTACAAGAATATTTTATCTCTGTCTATATCTGTTTTTAGAGGATATAAAGCAGGCTTTGATTCCCAAACTAACACTGTCTATTTTTATGTGGGAGCTCCCATAGCCAAGGTAGATACTAAAAACCTCAGAATAATTTTATTTTTTTTTCCTTCAGATTTCAAGCATCAATTTTGTACTCTTACCTATCAAAAGCAAATGTTCAAATGTGCCTGTTAGCTCAGCTCTGGATAGGTTGCCTGAATGACATGTATCTGGCAGTAGGGATGCCCACAACATTGACAAATAAGCCTATTAAACACCACCTATGTGTTTGCAAATTAACATGCAATTAAAGAATTACGCCAACCTAGAATACTCAAAAGAAAATTAAAGTCCTTTTATACTGACTGTGGTCCTCAGTTATAGAGATCCCTTCTAGAGTCATGAAAACGTAATCCAAAAGGACAGGTACATAAAATCTTAACAACTCAGTAAGTTCTTAAGATACTTGAATTGGGTATGTTATTTGTCACTGTGCACTTAATGGTCCTCAAAAGCCTGGAACAGTTTAAAAGCAGCAGTGTGAAAGACTTCAGATAACTAGGCATAACTCCTGCAAAGTCAAACCACTGCTGACGTGAGATATTTCACTGGTACCACTACCTAGGGGGATCAGTTTTCAAACAAGGAGCAGAGTTCAGGCAGTACTTAATCTCCATCAGACTGAGCACCAATCCCGTTGAGCCCTTGCGACTCTAAAAAAACATTCAAGTGTTCTGAAATCATGTTATTTTTGTGACTAACAAAGCTATCTGGCACAGGGGGTGATTATTTTTCGTCGCTATGAAAATGTTCCAGAGTGTATTCCCAGCTCCACCCCTGTCCCACCTCCCAAATCTTTTCACGTACAAAGTGGACTTTTGGCACTTAAGCCATAATTTTGCATTAGGACTTGCAGATATACTGCTTCAGAGATTTTAAGTATATTATGCCCAATTTAAACCAGGAAAAATAAATAATCCCTGACAAAATGAGTTTACTGGACTATTTTCTCCAGTTAAACCAACCCAAATGCTGCTGATCTTCTGAGAAGGCAGTGGATCGGAAGTCTGGAATAGTAGTTCAATGAATACCAGCCTTCTGCATTTAACATTTCTGCAAGAAAAAAAATAGAGGGTTTGCAGCTTTCCCTTCCTACGCGGTCACAGTTATCTTATTTGTATTTTTGATAAATGCCCATTGTGTTGTTGACACAGCTCCATGTGTGGCCAAGAGGGAGTGCTGGTCATTGCAATTCCATGTCTAAATATCACAAGCAGCTATAGATTGCACACGAGTAGGCAGTATAACCTATAAGACAGCCTGTGGCTGAAAAACTATGTTGAGTTACTTCATTTCAGCAAAAGGCAACCTTAACTTAAGGTCACTTGCAAAGCTTTGTAAAAAGCTGCATATACAAAGACTGCCCATGGGTTTAAAACAAATAAAATAAAATCCCCAAACCACCCAAACAAGTATCATAACAAGCTCTACGTAGCAGGTCTACTAAAAATAAGTACTATTCCTTTATCAACTCCCACAGGCAAAGGCCGGATTTCAGGTTAGGGCTGATTCATTTCTTAATTCCAAGAATGGCAATAGTTGCAGGGTAGTGTGTATTTGGCTGAACAGGGAGCAATTTCTATTGTCAAAGCAAATGGGGAAGAAATAAAAATACCCTCAAATTTCCCTCCACACACACTTCTTTCCTCGTTTGCTACGGACTCTGAAATTCCCTCTTCTTTCTTCTGTGCCTTCTCCTTGTCTGATCTCTGCTATTGTGAACCAATCTTAAGAAGATTCAAATATATGGGTTTTTTTTCCACTTTTTAACTAAATAAGCCTTATCTCATAGTTGCCAAGCAGCAATACAAACTTCTACAAAAAAAGAACATTGTAGAAAAATCTTTTTCAGCCCTACTACCAAAAAAAAAATCCAACCCAAGAAAATCCACACATCTTTCAGTAAGATTTTAAAATGCTCTTACACTAATCTTATTACTATTCTTTCAATTAAAACACTCTGTTCATTTGTTAGGGTATCATCTCCCAGGGAAAAAAGAAAAAAAAAGCTTTAAAGAAGCATGAAAACAAAAAGAAAACAAAAACACAATCACAAGAAGCATTTCCACTGGCTGTGAAAGACACTCCAAAATGATCTGTCTGGTCATGAAATGAAATCTCTTTGAAATTCATTAAGTCAGACACTATCAGCCCAATCCTGCAATTCTGACTCAGGCAAAACTGTCATTGACGTCAGTGAAAGCTTTGCCTTTATGGAAAAAGTGAGAACGGATTTCAGGACTGGAACCTAGTTGTGTTTCATTTCATTACCATCTTATTTCACGCGCAAAAAAAACCCCCCACATTAAAATCAGAATGATATTCTAGTCTAAAAGTAAAACCGCACATCCACAGAACACAAAACAAGCATGGTATGAATTGCAGTGGAATTTTATTGTGGCTTCTATTTTAACTTTCCGTTAGATGTCAGGACAGTGCAGAAATCAACATATATTTTCTTTATGAATGTTGGCTTCTCTCAAAGTGATTTATGAAAACAGATCCGCTACTAGAAGTGCTGTAGGGTAGACAGAAGGTTGTAGAGAAAACACCAACACACTAAAGAACTAAAGAAAAATAGGCAAGAACAAAGCATAAAACAAACCAATACAGGAATATTCAAGCATTTAACATTTTCTTAAGATCTTCCAAACACAGGAGAAGCCTTCCCATTTACGCTTAGGGAAGGAAAGAAAAAGTAAACCAAGTATTGCATCAAGAGGATTTTCTTCCAGAACTTGGTTAATGTTTGGGACTACAGACCTTCAGCTCTCTTGCTTTTCAAGAGTTCCAGTCTCAGATGTGAGACTAACTAGCAGCTAAGCCCATTTATTTTGTATTTAACAACTCCGTAGAGTCATGCTCTATCATACTTTGGAAAACATTTTTGCTAAAATAAAGATTTTGCAAGTCTGATTTTTCAAAGATAGGCATCAATAGTATCATTTGTAAAACTTAAGAGTGCGATTTTCTGAAATTATTTACCTTCAAGAAACTGCTAGAAGTTTCAATTTCTATACTAAAGCTACTGAAACCTCTCTTAGTTTTCATTTACTAAAGCCCCTCACTTGTTAAGAGCTTTAAGAACAACAAGAAAATTTTAACATTACAATTCAGAGTAGACCAGAGTCAAGTCTAGAATTATGAATCCCCCAAATTTGAGACTTCTCATTATCCGATCAGGAAAAAGTTACATCTGCAGTTGATACCTCACAGTTGATTATACTTAGGTGGAATATAACCAATCATAGCTCAATACCTAAAGAAAAGTTGGGATAAAGACTTAAACCAGTGTTAATTGTCTCATTTAGGATGTCTTGTAACGTGTGTCAGTTTTATTATCATTAACACTTGTACTGGAAAAGAAGAGAAAAATATCCAGAATTGACAGAGGAAGATCTGCTAACAGATATTCCATTGTATGTTTGATAGTTGTGGACAATTAAGACTGAAGTTTCACCAAAGATGCTCATGCTGTTCGGTACAGTCATGAACCCAAGATTTCTGCTCCAAAATTAAGGTTACTATGCTCAGATCTTGAAGGTATTGGGGAGACAAAAGTGGCACTGGATTGACACCTGGGAAAATCCTGTTTTGTTCACTCTAAGAGAGAAGGCTACAAAAAAAGATTGCAAGAATGTTGTATGCAACTACAACAGCCATTACAGCTTAATATTACACAGAGTACCTCTATATCACAAGTTTAAGATTTATGTCCACGTATACAAGTCTGTTACTTTCCTGAATGAGCAAGAAAGATGAAAATTTGAATACAACAATATGAAGTACAACTCTACTAAGAAAAACTATAAAGGAAATATTTTTATATACATCTTAGATACTCTATATCCAAAATGAGTTTTCCAGTGGCGTTCCTTAAAGGACAACAAAAAAAAAAAAAGAAAAGAAAAAGTTTACATGCATGGAATCAAGTTAAAGGTTACCAAATAACTTTTTGCAAAAGAAATTTGTTTGGGAAGCTGCTCATCGCAACAGAAAACTTAATGAATGTAAAGAATATATTCACTTGTTAGCTTCCAAAAAAAAAAAAATTGAATCATCTCTTGGAGGCGGTTCTCTTCTTTGGACAGGCTTCTAAGTAAATATTTCAGTCCTTAGTACTGTTTGAAGTTCAATTTTTTTTTTATTTCTTAGATGTATCTGTTTTCACTGTGTATTTTTCAGTATCTGCTGGAGGAAGGGAAAGAGTAGGACTTAAGAAGAATTTGATATTTTCAGCAGTTATTTCATCACATATAAGTGGATTACATTAAGATTTAGTACATGAAGACATCAAATAGTGGTTTTTAAAAAAATTTAGTGCATATCTTATGAGTTGAACCCAGCCTTTTCTGTATTAAAAGGTAAATTGAGGCAGTTTGCATCTTGAGAGACACATCCTGCCCTGCGTTGTTGCATCATCCGGTCATCCTGTAAAAGGGGGGTGTTACCCCAGGTAATGCTTCCAACCATATACTGTAGAGCAGAACCAGGTTAAGGAAACAGCATACACATAAACAAAGAAAAAAAACTCTTTGGTTTGGTACAGGTCAGAAGTTGTTACTGGGCAGCTAGAACCTTTAATAAAATGATTTTCTATGCAACTCAGGGAAGCCATCCCCACACCTGTGGGCCTTCCAGCGCCTGTTCTACCAAGATATACCCAACTGGCCATTTTTTTGCTACATTTTTGCCCAGAGAAATGGTGGAATCTCCATCCTTGAAGATATTCAAAAGACATCTGGATATGGTCCTAGGCAACCTACTCAACATGACCTTGCTTGAGCAGTGAGGGTGGACCTGACAACTTCCAGAGGTCCTTCCTGGGGTTCTAAGATTCAATGTTGAGTTTTAAATATGATCAAATAATCCAAAATCTAGATACTAAAGTGTTATTTTCCCTCTTGAAATAGACCACTGGGAATCAATTTAGTATTCCTACCCCAATCTATACTGTTTTCCCATAATTCGCTTCATATAAATACTTCTCTCCGATATGACCCACGATCCTAAGTCTTTAAAGAACATACCTCAAAACATGAGCAAAGAAATCTGTCATGTGAAATCAATAAAACCAATATTAGAAAAAAAGGTGTTATTGAAAGTATTTTGATTTATTTTCCTGAAGGAATAAAACCAAACCCCACACCTCAGTTACATCTGCCTTTGATGCAATAGCTGTTCTCTAAAGCAATTACTGTACTACTACTGAAAGAGCACATATATGTGTATATGCAGTTGTTAATTAATTCTTGACACAGCAGTCCGCCAGTTCGCATTTTTCATGTTTAGCCCAATAAAAGCTTACCTTTGTGTATTATGTCAACAAGTGCAAAGCAATTTCTTCTTACAGGGAGCATAAACACAGGAAATCAAAGGAAATCGTTATGAACCAGTGTTATAAACTTCACCACACAGTCATTAAACTGTTACAAGTGGAGCCACTTCCAATAATGCTGAGCCCCCCTGAATTATTTTCATTAAACCTCACAGACCTGGGAATTAGTTGTGTTTTGCCTGCATAAGGCTGCAGTCCAGCTCTCCTACTCTGGAGGCAGAAAAGCAGAGATTTCTGCTATCCGGTTGATATTATTTTCTTAATTTCTTTTAGCCCTAGAACTGGAGATTGCAGCAAAACCTGCAGCAGCTGAAGACCTACCAGTCTTGGTCATTTTGCAAGCCTGAAAGCACTTGTCTGCTGGTGGGAAGCAATGACTTCATCCACATGAACCGCTGCAAAGCTCCTGTTTGTACTCAGACAACATTGATGCTGTTTTGCCAACACCCTCAACCAGGCATCCTGCCGAACACGAGAGAAATCACTTCAGATAACGCCCTTTTAAGCATCCCCTTTAAAGGGATTTTACAAATTCATAGCACATTAACAGCTTTCCCTGTGAGGTACTGCTTGGAAATTGGCAGTTGGGCGACATGGTGTCAGTGATCTCAAGTGAGACGCCGTATGTCAGAACTCTGTTAGAATTAGCAATAACAACAGATAAACGCTTACAATCTCCAATGTGCACAAGCTCCTGAGTGCATGAGGAGTCAGAACACATGAACTTTTACAGGCTTTGAGGAAGAGTCTCCAAGGCCTTGGTGAAATACTGCATTAGCACACATTTACATTATCCTGGAACGAAAAGAAACCACCATACAATGAAGGCACTGAGGCTTTTGCTTGCCTTTTCCTCCCTCTACCCCTCCGCTGAAACCCCAATGTGACTGTACCGGGAATTCTCTTTACAGATTTCATCAGCCATTAAAAATTGCAGCATTGTTTCCTCTTTGGCTAAGGAAGTTTTGTGAATCTGGTAGATTTTTGGGTACAGTGACAAATCGCATTTGTGAGAGGGTAACATCAAAGAAAAGGACTCAGTCCAAAGAGCAGTTTTCCAAGATTAAATAAATTCAGCAGCTTTCAGTTGCTATTTAACTTTTCCGTTAGACTTTTCATCTACTGGGAACCAGGCAGAGCTAAGTAGGAGACTAGTCTACAGTTATGCAAAACCAATTCATGTCTCTTCCTTCTCAACATTTAATTAGAAACATGTAAAAATACTTATAAGTTTCATCAACAGAATATCTTCTTTTTTAAGAGAAATACATGTATTCACATATATACATACACCACCCCCCCCCAAACTTAAAGTCTGAAAAAAATAAATAGTTATTATTTCTTCAGCTTCTGTTTTCCACTGGAAAAAAAAGTAACACTTTCAGTGAGAAAAATTGCAGTAAAACCAAATTATTTTCCCAGTCAGTTCACTTTGGCAAACACAGGGATGCTTGCTTCATGCATATTTATTGTCGTCAGTAGTTTGGTGCAAGAACAACACAGAATAAGTTAATTTTCACAGAGTAAGAAATGCAAAGATGTCTAGAAAATCATCTAGGACCAAAGGCTACCTACAAGTCCTATAGAGTCCATCATTGACAAGTATTTTTTAATTTCACAGGCTGCTTTGGAAGGCCACTCTCAAGCTTTATCTGGATTCACTTCATCTCAAGCAAAGTTTTTTGGGTCTCAGTTATTTTTATGAACTGGCAAGGAGGCATAGTCAGCATTTCCCTGGCAGAACGGCACACCTTAGAGCTGGTCAGCTAAGGAAAACACTGCAAGATTTTCCAGAAGGAGAGCCAATACACAATGGGCAGTTTGTAATTTATTTCACTGTCCGGAAGGCAACTGATCTCACATAAGGTTTTTCCATCACTACTGGTCATAAATTAGGGCTGACAAGTTGCCAGTAAAAACAAAAAAAATTTTAAAAAATCATATTTCAAAACTATTATCTTAAGACAAGGAAAACTCCTCTAGCTGGGGGGCACAAGGGGCTGGGAGGGGACAAAGTTAGGAGACCACAGGGACATTCCATGCCATGGGGTGTTGTGCTCAGTGTATAAAGCTGGGGGAGAAGAAAGAAAACTGAGACATTGGGAGTGATGGTGTTTGTCTTCCCAGGTCACCGTTACTGTGATGGAGCCCAGCTTTCCTGGGGATGTTGAAACCCTGCCTGCCATGAGGAGCAGGGAATGGACTCCTTGGTTTGGTTTGCTTTGCTTATGAATTTGGCTTTTACTTTACCTATTCAACTCTTTTTAGCTGTGTTATTCATTCTAGTAACCCAACATTTGTTCCATTTTACATTTGTTTCACCTAACAGCCTTCACTTACTCAGGGCAGGCTCCCACAGGTGTCCAGGCATGCATGGTAATTAGAAAACATTTTTTCTGAAGTAATAAGCCAAAGCGTACTGCCTTTAAGAAAAAGCACTGTGAAACAAGGGTCGTGCTGGTTATATTGAATTGAAGGGGTTTTTTCAAAGCACACTGCTTGATCTCACCTTTCATCAATTTTAAATACAATCATTTAAATAAAACATAACAGTAAAAGCACAACTGCCAGGATAAGTCTAAATACATTTCTGAAGCCTTCCTTCTCCTTCTGCACCCACTACAGCATTATAACAAAAAAATTTTGCCTCATGTTTTAATACTGAAAAAAAAATAACAATCGTCATATTTGAAGCCTGGATTCTTGATGGACATTGCTCAGATATTTGAAAAACAGAAGAATCTTATTTTTAAACCTTTTTTGTGATATTCACATGCTTTAGTAACATCAGAGTTTACTGTAGTCACCACTAATCTTTGTGAGATAGTGCAATAGATTATAAGTAAACAATTTACTAATGCCTGAAGAAGGAAAGAATTGAGATGCTTTCAAGAGTTTGGTATGAATTAGTTTGGATTTGCTTTATACAAAATTCATATTTCCATTTTTTTGAGTGCAACTTTTGCCTTTTTTTTTTAATTATTATTTTGTGCAAACAGAGCTCCTGACCTACGTCAAAATCTGTCTGTCCCTATTGCTGCTGAGCACAGTTCTAACTAAGTGGAGGTGACAGTTGTCTTTTTTTCCTAAATATGTTTTGCAGCCTTATCTGCTGCCAAGGAGGCCTTAAAAGCTTCAACAACTCAGCCATTCTGAAAAGCCTTTGTTGAATGAGATTTTTTTTCCAAGAGGCTTCTATACAGCAAAAATAATTTCAACCTTCCTCTAGAAGAAGTATCTTGACATTCATGGAAAATGAGTAATATTTCCAGCAGGTCAAGTCACTGGAAAGTTCTCTATATTTACTAATGTCTCACAGAATTGGTTTCTTCTTTACAGCCATCATTGGGGGTGTATTCAATAAGCTGGATGGATCTCACGTCTGTATTCAGTCATCTGGTCATGCCAAGAAGCAGATAAGAAAGAAGTTTTACTCCTATTTTAAACTTTGGAAAGAAAAGAATAAAACGGCAATACTATGTACCAGATTTTGAAAATAGCTATACGTGTTCTCCAGATTAGAGAGCATTACTATCTCCAGAGGATCTGGAGACACTTAGGTTCTTCTGAGAAATAAAAAACAACTCCTTTACCGACTTTCAAATTTCACCCTATTTCCCCAAAAGCGGTACGAAGCGGTGCCACAGAGACCAGAACAGACCTGTTGACAGCCTGAGTTTCAATCTGTATTCCTGAAGAATGTGTTCTAACCCCAGTGAGGCCCAGGAAACGCACAGCAGCTTAATTTACTTTTTGCCATTACCGCATTCCTCTTCCCTTGGTAATAGCCCTCATATTGCTAGACATCCTAATTGGGGAACTGACACGCTACATTTGTAATGCAAGGCTATTTGCATTCGTATTACTGTTTTTCATCCAACTTCTTTTATTACAAGGAACAGGTCACGAAAATCCACTATAGGATTACTCACCAGCCAGAGACTACTTGAGCACAGCACATTTACATCTCCAGACTGAAAGTATGAATCACTCTTCAACAATATTTCCACATAGAGACCACAGCTCCCCATCACCAATACCGAATGGATTTGAACTTGATCCATCGGGGTCTCAGCTGTTTCCAAGATCTTGCACCCAGTAGAACTACAAGCATGCTCTTCATTTGTCTCTTTCATCTCCTGGGCTGACATATGAGAACATTTCTTTAAAAAAATAAAATAAATGTATTTTGGTGACATTTTCAGCAAGCAGCACCCTTACTGAGAACGAAGAATGGAAATACCACTTATATATAATTGAAGCAGGGATGATAAATTGATCTCATTAATTCTTCCAGTATCTCTGGAATTGTGCAGGGTTTAAACTGAAACTGCATTAATACTTAACATTAACTGTATTAAGAGACATACTAACAGTACACTCCAATTCCCCTATGCTTTTGAAGATTTCAAGTGAATCTGAACCTTAATGTCTATACTTTTAAGTATAGTAGCCTTGGTTCATGTTCTGCCTCAGAAAAAAAAACTAAGGTGCAAACATGGAAAATTGATACTCCAAATAAAAATCACAGTTAGTTTGTAAACCGAACCAAGACATCATTCAGTGAAGCAAACTGCTCAGGTCAGCAAAACCACGTCCCTCTGCCCCTGAAAGAGACATTCGGAGTGGATGTTCTACCACTATGTTCCTGACAGTCTCCTATTTTTGCTGCAGTTTCTACAAACTGTAGGTTCCTTTTATTTCCTGCCTCCCAGTCAATGCAGTCGCAGTGAGATGGAAGAGACCTTCCATCCCTTGTTTCTTCTGAAAAGGTGAGACACAGTCTGGTCAACCCACAGAGTGCAGAAGAGCAGCAGAATCTCAGCATTGTTTTCCTCTTCCCATTTCCTATGGGTTATCACTCCCACCAATTCATCCAACCATCTGAAGCTATGGGTTTTTCCAGACTCCCATCACACAGATGAACCACGAGCTGATGACCACAGGCTGCTGAACGGTGCTGCAGACCCCACCAGTGAGCAGGGCACAAATTCCACCCTCCTAGATATGTGTCAAGCTTGATGGTATTTAAGATGCACATTAAATCTTCTCTAGTCCAAAAAAGGAAGAAATTACTCTAGTTTGATAAACAAATAACACAAACTTTACTAAAAAATAATTAAAAAAAAAAGAAGGAAATCCGATTAAGAGAACTGGTCAAGCATTAAGAAGTTCTCTCTGAGAATTACCCCTGGACACACAAATAGTCTTCTCACGGATAGAGAAGAAGTAGTGGCTGAATCAACCCTGACTACATAAAAGGCAAGTCAAACAATAAAATGCACGTTTTCCTTCAGAAGATTTGAACATCCCAGATGGGGAACAACTAAATACAGCTTCCTCAGAGTGAGTTGCTGTGACTGACCATCTCCCTCCGCTCCAAAATTCAATTCTCTGAGGTGTGTAAGCACACAAAATACCTTTATGTAAATTCTATAGTCATACCTATATTAGCAAAAAATGCCAAGTTCATTTGTCTGAAGTTTTTTATTTGGTTGGGTTTTTTGGGGGTGAGGGTGGTGCTGGGGAGCATATTTGTTGTTGATGTAGGTTTTGGGGGGAGTTGGTTGGTGTTTTGGGGGAGTGGGAGGAGGAAGTGTTGATTGGTTGTTTTTTAAAACCTTACATCAACTCCGTCTGCTGCAAAAAAAGCATTCCAATCCCCAACACGCTTCCTAAATAGAAACAATAATGATTTAACTATTTCCACCCTTATCTGCAAAAAGGGAACTGCAAAAAATCACAAGAGAATTTTCCATCGTTTCAGAACACATCTGTGAAGGCCACCCAAAAGTATACTTAAGCTATATAAACAGTTAATGATTTCCCATTCCTCAAGTATCTCAGTCAAAGCTTGCATTTATCAATTCCAAACTCATCACAACTCTATGAAGACAGCTATCCATTTCAAGTCATATCCAGCCACAGACTTTCTTATCAGCATATATGAGGACTTGGAATTCACTAAATGCATGTCATTGGTCACTTGGGCACTGAATTAAACTTCAAAACCACATTTTTGTATAAGACTGTTTTAAAATACATGCTCAACTAATTTCAAACATCACCTACTTGCAATCTAGTGTTTAATATTCTCAAAAGGGTGTCCTATTTACATTTCCATTTTAAGCACACATGCTGAAGAACCACCCCACAGCCTGCGTGAGCCAGTGAGCAGCAAGCCTCAAAAGGTGGCCAGACTTGTTCTATAGTGAGTGAAACAAGTCACCTGAAGAAGCAGGTGAACCTCATTTGTTCTCATTTTCTGATATTAAAGAAGTTCTTGTGCAAAAAGTCCCTTACACAGCTTTAACATTACTGTAAGTTTAAGCTCTCCAGGCACAATATTTTCAAGGTATATCCCTTTAAGATATAATCAACTGATGCACTTACTGCCTCCTTTCTCCCAGAATAATGAGGCCAGAAAAAAGGTCATTAAAATACTTCATTAAGTAAATCAACAAATACAGAGAAACTGTATAAAATTGCATCTCTCAAAGTTTTTCTAGACCCCTCGCAGCATAAAGCAAGTTGCCACACATAAATAAAAGCTGGATAGTAAGGGAAAGATAATAGCACAGCTATTATTCGAATAATCTTCCTCCACAGTCAAGCTACTAACAATCAAGTTAGGCAGAAACAGGTATGTACATACACAGCCCACTGTGGGATTGCACATCTGGATTTCAGACCACATCACACCCAGTCAGAGGGAAATCCTGGCACTCTGGTACCACTTCCCTTTTCTTTCACACCAGTTCAGCGAGCACCGCTTCTTGAACCTAAACTTATTGCTGCTTCCATATTATTTGCACTCTGGTTGGAAGTGGAACAATCTAAACAGCTTCCATTTAGGGTAAAAGAAGAAAGGCAAGTAATGCCAAACATCTCCTAGAAATAATACCAAAATATAGGGACAAAACCAGTACGGACTTAGGAAATGTTACATTAACACCAGCTAACACTCATACACGAGCCCTTTTCAATATGTATTTCCTCTCACAGAATCTGTATTTTAGTGATGAACAGCACTAGCTGAAGTGTTTAGGCAGAAAGCATTAGATAAGAGAAAAACCAAAGACTACCGGATTACTTCAGAATAAAAAACCCAACAAATCAGAGAATTTAACACAATCCATTTCACAGATGTGAACTGCAGATAATGCAAACAAGAAATAAAATATAAGACAGTAAAACTAAGTAAGGAGGTAGAGTGATTTGAGAATTAATACGATGAAACAAGCACACAAAGGAATAATAGCGGTGTGGGGAGTCCAACAATCACCTGTGACTTTTTCATAGCAGTATTCAGCTAAATCTTGTCAGCACAGCCCCCCCTCCCCTTAGCACTGCCTCCTTGCCTCTCACAATGAGCTCCATGCTGAAAACTGGAATAAAATGAAAAGCCGACAGGAAAGCAGAGACTTTTTCCAAACTCTTTACACTCAAGAAATACAGAGATACACCTATACAACAGCTGAACCAGTCCCCTAGAATCCAAAACCACAATGGGATTATTCAAGATTCAAGGCATCCCTAGAATTTGCAAAAAATAACATATTACAAAGAAACAGCAAAATGTCAAAGTTAAGTTTTCCACCATTAAAAACACTACTACGTTTATTGAGTCCCTGTACTTAAGAAGTACTCATAAGACAAAAACAAAACATACCAAGAAAGCTTCCTCACCCTAAAGCAATTTCAAAAAAACCACATTCACAATGAACAAATAGAATCCCAATGACAGAAAATATTTCCTCGAAAAACATGGGGAAAAAAATATCTTAAAAACCCCACCATAAAGCCATCCGGTAATTACCTTTCTGGGTAGTTGCACCTCCTCAGCAGGTCGGACATCAGAAAAACACATTTGAGCTGTTCTTCCTAATATAAAAAAAAAAAAAGGCCAGTAGCTGGGTCCAGCTGGTTCTTTATTTACCTTGTTAAGGGCTTAATTGAATAATTAAATTCACCTGCTGAATGTCTGATTCTGCCTATCCCTGCACTAGCCTCCACCTGGAATGTGAATTAGATCAGAGTGATGGGGGCTGAAATTGGGAGGAATTAACCTAGAGATGCTTTTTTTCCCCTTTTTCCCACCCCAGAAGTGCGTGTGGGGGTTTGCAATATTTTATTACCAGAAGAGTACTTCTCAAAACTCTTCTTTTATAGGAGGCAAATGAGTTTTTGCTTTAGGGTGTTTATGAATTTGAAACATGTTTTGTGCGAACACCTTAAATTTTGTTTATACTTTGACATGTCGTTTATTAAAGTTTAAAAAAAAAGTATCCATCATCAACAGGTTGTATAGGGTGCCTGTATGAACAGCATATCGGCGTTCAAATCGGAAGAACAGTGTACACAAATCATGCATTTTTGCGTGTATTTTCTGCATTAATAAATATTGATTAGTAGTGAAAAAAAAATTAATTTCAGTTGGGCATATTAAGTGGTCTAATACTTTTAGTTTGAAAAATATACAAGAATCTATATCATTGAGGCTGACATGGAAGGAATAAGCCAATATTTTCTCTGAGAGCTGCCATCACTAACATATTTTTTTAAGTCATCAGAGCATGGATATAGGTCCAATGAGCTGTGTCCAGCGTTGCTGAGTTAAGGTGCAGCCGGAGGTCACAGAATCACAGAGTGGTAGGTGTTGGAAGGGATCTCTGGAGATCATCTAGTCCAACCCCCTGCCAGAGCAGGTCCACCCAGAGCAGGTTGCACGGGAACGTGTCCAGACGGGGTTTGAGTATCTCCAGAGAAGGAGACTCCCCCACCTCTCTGGGCAGCCTCTGCCAGGGCTCTGCCACCCTCACAGGAAAGAATTTTTTCCTCATGTTAAGGTGGAATTTCCAGTGTTACAGCTTGTGACCATTGCCCCTTGTCCTGTCACCGGGCACCTCTGAGAAGAGCCTGACCCCATCTTCTTGCTGCCCGCCCTTTAGATATTGCTCAACATTGATGAGGTCCCTTCTCAGTCTTCTCTTCTCCAGACGAACAGCCCCCGGTCTCTCAGCCTTTCCTCAGCAGAGAGATGCCCCAGTCCCTCATCATCTTCATAGCCCTTTGCTGGATGGGCAAAGGAGGGGGCTGAAGGAAAGGTCCAGCCAGGAGCAGCAAGAGACAGGACTGGAGACTGGCACACCTACAGAGGAGCTCAGGCTGGGACCGAAGGCCCAGTCCTCAGCTTAAACAGGGCTTCTGGGCCCACATACAAAGGCTGCACTGAAGAGGGCCTGGTTCTTTTGGGATGTCAGTAAGAAAGGCGTCAGCATGTAAAGCTGGTTAAGGAATTTAAGAAAAGATGAAAATTATGGGAAAAGCGATAGGAATCTTATGTCCCTCCTGATGCTGAGTGTGGCTGGATGAGGCTGCGTGAGAGTCATTAATGGCCACTCAGAACCCTAACATGAGTGAACGGGATCATGACAGCACATTCCAGGATGTGATGAAACTACTCATAAATTGTATTAACTTAAAATCCATTGACTCCACTAGATTTTATGAGCTTTGAAGAACATAAGTGAGGAACAAAGATAAGCAAGACATCGAAAATAAAATCCAATAAGGTTGTCCAAAAACCTACGAGCAGAGATATTTTTATTTTCTTTTATTTGGTTCCAAATGAATACTACATATATCCAGAATTTTAGAAAAGTTATTTTTTTAGGAAAGTACTTGGACCATCCAATAAAGTCCTGAACTGACCTCAGGCAGAACATTGCATTTTATTCTCATCATTTAGTTTTGAGAAAAAGAAATTCAAACTGGAAAATAAAGGTGAGAAAAGCTACTCAGGAGACTGCAAGAGCTTGGTTCACTTGGTAAATGCATTTCCTGAGGTAGGCACAAGCGAAGGAAAAGAATAATACTCTCCAAAAAAAACCAAAAACAAACAAACCCCAAACACACTCAGACAAACCCAAAAAAACAAGCAACCAAACAGAAAACTGTATGTGAATTTGAACTTGCCAAGAATAAACCAGGCTTTCAAATTGGATAAAAGTTCCTAATCATCAAAGCAGTGAGGTACTACCCCTCTAAGAGCAGCAGCAGAAAAAGGGTTAGATGTTTTTACAATATAACTTACATCCGTCAAATTGCAGATGACTTTTCATAGTGTGATTACCCAAAACAGCCATGGACAAAACCTAAGGTCTTGGAATTCAACTTCCAGACCTCTGTTCAGCTTCACAGTGCACACAGGAATACCACTGCATCAAAGAAACAGAAGATCTCATTAAATAGAGGAATTAATGCTAGGCAGGCAGGTGTGTATTGTCTTCCCACCACCTTCCCAACCTGAGTAAGGCGGCCAAGGAGGAGCACCTTGGTCATTGGCATTGCCAAATTGCTTCAAGCTGGCTCGAGTACCTTCGCAGATGACTACACTGCATCAGTTAGAGTCATAAATAATATCAAACACTTCTTTCAATATATTGCTGCTCAGACCATTTTAGCAGCAGATTTCATAGGGCAGTTATCCCTCTCTGTCCCAGACAGTGGTTCCCTCTTCGTGGTCAAGCCTGCTGAAAGCACTGTGTAATGAAAATGGTGAAGTGGAAGCTAGGATAAACACAAAGTAGGCAAAAATAAGCAATTAATAGTAAAATTAATAAATAAGAATAGCATATAATGATAATAAATTCCACCAGTAAACTATGTCACTACAAGACAATACTAAAGTCACTGCTAAAAGTAAAGTTGCTGACTGTGCAACATTTGGTTTGTAACGGAAAATTTTCAATCTTTTGCTGAAACTGTTTCAATCCTTTATCTTCAAGACCTGATGCCAATGCTAAGAATGATTTATGTGATGTTGCTTGCTACTACATATATAATTTTGAAATATCATGCACAATTGGCTTTGATGCTTTAAATCCTTCTTCCTGATAGCCATGGATTCAAATCAAGAACTACTGTTGCCTTTTCATAAAAATGAGAATTTTAAACTCCAGTTGACTTCAACAAAAAGAAAAGACATTAACAAGGATGAGTAAACACAAAGCATTTGTGTCTGATTTAGAACATGAACACATTCAAAATACGTCATCAAGCGCTCATTTAATCTAAAAAGTAATATGTACACAAACAATGTTGTGTAATTATCGCCAAAATAATACATTTTCCAGCAACTTAATTAGATGAAATAGGTCAATAGACATCAGAAGTAGTTAAAGAAGAGCTATGGAGGAAAAAGTGGGCAAAAATAGTTTAAGTAACAGCTCTGATAACCAGTTTCGAGTAAGGGTGCTTACAAAGTAACAGCCGGATACCAGCCTGAGCGACCCCGGGGCCTACATTTTGGAATGACTTCCCAGATCGTTATAAAGGATCCCCTGCAAGCTATTTAAGTAATACAGGATTTCAACGAGTTATTGACAGTTTACATAGCTCGTAATCTTCTTGTTAAATTTATGTCCTTTCTCTGGCCTGAGGCTACACGTAGCGTGCACAGTCAGTACAAATGTTGGAGCTGAGCAAAGACCAGAGGAAGAGAGACAGAACAGTGAGTGGGAGATTGCCCACTTTGGTCTACATCTCGCAGATTCACTCTCTGCCTAAATTGACACCTGCGTCTTTTAGCTTCCCAAACCTGCTGCAAAATCTGTGTACTCTCCAAGAGGAATGAGAAAACTGGTGTGAAGTCCGGCAGGATGAGAAAATCTGGGCTCCCAGGTTTGATTCCTTCCATTTCACACACACCTGCTGTCATCATGACTTCGCTGCATCTGTTCCTGGGCACTGAGAAGTGCTTATTTGAAGGCTTTTTTTAAAATTTAATTTAAAATACTCCAATAGAAACAAGTGTGGTCCAACACCAGCAGATTTTGAAAATGTCCTACCTAAACCCCTGCCTCTAAGCACAAACATCAATACAGCCTAAAATTTAAAACCCTGGGTGTCCTTGAAATTATTCCAGTCCTTACAAGACCCACACATTTTCAGTTGTATCATTAAAATGGTCTCAACCCATATCACGTTTTATACATGCAAGAAATCATATTTCTAGCATCAAAATCCATGGGAATTAATTTAAACAGACACAATTTTTCTTCTCAAAGTTATTTTTTCCCATGCAAAACTATCCCATGGGCAAATAAAAAAAAAAAACCTCAGAAAAATGGAAGAAACTTAAATTTTCACGCTGAGAAAAAGGCAGGTTGCTCTGGATATTGAAGCAATGTTCTGCTATAATTACAAGGAGTAATTAAATAAAAAATTAAGAGAAGCTGCCCTCACTAACTAACAGGAACTGTCTCCCCTGAGGCTTGAGCCAGCAAAACGTTCAAGGGCCGCTGACTGCAGCAGAACAGCTCACCTGCTTTGAGCTAAACAGCGTTTAACGGATTGAAGCCTCGATTAACGAACAGAGCTACTAACAAAATATTACATTAGTTTGAAAATATTTCTGCTTTTGAACGGACTCTGCGCATTTCTGCCCCTTTTTCAGATGACTGTTGGTTCTGTCATTTTTTATTTATTTTTTTTTTGTGAAACAGAGAGAAAATGCTAACTTCCCATTGACTCTCATTGTCTAACAGAAATTCTATTTATAGGCACGTAAAGAAGAGACCAGATTTTGCTCCAAGGCAGTCAAGACACTACAGTGAATATAAACATATCAGGTACACCTCAGCACTTCTTTTCGGTGATGACTGCTTATAGAGCACAAATTTAGCCTGTATTTATATCCTTGCTTATTTGTCTTCATATAAAGTGATTATTTACACACATATTTTCTAAACATAGCGGCTAATATTTAACAAGAATGTTATATTTTGATATTAGACAATTCAGGGTGGTATTTTTATGTATATACCCATTATTTACAGGGCTTTTCATTAAAGTTTCCAATCTGTTCTCCCTTTATCAATCTATTTTCCAAATTCTGCCGTATATACACTTGATACATACATGTGATAAGTTATTACACTGGAATATGTCACTCTTACTGACATTGGATGAGCTCTAGCACTGAGAGTAAAAGACAGACCATTTATCTCCATTTCAAATTCTGCTACTACAACAACCCACCGCCCCAGAGATGGACGTCTCATATAGTTTAGCACAGAACTAAAGAACACGATGGACAGAAGAATATCAGTTGCCACTGGAGCTGGGGAACTCCATATGAATTCAGGGAATTAAAGGGTAAGATAGAAGGTGCCTGAGAAGAAAACCTATCTGTAGAAAAATGCATGCAATCTGTTGGTCATACCTCCGTTTGTTAAAAGACTGACAATTTAATTAACCATGAAGTAGAAACAATTTCTTTGCGTGCATCCAGAAATGAAATGCAACAACCATCAGCTAAGCAAACCAGACTAAAAAGTGTACTTATTTTAATTACCCCAAGACTTGCTTTTGAGGTAATTCATTCTGAAGAATGTTTTGTTACAGCCTTGTGGTGATCACCCGTATTTCTTACAGAGAAAACAGCCAAATGTTCTTACACAGACTCCCTACTTTATTTGTAGACACTGAAATACATTGTTAAGCCTTATGTTGCTTCTTGAGGTATATTGAACTACTATATTTTTCTTTTTTAGTGACTTTACTCCCATATTTTAAAGCTGGCTTTTCTATTTCAGGATTGTGTTTATAAAAAAAAAACAAAAAAATATCTATTCTATTTCCAGTTTTGTTTTTAATAATAGGTCAAAGCCTCTGGGGTTTCACACTTGAATGAATTACATCCTGAGGAATCCTGTGTACTGAGAAAGCCAGACTAATTAACATAATCAAACATGTCTCAGTAAAACTGGGATCTAAAACTACAGTGATGTCATATCCCATCACAACAGCCTCTTAAAATTCTGGAACGTTCAAACTGGCAATACTAGCGTGGTAAAGACTACATACGTGAGATCTTTTTTCTTACCGCTATGATATATGTGGTTTCCAACTCTGTCAGCTTGGAAGCCAATCTAATGTTTGTAAGGTCAATTTATTGCTTTTCTAAGGAAGCAAATAACTTTTGTAGCTGAATATTTTGTGACAAAACATTGTGGGTTTATAGATTCACATGTTTTAACACTGGAGCCATCGCTGATTTGAACTTCTAAATCTCAAGGCTGATCAAATTTTACCCAGCGGCTTCTGGATCAAACCCAGAACATACAGCTGACCTAGATTTAAAGACTTTAAATGGTGATCAGTTCTGCTCCCTCTTCAGTTGTTTCAGTCTGTTTCAGTCTTTTAATTGCTTCAGAGTAGGATTATTTTTTTTTCTATTCTGAATTCCTCTTTTATCAGGTTCCAATCTTGCTAATTTACTGCCTCTACTTTTTTGAAAAAATTACCTTCACAATCGTTTTTCCGTCATGAAGGTGTCTAAACACACCTCTAAACTTTTCTGTGCTTTACAAGTTAAACCTTTTTAATCTTATGTTAGAAAAGTATTCCAGCCACAATGTTCTCGGAGCTCTTTTCAGAAACCTCTCAAATACGTCAGCAGCCTTCTTACAGAATGCTTATTTGAACATACCGAACCATTACATGTTCCAGGATTGGGCACATTAAAACGGTAGTAAGAACTTCTTATGACTACCACTGAGATTAGTTTGTCTTAATATTCCATAAGGACACTCCAAAAAATCCGCCAAAAAGCACATTCAGTAATCCTTCCATCCGTATCTGCACACTGGCTTCCCTGTATGAATACTGGTGAGCAGCTGCATGATCTTGCACTCAGTTGTATAAAGTGTGTGTTATTAAAGTGAGCTGCTTACCTGACCGATGCTTATCTCTTGCTGAGTGCAGATACACAAAGTTCTTCAAGTATCCCCATTTTTGGGACAAAAAAAAACCCCCCATACTTTCCTGTTATGCTCCACATTAGGATCACCTCCTCCAGTAACCTTAAAGCATTTTTGACTCACGGGCTGCTTCTGGCGACCATCTCTCAAACTCATAAATACGAGTGGTTTACTTTCAAATATACCTAAATAGCAGTTGGACCAGAGAAAGAGGAGCTACACAGACTGCTGGCTATGAGGACAATTAGAAATTGACGTTAACATATGGTATACACACATCAGCTATCATGTTTTGAACGATGAGCAGTATTTTATGATGCTGTTATCTGGCTGTATGAGGCATATATAGATGAACACCATTAATATTTGAGGCAGATTCATAGATTCATGCCACAGTGACACTCTACAGATCTCATTTTTAAAATGGATGTTCAAACAAGTCTCACCTTTCAATTTACTGTATCTACCAGAAGTATCAAGAGATATGAAAAAAGATCTAAAGATTGGACACAGCCATGCGTTCAGCTTTGTATAATAGCAAGTAAGTCTAGCAGTAGTGATATGGAAAGAATAAAAAGATGGTAATTTAAACAATAGTGAATTAAAACACTTAAAACAATTAGGGATTTTTTTATCAAAGCTTGTGATTAAAAAATAAGTATGCTTCTATACTTCTAGTCTCATTGAAGTCAAGAGTATGTGCTCAAGTGCTTTGTTGAGCTGGAACTTTTCATAAATCAAGGCAAGTTGTTTGAACCTCCTCAGAAAAGGGTATTTTAATATTCAACACTACCCATACGAAAATTTCCAAAAGCTTGAAAACAACATTTGTATTTAGCAGAACAAAATGTTAGAACAGCAAAGTTGCTACTTAAAGCACAAGCAAGTGTATGCTTTTCCCACAGGGATTTTGAGGAGTTTGAACTCTGCATGTCTGAAGTATAGCCTATATCTATAATTAATAGAACTGTTCCTCCCGGAGAACTGGAGAGTTCGTGCTGGTAGTTTTAACTAACAGCATCGTAAGAAAAATGTACTTGCCTCAGTGCAAATAAATGAAATGTTAGATCAATTCACTGTTGAAGTACATAATGTACAAAGGTAAACAGCACCTGGAGAAGTAGCCTTGCTAAATACTTATTTTAAGGGGAAAGATAAGAATCAATTGTTCTGAATATACAAAGGAAGCACTCCACCCTGATTCTGTAGAGCACCTGCATTGACAGGCTGTCCTTGAGCAAACAGAGGGATTCTTTAGTTTGTTTGCTATTGTGTTTCCAGTTAAGGGCTTAAACAGGTTCTTCTCATGACGATTGTTGCCACACAGGGCAATTGGGAGAATGAGAACAAAAGGATAAACTTTTGGCCAAATGGACCTAGAAATTGAGAGTGCTGAATACAAAGTACTGAGTACTTGTGTAAGCACTAGTAATAAAATAAAATAAAAGCTCAGGGAACATAAGAAATATTAGTGATCTTCTAGTACATTCTTCAGCCATACACTTGATAGATATCAAGAAAGAAGTCCAAACTGGATCTAAAATGTGTGGTAGGCATTATTATTTAGTGACACCCACTGGAACAACCTTGAAGAAGAAGTAAAAAAAGATAAGGATATGGCAACAATGGAAAACATGAGTTAAGAACTGAGGTGAAAGCTACATGTAGGATATTTTTGAAACAAAAAAGACAATACAGCTGGAGGTGGAACGTGTGATTGCCTCTAAAGATTTCTAGTGAAATACCCTATTTCTAACACACATGCATATGTGTGTTATGCATAAAATCCCTGTTTCTTATTTCTTACCTGCATCTACTCTACTGGATATCTTTGGGTTTTTTTCTATTATGCGTAAAAAGTTGTTTTATATTTCACTCTCTGTCTTTCCATCATCCTCTTTCCAGAATGAGTTTATTATACTTCCTTCAAATTTCCATTTCTTTTACTCTGCTTCATATGCCTAAACTTGCCGAACCTTTGCCTTTTTCTATATCTCCTCCTTCCTTCAGCACCTGAGTTTTCTGTAGCCTTTTAATAGTTGAAATAAGACTCTGGCCTGAGATAATCATGTGGGCTGTGCAACTAGTGGAGTTGCACAAGTAGTGGGACTGCTGTTTAACACCAATTAGTGGCTACAGGAAAAAGCAAGACGGGAGACCGTACTGAGGCAAACGCTGAGAGGAGGAGATGCCCAGCCAAATACATTTCACATATGCAGAGATCTGGCCCTGAACTGCTCCCACACTTCTCCTTCCATTGGCTCTCCCAGACATGATGTCAGTGTTCAAAGGCCATTGCCTTTTAGGCTCAGAGAGAATAGCCCTACTCTACAATCTCAGAAATATTTCCTCTTTTATCTCTCTCTAGGTATAGAATCACAGAACGATTTGGGTTGGAAGGGACCCTAAAGATCATCTAGTTCCAACCCCCCCTGCCCTGGGCAGGGACACCGTCCACTAGACCAGGTTGCTCAAAGGCCCATCCAACATGGGGGAAACTTTCCTGTTTCACTCTCACGATGTTCATTCCCTTGTTCCTTCCCAGGATCTCTTCCACTCTCCTCCCCAGGTAAACTTGCAAAATCTTTGGATTTCCCTATTAGTCTGCTCACGGCACCAGATCATCTCTCTTTTCTAAAATGTGGAATAGAACAGGATATACTTTCCCTGTGTCCATCAGCACTGTATTTTCACAGAAAAGACTGAAGCACAGAGGTGGGTTCCCCCCCCGCCCCGTTGCCTAAGAAAAGCACGCAACCTAAGAAAAAGCAGACTCCACACACGCACTCCCCCCTCTTTCCCCAATCCTTTCTGAGCCCCAAGGCTCGGTGAATCCACCCCGACCCCTGGACGACAGCTGCCCTGTGCAGGCACCCCCTCGCCACCCCTCTCCCC